>RDPX01000296.1:182662-273539 GCA_003991215.1 Morbakka virulenta | reverse complement strand
TACGTACAAGAGTGGCAATACCATGCTTAGAGTGTTTGATTGAACCAATGAGAGAAAACCCATATATCTTGATTTTGTCGTCATTGGTAGCATGTGTTTCTTGCAGTAGAATAACGGAAATTGAATTGTCCATGGCGATTTTTTGAATGACTTCACATTTTGGTCGTGTAAGGCCTTCTACATTTAATTGAAGGATAGCTGGACCAGATGGTTCATGTATCTTTGACATGTCGTTAGATTTTCTAGTTTGTCTATGTTGTTCAGGTATTGGCATTAGTTTCCCAAAGTTAGTACTTGCAGGCTGGACCACGAGGGGGTTGCCGATATCCAGACGTTTGCATAAAGAATGAGCAATAAACAAAGCTACCTGCTCACTCCGGTGATACTGTTCCCCCTGAACTTTTTGAGCGAATGAAAATTCTACGTTTTGTCTGTCCTTTTTGCATTTCTTGTTCAAAACTAGTTTTCGGTAAAACTTTTATTGCTTCGAATTCAAGTCTGTGTATAAATATTTAAAAATTCAAGATTGGTCGATTCTGAAATTTGACAAGACTCATATGAATGCTCGTTAAAGTACTGTGCAACTGGTCAGGATCAGAAAAATGTCTTCCTTATATTGAATTTCAGGATATAATGCAGATAAATAAACTAAGATGGGTTTTTTTATTTGCGCCATTAATCAATAAAACTATTTAACTTTCCTGTAACAATGTCGTAAAATATAAACGTTTGAATTAATAACAGTTGCTGGAGATTAATTTCGTGCGATGCTAAGGGTTTTAATATAAAAGGGTACCAGAGAAAATATGAACTGCAGACCACAGTTATGGATCATTTTAAGGTTTCTAAGCGTCTCAGATATACCTTTTCAAATGTTAACGACAATAGCGGAAATATTAAAGACTTGACTACGAATAAATACGGAAGGAGCATTTGGCATCACAGGAAGACGAGACAGGAAGAAACACCCATTCTTATAAATGTCATTGACAATAACATTTATTGCAGTTGAACAGCGAGCTGCAAGCAAAAATTGATGTATCAACGCAAGTTGGATCAAACAAACAAAAAAAATCATAAGATAGAATTAATCTCAAAAAATCAATCCTCCATTTCCCCCCTGTTTGTCCATTTCTTTGTCTTTGTCTTGCGCGCGCAATGACCCCATTCTGCTCTCTTCTCTGCCTGTCGGATTTTTCAATGATTAACTGGTGGACGTCATTATTGATTCTTGAATCCAATGGCTCCCCCGTTTGCCACTGTTTGCCAGGGTAGACGTATGAGAAAGATCCATGTATCAACACAAGCTACCTGCAGAGTGGATTAAAGGACAGGATCCACTATGTTAGCTTTTCAGAATAATTTTTTTTATATTGTTTTTTGCATTGTATTGTCTCTTTTTTGTTTTCTTTCCTTTGATGTTTTTCGTGTTGGCTCAAATAAAACTCGGTACAACCTCTGAAAAAACTAAATAACTTTTGTTGTTTCATTAAAAGTGCCGTTTAACACTTGTTCCGACAACGTCAGTGATTTTTTAATCAAATTTTCTCATTGCCCCTCCCTTAATGTTGCTGTTTTTGTCTATGATAATTAAATTCACACCATTTAGAAAAATCGTAATCCAAGTAGCCTAATTATAATTTTATCACGTTCTTTCTCTGTACATTCTATTACAACACGTCTGCTGGGTGCGGTCGTAACAAAAGTAAAGCCATGGGTTCCAAATTCCTAAAGCGATAGAGAATAAAAGGACATTTTACCAAGTAACCATGACAGTGTTCATTAATTCTGTCAAATAATTAGAAATAAAATTTTGGAGTCTTCATTTCACTTCTATTTTCAAACAAGATAGGAAGCAGGGTATGAAATGCTTGGCAAGAAATCGGTGGTCTACAATTGATGGTCTACAATTAGGGATGCGAAGTCATTGGACTTCTGGTCACTTATGATTGGGTCCATGATATGATAAAAAGCAGCACAGGAAAAGGCTTTACCAGAAATAATATAAATGACAACGGAAAACAATGGAAACATTACTCACTACTGTCATGGTTTGGTTTATAGGATTGATTTCACAATCAAAAAATGTTCTGTATATTATTAACAGGTTCCAGTAAAGATTTACAGTCTCTGTGCAATAAAATAATTGTCACCATTGATTTTTCGATAGACATTGTGTGTACGTGTTAGGCATATGCACAATGAAATAACCAGCTGTTTAGTCCAGTACAGACGCTGTTACAATATTTTTTACTTCCCTCGAGCATACTGTTATCATTAAGTTACTTGTGCAACAGACAAAATGCTTTGTTTGCCAATCTTCTCATCTTCCTTTCTAAGAAATCCACAGTTAAAATAACAAGTAGAATAACAGAAAAGATAGTCCGAAAAGGTTCATTTCGATATCATATTTATGAAACAACAAAATGAATTTTTTTGTAAACAGCTATATTTCGTATTACATCAAATACATCTTTCAAGCAATTCAGAAGCACAACAAAAGATGTTTCTAATTTATACGCTAAAGACAGTTAAAAAACCAATTAATAACAATAACCGGTTAGAAGTACTGCTCACACCTTGTATTTGACACCAAGAATGACCGATAAAGTTGACAGTCGGAAAGAGAATTGTCTTTAGCGTATTTTATACGCTAAAAACAATTAAAAGCTCAATCGGCTAGGGGATTAAATAGATGTAATGCAAGACATGAAACAGAAGAAAACAATAAAACAACGTGGGATGGTAAGAGAAAAGAAACAAATTCTTTGCCGCTTTGAGACGACTATTTAAAACAGGGTTCATTCTTTTAATAAAAGTTGCTTCTTTAAAATCTAGAATGCTCCAATTCAAAGCCTTGTCTATAATTTCAGTGTTCTCAATTATATCATTAATCTCTAGACTACGGTCATCATCATCAGAGGTATCACAAACATGATTCCCTAGCCGATTGAGCTTTTAATTGTTTTTAGCGTATAAAATACGCTAAAGACAATTCTCTTTCCGACTGTCAACTTTATCGGTCATTTTTGGTGTCAAATACAAGGTGTGAGCAGTACTTTGTACCGGTTATTGTCATTTATGGCCCATAAAACAGCGATACAAAGCAGAAGAATCCACTTGAAGGTCTATATATGGAATTATTATCCGCACAAACTTTAGAAGAACCATTTTAATATAAATTTCGTGAAGGAGATGGAACCTGTTAACGGAGAATGCAATACCAGCGCCAACATGATATTGGTCAAACTGGAAATGTGGCTTTTGAGAGAAAAAAGGTTACAAGTTTTACATCGCCATCAATCAAAATCTTCTCTAACTGAATGCGATATGATCACACAATTTTTTTATAGGACAATGAATACAATAGCTAAATCATTATGTTTTTTACAAATACATGTTTTTCTGAGCTATGTAAGGGCAGTAAACATTAACGTCTTCTCCTCCTGTTGTCTCTCGTGATAAATCTTTGTATGATTGTAATTTTTTACCTCGGAGTGGAAGATTGTGGAACTCTTTAGGTTTTCAGTGGTTTCCTTCATCGTATGGCTTGAGTGGTTTAAGGCTAACTCTTATCTTTTGGCTTTAACTTCTTTATCTTTCTTTGATTCTTTTTCTCCTGTCATTTTTTCAAAGTTCTCTACACTTAGTGGGATTATGTCATGTATGGCTCTAAACCATAAAAAAAAGAAAGAAAAAAAAGTGGCTAGCTGTTAGTGAATAAAATCAGACAGTCTTTATTAGGCAGAGGTACAGAAATAGTGTGAGCTGTGAAGACACCCACCGGTAAATTGGTAGCAATGTCAATGACAGTGAAAATAATGGCTGCAGAATTAAGAAAAGGAAAAAGTTATGTTTAGAAACTACAAACATGCAAAGGATTTACAAAATTGTCATGGACGGAAAGTAAAAAGGTCTTCGCAACTTTGGATAAATAGAGAATCGTTGAATAAAGAAAGGAATTTTAGGATATGGCTGTTAAAGCATTGGGCTAGAATTGGCAGGATCAAACCGATGCCTTTCAACAGAGAAAGATGTATCGCGTAATAGGATGGATAAATTACTTGCAAAAGTTTTTTTAATAGTTATTTTATCTTACTTTTTCANCAGTGAAAATAATGGCTGCAGAATTAAGAAAAGGAAAAAGTTATGTTTAGAAACTACAAACATGCAAAGGATTTACAAAATTGTCATGGACGGAAAGTAAAAAGGTCTTCGCAACTTTGGATAAATAGAGAATCGTTGAATAAAGAAAGGAATTTTAGGATATGGCTGTTAAAGCATTGGGCTAGAATTGGCAGGATCAAACCGATGCCTTTCAACAGAGAAAGATGTATCGCGTAATAGGATGGATAAATTACTTGCAAAAGTTTTTTTAATAGTTATTTTATCTTACTTTTTCATCTGAATTTTTTAAAATTCTATTACGGAGCTAATTGGTAAGTCTGCTTTTTGTAAGGTTGGGTCGTCGTACAAGCAGGGATGCATGCAGAGAGTCCCCACGCTGACGCATCTTGGGAAACGCTGATCGTCACTACTCATCCCACGACATCAGTAGGCCAATCTATGTAATTACTTGCGACACTCTTTTACTCTACTGACACATCTGATATATCTACCAATGCCTGACCACCAAAGTCGGAAGCACGGGTCCTTATCAGGACCTGCTTTGGCAGTAATGTCGTTTAACATGGAGGGATAATTTGACAGGAAGGCAAAACTCATCTCAAAGACTGCCTGTGACTATGACATCATATGCCTACAAAGAAATCCATCTGAAGCAGTCCTGGAAACGACCGTCTATTACTGGGATGAAACTTTTGGCTGAGATAAGACATTAGAAATATGCGTCCGCCATTTTCTGCAAAGCAACATTATCGAAAGGCTTCATGCTGGAACAGTCCGTGGCAATTTTGAATGCATTTCTGTCTGCCTCAAAGATATCCTTGTTGCATACATTTATAAACCACCTAATAAAACACTCCATGCACCTAGATTTCCCGAGAAATGCAAGAGGAAACATAAAATTGTTATTGGAGATTTTAACTCCCACGATACACTCTGGGGTTACCAAGACACCGACTCCAATGGGGTATTTGTTGAAAACTGGATGGCCGCCTTCAACCTCTGTTCAACTCATGATGAAAAACTACCGAAATCGTTTAATAGTGGACGCTGGAAAAGGGGATATAACCCTGACCTCTCTTCCACAAGTGCAGGGGTCGTGTCAGTGCTATGTATAACATTCAAGCTGTTCGAGAGACTGATTCTGAAAAGAATAAACCCACTGATGACTAAGCTGGTTTCCGTCAGGGCCGATCCTGTCCGGACAACTTCTCAAGCTCACTAAGCATATTGAGGATGGGTTCCAACTTAAACTGGTGGTGCTTTTGTTGAGCTGACAGCGGCATACGATACAATCCAATATCGATTAATTATCAAGAAAATTTACGACATGACCCAAGACCTGCAACTTTACAGGTTATATAGAGTCCGCTAACAAATAGAAGGCTCTATGTGATCATGAATGGCAACAAAAACTCGGTGTTTCAGTCAAAAGAATGGACTTCCACAGGGAAGTGTCCTCAATAAATCCTGTGGTATTATTATGGAGTGCATCAAATCAACCCCTGCGCAGTGTTTCATCCGACATTCAGAGGAAAACGATCAGCAAGGCTCAAAGAAGAAAAGTCGATGCAGACGAGCGGCACCCTCTTTACCAGCAACAACCTGCCTGAAAGCGCCTGACATCTAGGAAAATCTTCCTGGATGCCACTCAACCTCTAAACCACGAACCAAAGAGGAGAGGGAGCAGAACTGGTGGGAAAAGTGGAACAAGCATGGAGAGGCTGGAAAGCAGTGGATTGAGAGGAGCATTTTGAACAACTGAAATGAAAAAATGAACAACTTGCCAGTGAAAATAGGGAGAATTGGATAATATGAAATACCCTGAATTTCATTTGAACCGAAAATGGAAGATGCATGACATCCCGCAAGAAGTGGCTTCACTATAACAGATACCTGCAACTGTAGATCATTACAAACAATGGCCACCTTCTAAACTGCTCCATTGCACCAGGCTGGCAATAAGCTGATCTGACACTCCCTTCAGCGGAGGCTTTGGATTGTGCACGTTTATGGAGTACAAGAGTCTAGCAGGACAAGAAGAATAGGAATAAGAATAATTGTGCAAGTCAAAGAGCCACTCTTAGTACCCCTTGAATAGATAACTACTATTTTGTTAACGATGCTTCTTAATCTGCAAGTAAAAATGTGGATGAGGGGTCCATAGCCAGACCACTACTCTCGCATATCGAGGGTGACAAGACTGTCAAGGAGCATACTGATGCAATTTAACTAAAATATATTTGTATGAAGATAAACCGAGAGCGATTGTGTTGGAAGAAAAGTTTTTGTGTACAGAGGATTCGAGTTATGTCGTATTTGGATACACATGTAAGCCTTTGTTGCCATCTGTCAGTCATTTCCTTTGCGGTCCGACCAGACACTACAGTAGAGTTCTGTGAAATCTATACTTTCATGAAATTCAGAATTATGGAGCCTATAATGGGTGCCTAACTGGATAAATGCTTTCATAAAACTGTTCTTAATAGTACTGAACCTATCATGACAATAGGGTGAGTATTATTATTATTATTATTGACAATATTTAAAGAGGCTATTTACAAAGCCTCTGTAAATATTGTCCCCATAAAATAAAAAGACCTTTTTGTGTATTCTAATTTACATTTTGGCAATCTGAGGCTTAGACCATTATTTCTCGGGTGTTTTTAAAGAGGCAAATTGAAGAGTAGAATTCTGTACTGTCTGCTAGATAGAATTTCAGCTCGAGGTAAAACATTGAAGTAAAGGGCTGTAACTCTCCTTATTATCGTAGCGAAATAAGGATCCAGTTCCCGTTTTGCGTGATTTGGTAAAGAATTTCTTAACAATGCTTACAAGTCTCTTTATGAATCTGTTTGCAAGTGGGTATTGTGGAAAGGTGGTGACCTGCTCAAATCAATAAAATTTTACTGAACTTTTCAAATTCATAGGAAGCAAACTGTGGTTCGTTGTTGGACTCTAACTTCGCAGAAATACCGATCTTATCAAATATCCCTCTGACGATAAAGTCGCAAGCTTTCTGACATATGGAAATCCGGGATGTATGTTACCAACAAGCATCCTGGATATTGGGCGTTCTGGGTATTGAAATTAAACTGCATCCAGTTGCGGAGGTTTGACGTGGGCGAATGAGGTTACCCTTTGCCACACCTACCTCCAGGTCACCTCTAAGCAAGGTGTAGTACCTGTCAGCTTTAAAATACCAGAATGGCGTCTGGCGGGGGTTAGTTTGCCTCATGGGTAGGAAGTGACTCTTTAGCCTTGGCTGGCAACCCTCTTTCACTGCGAGGTTGTGAAAATACCAGGTTGGGAAACTGGCGCGGATTAGCCTTCTCTTGGTAAGGATGGATGGGCCTATTTAAGCCGTGGTAGGCAACCCATCTAGTGATGGTGTCACGATAAAAACACCCTTGATAGCCCAAGCTGAGCATCAAGTATTCAGCTACTGGCAAGATAATGAATTATACTACCAACTGCATCCGGATTCCACATACTCAAGAAACCAATTATTCTGGTTCACCTGTAGATATTGGTCCAGCTCCTGCTATTCTCGGTCGACTTCCTGAATCTGTTTCATCCTTTGAAACCAATGACGGTACAACTCTAAACCCTTCGGGGCAGGCTGTACCTGATGATGAAGGAATGAGATCAAAACTTATTTCATGTAGAAACCATATTTTCATCAGCACATTCAACACTAGAACACCAAATCCACCATCTCGTCTAAACGACCTTATCAAAAGTGCTAAGGATCAGAAAACTGATATCATTATTGCTATTCAAGAGCATCGCTTCTTTCATCCTGACATTGATATTGTGTACCACAAAATCGAAGACTATTATCTTGCTACTGGCTCTTGTTTCAAAAATTCTTTCAACTCTTCCGTAGGTGGTTTAGGTCTCCTACTGTCACCAAAAGCCATGGAAAATTTATCAAACATAGAAATGTTATCACCGAGAGTCCTCATTGCCGATTTTGAGGGGAATCCCCAAACAACTTTAATATCATGCTATAGTCCACACAACCACAGTAGCGACACAGATATCGATCAGTTTTTTAATACTCTACGATCTTCTCTTGAAAATGTTCCAGATCGCAATTTTCTTTTCATCCCCGGCGACTTCAATGCCAAGCTTGGATCTAACGATGCTAGGTTCACCTTTCATACCAACACCAATGGTAATGGTGAACATCTTGTTGACCTCATGGAGGAATTCACTCTTTGTACAGCAAACACAAACTTTATGAAATCCAGACACCAGCTGTGGACATTTGAATATCCTAATGGCAACACAGCCCAACTAGATTACATTTTAGTCGGTAAGAAATGGCAGAAGAGCATCAAAGATTGTCGAGCTTATTCATCTTTCTGCTCTGTCGGATCTGATAACCGTATCGTCTTTGCTAAGGAGAAACTAAGCTTGAGAGTTTTGAAAAAGCCATCTGCTGATCCTATGAAAGCCATAGATTGGAAAAAAGTCTCCCGTGATACACATCTATCCTCTCAGTATGTGGTGAGCGTGTTTAATCGATTTCAAGAGCTTTTTCATCTTGATTCTGGTAACTCTCACATTGATTCTGATAACATCGACTCGATCTATGAAAATTTGATTAAAGCTAACGAGGAAGTTTCTCTATACACACTGCCCAAAAAGCCAAAATTACGTAAAAATACGCTATGTGTAGATACCAATATAACAGAAGCTAGAGAAAATCTCAAAAAAACCATCTATTTACCATTCTCATCTATCTCGAACAAATAAAGGCAAGTTAATAGCTGCCAAAAAATTCCTCGATAATGCTTATCTAGAGGCGGAAGTAGCATTCATAAATGGGAAAATAGATGATATATCTAATCTTCATATCAATCAACAACACTCTGCAGCCTGAAAAACAATAAACCAACTTTCTGGGAAAGGATCAAAATCACAAACAATGACTAAAATTGCTAGCAGGGAAAAACAACTGGAAAACTGGCATTCTCATTTCAAAAATCTTCTTGGACATCCCGCATCCCGTTATCCTACTCTTCATATCACTGATGCTGATTTTGCTGACGACATTGCACTTTTGTCTGACAACCTTATTAATGCTCAGACACTGCTGTCTGCCCTTGAATCAGCAGCAAACTGTACAGGGCTCTATCTGAATGAAACCAAAACAGTATGCCAATTAACAATCGCAACAACATCAGAATGAAAACTCTTTCAAATAACATTCTCAAATGCGTTGAAGACTACAAGTATCTAGAATTACACATAATGAACTCTGAAAAAGATTTTAGTACCAGAAAGGGGATGCCATGGATAGCATGTAACAAAATGGATAAGATCTGGAAATCCCAGCTCAACCGTAAGATTAAAACCAGACTTTTTTTGGGTAATAATCGACCCATTTTACTCTGCGGATCTGAAACATGGGCTCTTTCCGCTAAACAACACCGCCGCCAAGATGGATGCTATATCCGTCTCCTCAGAAGAGTATTAAATCTTTCATGGTTAAAACATCCAACTCCTGAAATAATATACGGTGACCTACCTTAGCCCAAAGAAGACGTTTCCAGTTTGCTGGACAGTGTATACGTGCCTCAGATGAACTTGTGTCGTTATTTCTCTTATGGAGGCACCCATCATCACTCAAGCTCCCTTTTCCAAACATCATATGCAGGGACACTGCCATCACCAAGGAAGAGCTTCTAACAGCTATGACCGATAGGGTATACTGAAAATCTGTAATGAATTCAGAGTCACATTGAGATATTAGGTCTTTGAGACGCTTCAAAGTGTCTGCGGCTTCACCGGGCCTTTATGTAGGGCATCGAAACGTAGGTTACATGACCAGAGAAAGTTCTTTATTGTATTTTCTAAATCCGACAAGAACCAGTCCAACGTGTGAGAAATAGGCCAAGTGACTAGCGGTAGTTAAAATAATGAGGGATGAAAGTGGCAGAAAACTGTAGTTTAGTAATGACTGGTTTACTTTGGTTGAAAGAGGAGCGTGACGGCTTCAGCTATCGTAAAAAGCAAATCTTCAGCGTAAGCTAGTCTATTCTAACACCATGTTACACATTCCTTTGCGCTGGTATCAGGATAAAAACAATAAAAACATGGAGCACTTCTGTTCCTTCCATCTCTACCAACTCATTATTCAGAAAAAAACAAGATAAGCTTACAAACGAGAGATGTCATTTCCTGTGTCCAAGTGTCCAATCATAATACTCTGGGCTTTGAAAATCCACACCAACTTTTACTTATTGTTACAGAGTTTATTAACCATAAAGGTAGTTTTTTTGGTATATAAAGAACGTGATAAAGAATTGCGCAGAGCTTTCAGCCCTGCAGCACTGGGTTAAAGAAACCTTTATAATGTGTTAACATATGGATTCATCGAGGAAGCAATAGCCCTGAACCTAATTTTACTCTATGCGCTGTCCACCTGGTCATTAGGATATATAATATATATCAAGTATCGTCAGTAAAACAGTCGGAATAAAAATAAGATATACCGGTGTGTGATGTTTTTGCTCAACATTCTATGTACTAGCAAATCCAGAAAAGGTATTGTTAAACAGAGTAGATATAGATTTGCAACTTACCGAAGCAATAAATGCAAAGGCAAATTGAATTATTTTCGGCATTTTCTTGTCACTTTCCATCTGTCCAGTTGAAAGATTGATTGAACTTTTTAAGATTTGGAGGCCTTATTTTTTACAGTTATACTATCATTCTTAAATAAAGAATGTGTACAGACCGAAATTTTCATGTTAATTGTCCGACTCAGATCTAAAAAATTAAGCTGAGAATATGTTGCATACCATAAGGTTTATGTCTAAGCTTTGGATTCATTGTGACACAGCTTAGTAAAAGAAGCATCAGAAACTACCTAACTATTTTGCGCGTCCGCACTTGACAGGGCTCCTTCAAAACTTGATATTCTGGTATTTATACCACTCCAAAAGGTACAAGAATTAAACACAGGGAATAAACAAAATTTGGTGTTTTCAACTCCTAAACAGACGCTTTAAAACTTACCACTTTGAGTAGTAATACAGTTCAACATTATTTCTCAACCAAATTTCACTCAGTGAAGACAAGTAGGCTTTCGCAACAATATGTATACAGGTAGAGGCAGTCTGAGTTCTTATGGTTAGATTACGTCGATGACGTAATCAGTAATAAGTAGTACGTTTTCAAGCAGTTTGCACTCACCAACAGCTAACATGAACCACTCCGCTGATTTTATTGATGACGAACTCGAACTAACTTGCAAGAAGATGAAGCCTAATAAAGCTGCCGGTGCAGATAAAATATACCCAAGGCACCTGCTCAAGCTGGACCCTGATGCCCTAAGGTGGGTGAAAGAATTTCTGCCCCAATGCGTTTCTTTCTGCAAACTCCCAACCATTTGGAGAAGAGCTAACGTCATCGCAATCCCCAAACCTGGAAAAGAAATGAGTGATCCTAAAGCATACAGTCCCATGTCACTATTATCAGAGGTCTGTAAACTTATTGAAGGACTAATTCTAAACCGAATTGCCCCTATCGTAGATAGCCAGCTCCCTCAAGAGCAGGCGGGTTTCCAGCAAACCGCACGACCTTCGACCGTGTGGCCTCCTTGGTCATGGACATAGAACATGCATTCGACAAAAAAGAACGAATGGGTCTTGTTCGATCTGTCTGCGGCGTATGACACTGTTTGTGCACCCCGGCCTAAAACTGAAGCTCCTCTCCACTATTTCAGACAGAAAACGTGTGACTTTCATCATGAAAATGATAACCAACAGGTATTTCGGACTTTCCAGCCCCAGTGGTGAAACACGCAGAGCTTCTGTATAATGGTGTCCCACAGGGCTCGGTGCTACCCCCTACTTTGTTCAATATTTATACTGCTGACATGGCACTAACAATTGCAGAAAAATACATGTGTGCAGCTGATCTCGCCTTGGCTTACCCTGGCACCAATATGCAGAGAATCCAAAACTCTCTTACAAATGATGTGGCATCCATTTCATCGTACTTTCAACAGTGGCGCCTGAAACTAAGTATTCAAAAAACTACCAGCTTACTCTTTCATCTAAACAACCACGATGCTGAAGCCAAGCTCAGGGTAACCGTTGATGGGAAAGACTTACCATTTGAAAAACATCCGAAGTACCTTGGCATCACTCTTGACAGAAGCCTCACCTTCAAGTGTTATATAGACAAACTTGTTGGTGAAGTCTCCTCAAGATTTGCTGCACTGAAAAGACTTGCAGAAACATCGTGGGGATCTGACTTTACGACCCTCAGATCATCCACACTTGCACTAGTATATGCTCCAGCTGAATACTGCCTACCGGTGTGGATGAGGAGTGCACACACCCAAAAGTTAGACAGTGGTCTAAATTCTGCGTTTGTACTCGCGTCAAGCAAGCATACCACATGAACTCACATTGTTAGTGCATGTGATATGCTTGTTGGACTCAGGAACAAATGACCTCATGGTAATGTGTTTTAATATGTTTCTTAGGCTTGAGTAAACCGTGTACGTTTGAAACGACCAAGCGAAAGTACGATCAAATATCTGAAAGACTACTTGAAAATGACATCGAAAATATCCATTTGTTAAACAACAAGCCAGACATTACTTTAATTATTAAACCTGAACAATGATTCTATCTTATATCGGAACCATACCTGGTAGACATCATGTGGTAGCAGAAGGAGTGAACCAGATTACATATTGTCCTTACTTAATAGTAGAGCTGGAGAGGATATAATGTGTGAATGTGAAGGTGTTGTCCGCTAAGGTGGGAGCTTTGAAACGATATCCGTGGTAAATCTTTTGAAATGTTGAAGATCAAATGTGTCATGTGAGGGACACAAAAACAGCCAAAGAAGGACGTATGTACGTTCGACGAAAATTTCTTTCTGTTTGATTAATTTGACCTGATCGAGGTTGTATTACAACCAATAATCCAATAATTAACACCATTGCTTAGAGAAGTAAAAATATGAGCTTAATTTATTCTTCACCTAAGCAAATGGTAAAACGTACTAATTAGTTAAATTAAAGAATCTTTGCTGGTTTTACAATTAGCGTTATGAAACACTATGGAAAAAATTTTGAATACGTTTATCCCTGAGAATCATAGAAGAACTAAGAAAGAATGATAATTGAAGTAGGATTAAATAAGGCAAGTAATACACCAGTTATATTAAACATTCTACTTTTATAACTTTTTTAGTGAAATTTCTACTTTCTGGTTTTATTTGCTCTTCACTGTCCTTTGTTTTACCCAACATTTGACTTTGCCTAAAAGGAATTAAACAGAACCAATACAGAACTGTTTTTAACCAGATAGGTAATACTAACGGTTTACTAAAAAATTTGACAGGCAACTTGACCAATGCAATGTTGACCACTGCAATTTATCAATATCTAATTAATGCTTGTGATTGGGCAGGAGTCGATATTATCTAAGGTATGTCTTGCGGTAATTGGTACAAAGCAGAAAGCTGCCATCTGGTTATGGGACAAATATATATGGTAAACTTTAATTTCTTTGACTATATTCATTAATATAATGGTTCAACAAATACTGAACGTCTTATTATTATTATCATTATTTCTATCTTTATAGAGGATGATATAATTCAGTTGTTTACAATAAAAATATAATAAACACTGCTGTCAACATGTGTCCTGTTATGGAGAGAGAAAAAGTATATAAAATTAAAAACTAAAAATCAAATAACTTAAAAACCTCGTCCCCAGGGCCTCTTTCTTACTTCCTGACATTAAAAAATGCCAGGAAAGCCGAAAAGAGGCCCTGGGAACGAGGATGAAAAATTAGTTGACTGAAAATAAAATAAAAATGAAAAGAGAAAAGCTATTAAAAATAAATTTATTTCTACATATATACAAGTTAAAAAGTTTCATTAAAATATCTCTTTAACTTGTATATATATAGAAATAAATTTATTTTCGAGAAATTATTCGGTAAATCGTCCAGTCTTACTAGATAAATTTGTCAGAATTTTTCCTTTCTTATTCTGGGAATTGGTTGAGGGGGAAAAAATAATCAAATGCCCCCTTCAACCTTCAACCCTCTTTATTAGAAGTAAGGGGTTTGATATTGCTTTCACTAGTGTTAAGCTCGTGTCATTACTTAAAGTAGCCTCAGATAGGTCAAGTCTTAATATTTGTTAGTCTTTGTCAGGAATAGGAGGTCAATTGGCCTCATTTTTCAGTTTCAATGGATAGCAATCAGATATAACATGACCTAATTTTCTACAATAAGTACAAAGAATTGACTTTCTATTACTTCATGTGTTTGGTTTGGTGCTGTCAAAGGAGTTCTGATGTCCCTTTGCTTGTTAACCTTTTTTTAATCAGATCCTTGCCTCTTAGCACTTAATAAATAACACTACCTTGACCAACTAGAATGTTATTTCCAAAAGGAAATAAATATGCGCATTATTATTTGCCATTACAGCTACTTGACTTATTTTTCATCTTAGTGTGATTTAATGTTAACATAGTCTTGACTGTTGAATTATTCAATAAGTTGGATCAGTTTGTCAAAGTCATTCCCAAGTTCCTTAGAATGACACCTCTTAACAGACAAATTCTCTTTTTCATCAGTAAATTCTGCATGGGTTTCACTTGTGGTCTTAAACAATGAGCAAATGTATGTCTGAATGATTCAGGGACCAGTTCGCAGTGTTCTTTGAATAGCCTCTTTTCCTATTTCTTAGTCAGCACTTTGTTCTACTGTGGTAGCTAAGTGTATACCGTGAACTTTACCGATAAGAACACCCTGTAACAATAACATTTAAGCATTTCCGATCTAGAAACTACTTGCTTTCAATGAAAAAATAATTTCTTAACTTCTTTTCCCCAGAAATGGCAAGACCATGTAACTTTTTTGCTTGCAACAAATTTATCAGTCTTTCTCTTTCAGGATTTTAAAATTCCTAATTGTTTTAATGTAAGCTCATGTTCCCCTTGATTCTTGTTCTCTTCCGAATTCAACCCTTTTAATTTAATTGCATTTCAAGCTTTAACTTCCTCAGTGCTACCTGTTCCTTAGCAAAAATATATGTTCACAGTCAAGAAAAAGATGATTCAGGGCACCATACTTTGTGTTATAGTAGACTGGAGGGTTTTCTGACTGTGAAAAATCCATTTAAATTCAGCAGGCAAATAATATGGATCTTGGTTATAATTCACATAGGAAAACAGCAGGCATAGCTGTAGATGTAACAACGAAGAAGAAGAAAAGGAAAAGGGAGTAACGTCAGGAGTTACAATGACGATAAGATGGATGATGCAAAGCAGCTCAAAAAACATCCCTCTGAAGAGTTTTCTTTGTTTAGTATTTCTGCTACGTGAAAAGCACACGTGCACTAAATTAATTGAAGTTTCTTGTTGTGTCATTTCACATTTTCTTGATATGATGAGTTTAAACCTAATGAAACGTCTGATCTATGTACATTGGCAGGAACCTTCCATCCAATAACAAAATAAAAAATTATTATTCTCACTTTGTCTGCAATGCATCTCATCAAAGCTGTGCCTACTTGAAAATTCTGAACTTTATGGACTCAGAGGAAGCCATAGTTGTACAAGCTTTATCATTCCTTGAGTCATCAGCATTTTCTGAGCTACATTTGGAGCTACTGAAATGACGAGGTACGGCTGTTTTTTTATCCTTTTTGATGATTGCAAAATCACCGACGTACCTTTCCCAGACAGTTGGCACTTGGTCTGCTGTTGATAATGCTGTAGCTTTAAATGATTGCTAGAATACTTTAGCAATCACCGAGGATATAGGAGCTGCTATGGGCACACCGTTAGTTTGAGTGTAGATGTCATTATTGTAGAGGAAGCATATGTTAATGAGGGGCACTCTTAATAGATTCAGGATATCTGAAGGTTTCAGTGTGGTTCTTGATGGTAATGAATCATCATGTTCAAGAAGATCCTCTACAATTCGTAAGGTGTCATCATTGGAGATACTTATGTATAATGATGTGACAGACAATGATTTCATCTTCCTGGATTCTTTTTTGTGTAATGAAGGTGGTAAAAGCAGTGCTGTTGTTGCAATGGTGTGGATTTATCCTTTGTAAAGACACAAGAGGTTGGCTATCTAAGGTGAAAGTGAATGAAGCGGACTTCCAGTGTAAGCAACGATTGGACGTAATGGAACATTAGGCTTGTGTACTTTTAGTAATCCATAGAACCGTGGTGAAGGGGAGTCTTTGGGTTTCGATCTGTGGTAGAGGCAGTTATCAAGGAGATGGTTTTTCTGTAAAGCAATTAGTGCTTTGCTAAGTTCGGTCTTGACTTAGTTCATTGAGTTGCGCTTTACTGTGGTATATAGTCCATTAACCTTAACAAAGCTGAATACACCCAAAAGTGCCAGAAGCATCTGAACAATGGATGAATTTACAACATTCAGTTCTTTATTAAAAATCTTTTTGTTTAAGTCAGTAACTATCTTTACACCAAGAAATAGGACAATGGATTACCAATATGGCGCTGTTCAGAAAGGGGGCTATGGATGTTGGTGCGTGAACATACGATTACTCTATCCAGTGTTCCTGAGATTAGTAGCTTCGATCCAGATCAACTTCAAAGTGATATTTTTGCAAAATATCAATTACTAAACCCCGCAGTGGATACCATAATTATGCCATGCTTTTCTAAGCAAAAATATTCTGCATTAAGAAAATCTTGATCTAATACTTTACAGCTCTAGGTTTCACCTTAACCTAATTTTCAGTGTAATCTGAGATTGTTTGTAGAATTTTGTCACTGATCTAAAAATAAACAACTGTTTGAACATCCTGTTGTTTTTTTATGCTTTGGTTTTAAAAGCTGGTGAAAAATCCCATAATCTTGACCCATTTTCCTTGGAAAGATGTTCGCAGCAATAGCAAGGGGAGGGTGATAGTGCTCTGGTCTTGTTTGCAGAGTTTTTTTAACATTGTTTAAAACTGGAAAGACAGCAACTACCGAAACCCGAAATTACGTTATATTATCCAACAACAGATATTGAAATTTTAGGCCGAGTGAATGGAGATCCATTGTTTCAGTAGGCAATGCTATAGGTAAAGTGGTAATACCTCTTTACTTATGATATTGGTACAATTAATGTGACCTTCTTTGAGCTGGTCAATATGCTTTTTTACGTTTCCAAGTTCTTGTAAAATTCTAACAGGAGACCAATACCTTCTATTATCTCTGTATATACAGAACACTACATCTTCGCCAACCCGCAGCTGTTTGTAAGGGATGCTATGATTCTGTCAATAGACACTCTTGTTTGTTGGTAGATGGAAAGTTAGTTTGGTCCTAATCTTTCTGCCAGATATCGTTTTAGCTGGAGTTTACGTGCATTGGTCGTACTCCTGTAAGCAATTAAGCTTCTGTTTAGTCAAGGTTGTGGAAAGCCTCTAGAATGTCTACTAACCATAGACTTGACTGTATGCACACCCGGCTGATCTAGTTTGATTTGAAAAATAGGGTACACTGTAGAGGTAACGGATAATGTTTTCCTTCCAGAACAATTCAAACTCAGTACATGTGAGCTATGGACCATTTTCTGACATAAATTTGTCTACGACCTTTAAGTGCAAATATGGTTTCTTATTTATAAATAATTTTGACAAAGGTGATGGATTTCATTGGTATGGCCTCTTTTCTAATGGAAAAGCTGTTCACTAATATCAGCAGAATGTGTTTTTCCAAAGGTCCCACAAAATCATTGTAAACTCTCTCTCTCTCTCTCTCTCTCTCTCTCTCTCTCTCTCTCTCTCTCTCTCTCTCTCTCTCCCTTTCTAACAAAACTTTCCCATAGGGTGTTGAGATTTTCTGCCGGGTTTTTTCAGGCAAAGCCGCATATATTGCACACAGACACTTTTTCATCGATGTATTTACCAATGTTGGGGCACCATACTTTAAAGCTTACAAATTTTAAAATTCTGTTTAGGTCTGAATGCCAAACATGCAGTAAAGTATAAAATTTCTTTCATAATGGTGATAGAATGATAAGACGATTTCCCCACCTGNCTCCTATCTACGATGCCTACTCTTTCGTGGCAGAGCGCGGGTACCGACACCGATCACTGTTATGGAAAACATTTATTGTTGCTGCTTGGCTACTACTTGCATGTTGGGGAAATCGAAAGGCAGAACAGCATGACCTCAAGATATGTGATCTCGAAGATAAGGATGGTTTTCAGTCGATACCTCAAAATAATCGTTCAGACAACGAAACACAGTACACATTAGCTGAATTTCAAAAGTCAGGTAGACAGAGCGAGCTATTCATTCTCTAGCTGTCTCTCTTCTCTCTCTCTCTCTCTCTCTCTCTCTCTCTCTCTCTCTCTCTCTCTCTCTCTCTCTCTCTCTCTCTCTCTCTCTCTCTCCCTTTCTAACAAAACTTTTCCATAGGGTGTTGAGATTTTCTGCCGGGTTTTTTCAGGCAAAGCCGCATATATTGCACACAGACACTTTTTCATCGATGTATTTACCAATGTTGGGGCACCATACTTTAAAGCTTACAAATTTTAAAATTCTGTTTAGGTCTGAATGCCAAACATGCAGTAAAGTATAAAATTTCTTTCATAATGGTGATAGAATGATAAGACGATTTCCCCACCTGCCACAACCTCTTTGGATAGATAGTTGATCTTGACGTAAATAGAATTGTAGTATCTCTGGTAAACATTGACATTTGTTTGGAAATACATACATAATATATGTCTAAAGGATTAAGTAATCTTCCACTATATTTGTGTATTTACCATTTCATTTACGTTTGTCACCGGATGCTCATCAAAACATCGAATTTTACTATTGTAATAATAAAAGACATGAGATTTAAGCTGATGACTTATTGTTTCACGATCGTCTTTGACTCTGAACATAAAACCGGCACGTAGGGTTTGGTTTTCATGTTTGTACTTAAAATTACACTTTTGATTGTGACAGGTATAGTGACCTGGCTTAAATTTTTGATGAAATCATGCAGGGAATTTATTTTGTTTGACTTAGCAGCTTCTCAAAAAAATATTCTTTTACTTCATAAAAGTTTCACTATAATTCCATTTCACTGGCCTAATTGAATCACTAGTAAGTAATATGCCACTTTCTGACCCTCTAGGGAAAATTCCACTCAGTACTCCCCACAACTGTTTGTTGCCAGGCACTAAGTTTCAAAAATAAAATTAGGTCAAAATGCACTGACAAAGAAGTTTTGTTTATTACAGACTGTAAGGTGATTGTAAGACAATTTTCACCTTAAGGAGTTGGATGGCTCAATCAAAGCACTACCATTTTGGATGCAATCTTACCATCAAATACATTAAAACACTCTAATAGTATGGTATCGAGTTTCCCTTGTTTAATATTATCTCTACTCTCTTGTTCAGTTTGAAACAGTTCATAATTATTGAGGCCAATTTCACTAATCCAGTCTTTACTTAAAAGTAAGGGTCCATTGCATAGCCCAACCAATACTCTTAACCTTTTTTGATGACTTGTTTGAAGTAGCTTGTACTGTGCCTTGAGTTTTTTTATAACCTTTACTCCAGTGTAGATTATTGAAAAAACAACTACTGGTATTAAGTGCATCCGTTTGTAGTTTTCCTTGAGATCTCTGCATCTGCTTTAAAACATAATGGTAAAAAATGAATTTGTATCTACTTACAAGCTCATTGCCTTATCATTTACATTGATCTGTTTCATAATGATTTGTGTATTCTTCAGTCCATCAGTCCTTTGCAAATCTTACATTTTTGCAGCTAAATCAGACAACACTTTGTTCAAAGCTAATTCTTGACTTATTCTTATCTGCTGAGGTTTATGATTCATACTGAAACACGTTTTTAAAATTTTTGTATCTGATGTTAAACATTTAGTATGTTTCCAGCAGATTTGTTTTGGATAGTATGGCTGCAGACCTTTTCAAATTCCCCATTTTTTACACTTACGGCATCTTTTATAGATGAATATGGGACTCTGGTGACAATTCAGTAAGACATAAATTTTTTCATAGTGGTTTCCTCTTCTTCAGTTGGAGCACTTTCTTAAACTTCTTATGGAAAAGGTTTACTGCTACTACTAGCTGCATAATGTTTTTAGAAGTAAGTGATTTGATTCCTTTGCGACTGAATTTGAATTGAGTGGCAAATTTAATAGCTCTGAGATGATCAAAAGTAGTATCTTGGAGTAATTTGTTGCTTATTTCTTCATCTTGTACACCACAAACAAATTGATTACGTATGTTTTTTTCAGTATGACCGACATACCCACATTGATTTGCAATCTTCTGGAATGTTGTCAGAAGTACTTTCGCTTAGCAGGTGCTACTAAACAATTAAGAATGTCATAATTTGTATCAACTATTTCGTAATACGTAATGCCATCCTAAGTGCATCATCTGTAAATTTGTCGAGAATTAAGCCCATTTTTCGCCTCTTATTTGTGAATGACTCCTGTGTAGGATCGAATCTGCCTATCAAGGTTTCATTGGTCTGGTGACCAATGAGAACTTGATAGGCAGAGCTGGTGAATTCAATTTGTGACCTCCTTGCATCCTTGCCACTGTACTTGAAAACAAAAGTACACAGTTCATCTATGCATAGCCTAGATATTCTATATCTCAAACGCGCCTAGATTCTTATCGGTGTATTCTAGTCGCGATTATTAATGTTCAGAGTCAAATTCATCAAAATGGAAGTGTATTTCTAACTCAATCAATACACAAAAACAAATAGTTATAACAAGACGTCTCTAGAAAAAAACGAGACTTGGGTTGGAAAGAGACTAAATACAGGGTATTGCTATGTGTACTTTTCACTGACTGTACATACAAAACTGGTATGACAAATTCTATTGTAAAAATATATGCAACATGTGTATATACATATATACATATATACAAAATTAACAATTTCATGGCAGAAAATATATTTCAATAATATTCACAGGCAAACATGTTTGCTTAATACTTTTAGGCCAAAGTGATTTAATTCAGTTATTAATAATTCATATTGTTCATAATAAACTTAGAATAAAATCAAATCTTCCAGTCTAGAGTCATTGTAAATGATATGTATACAGGAGCCATTTTTACCTACCTTGACAACGAGTTCTCCAATTCTGCCATGGAGTAGAGAATACTTGCTGGCTGGTCACCTGAAGTATAATCACGGACTTCAATCTTATGCCCTGCCACACTATATATGTGATAAAAGTCGACTTCTAACTGCTGACGTAAACTTTCCTTTGAGTTTTTACCCTGAACCTAAAAAGGGCTAACTATACATTCGCTTTGGTTTGAAATGTTCCCAAATAGCAGTTAAAATATTTGCTGGGTAAATATCTTCCAAGTTTAACAAATACATAGGAGATTTATGAGAAGTGTGCAATATCTTTGATTAGTTGACGTCTCCATTTATCCTGCTTCACTGATAGCTTCCCTCTACCAAGGTCGCTACTTCGAAAATGAAATTAGGTCTTGCATCACAAGTAGATGAAATGACAGAACAGTTTCAATCCTTATAGTGAATACCTGAACAAAATCTTTAACATTTTAGATCTTCAAAAACCTGACAAATTTTCACAAGAAAGGTGGTTCTAGGAAACTTTAAGACATGTAAAACATGTCTTGACTTTCCCTAAACTCCCACTCTGTGGCTTTAGGGAACACAGAAACATCAGCCACACTACATAATTTGGAGCTTGACAATGGTTTCCTGATCCAATTTGTATAAAAAAAATAACATCAGACCAATTCGCTATTTTAATAATACTATTTAATTGAAATGACAGCTGCTGAGTCTATTGTATTGTTTAACAGTTAGAAATAGTTTGGAACATATGAAAAGAGTTAATTAATAAAAAGGGCATTGTAAGATGTTAACTGTTTGACACATAAAGATTGATTAATTGGCACGGTTATTATCAGTAATAATGCTCCACATTCATTAGTCCCTCCCAATATTACTAAACTCTGTTCAAACAAAAATAAACTGTCTGGTTTATAAACAGTCAATGTTTTTCACAAACATTTGGTGCACAAACAAGAGAAGGACCGTAAAGTAAAGTATAGTTGAAGTGAAGTATTCAGCTTTGTTGAAAGCTTTACCAAGCGGAGGTAGGGTTCGATATATACCTTGATGAGAATTGTTTTTGTCTTCTGTCATCTAGATTGTTATAAATGATCAGCATAAACTTTAAATTTTCTGAATTTGCTTTTAACGTAATTTGTGACAAGGATATCTCACTTGTTAGTCGGTGGTTCATCTTACTTGGAAATTCACTGCTTTTTAAGCTGTACTAAATTTAGAAGATCTAACAACGAGATTGGAAGCATATTTTGCTCAAGTCGATGCGTTAGAGAATTAAATGCAGCAAATTCCTGAAGTAAAATGGATTCTTTATCATTTATCAACCATGGACAAAGGTATCTAATAACTTATTTTAACTGAAAATAAGTGGTAATACTATGAATTCAATTTTTCAACAAGGTAGTAATTGTATATTTTATTCCACTTCGAAAGCCCTTTAGTGTTAAACGTTTGTCTGCCATTGACTTGAAACAGAATGGCAGATTTTGGTTCTACTTTTTGTGAATGAATCAGGAAAGTATGTAGTAGTAATAAGAAGCAGAAAAAACTTACTCCAGGCTCAAAACTAAATTTTTGGACAATATTCTTTGCTTGAAACCGCTACAAGGTGGGTTTTTTGTCACTCTACAAAAACACACATTTCTTCGGGCCTAGAACCTCTACTTGAAAAACTAGCCTTGCTTATTGTTCTTCATGGGGTTCCCTACAATGGTATACAACTCAGCGGAGGATGACAATTTCTTATTCTTCCATTAATGATAATACTTTCATAACCTTCGACTGCACTGACAACTGTCTGTTTATTGTTTGGTGTGTTATCACGAGGTATGGCATTTATCCATCGTTGCTCTTCCTTTTTCTCACAAATCAATCATTCAGAGTATCTTGCCAAAATTCTAAAATAGGCAGCGATCATCAGACCATTCTTTCTTCACTGTGTAAACATTTGGAAAAGTTCAAGTATTCTGAAACTGGTTAGTTCTTCAAGCCAACTCGAAGCGTTTTCATTGTCGATTCAAAACGTTACTTTTCTAATTGCCAGCAAAACGAATTTGGCTATCACGGAGTGTCTGAAATAACTCATGGTACGTTTCAGCTTGGCCATGCACTTTTGTTGAATATTTTTTTCACCCAGGAAGACTTCTCCATTCTTTGCAGTGACCATAGTTTTAGACATTGATATGTTTGTATATGGAATGGGTGGTGGAATTATCTCTATAGCCAATCGGTATGGCAAGAGAAGCAATAACTACATGGAATCATACGATGAGGCGCCATTAAAGTACCTGATTTTTTTGTAAGCACATAAGTTTTCCAAATTAAGCTCGAATATGCTTAGTGAATATCTCTAATGAAGCTCAAATTATGATTGTGATATAATTATTTCATTCTATTCCTAAATAAGTTTTCTCAGTAATTTTAATTATGCTAATTAAAGGTATATACAGAACTATCAATAAAATTTCTGTTTTCTGATTACATTTTCATTCTTTTCATTTTTATGTATCACACATGGAACGGTCTGAGAAAAACACTATTATGAACAAAAGCAAACAAATATAAACGCTATTAACGTTATTACGATGATTCAGATTTTACACATTGCAAACATTACCGATAAAGTCAAAAATGTTTCTTTCCCCTTCCTCCTCATTACGCCCAAAAATTTGCTCTTCATCGTTTAACTCAATAATATCATGGTTAACAGCATCTGGATATAATTCTGCTGGTTCAACGTCATCGCAATTTTCTTTGGGTTCCTCACTAGGAGGATCAATAATTGACGGTGGGGGCACAATATAACTATCGAGGCCTTCTGGTTTTATGAGAGAATCTTCTAAACGATCAACCGTAATCATGCACCCAGTCATCGGCCAACATTTCCTTCTCTGTTTATCATATTTGGCTGAACTCAACACCTTCAACGCTTCTCCTGGCCAACGCGTTTTTAAAATATGCCTTCCCTTGGCTGTGTAAGGCTCCTCATTGCTAAACCACCTATTTGAGTTATTTATTTGAGAAAGATTTCTTCAAACTAATGAACAACAGTATATTTGGGAAAACAATGGAAAACTTAGAAAAGGGAGTAGATGTAAGACTCGTCAGTAATAAAAAGAAACTTTTAAAACTTGCAAGTAAACCAGCTTATGTTAGCAGTAAGATTATTAATGAAAATCTAGCACCTGTGCCTAACATTAAAGAAACACTAAGCCTTGAGAGACCGGAATATGTAGATATGTGTATCTTAGATCTTTGAAAAAGGCCAATGTATGATTTTCATTATAACTATATTGAAAGCAAATATAGAAACAGAGCTAAGTTGCTTTTCACTGATACTGATAGTTGGACATATGAATTCGAAAGTGAGAAACTATATCGAGATTTTTGGAATAATAAAGATAAATTCTATAACAGTGACTATATAGAAACTTCACAATATTATGATGAAGCGAGTACGAAGGAAACTGGTAAATTCAAAGACGAAGCCGCTAGTATTCCAGTTGTTGAAGTTGTTGGACTGCGACCTAAGATGAATAGTTATATTAAAGACAATGAAGAAGGTGAAAGGACTATCAAAACTGTATCAAGCATGAAGAATATAAGAATGTATTATTAAATGACGAACAGATACATCATACAATAAAAATATAAGGAGTCAAAATCATCAACGTGGGAGCTATGAAATAAACATAATATCATTTAGTTGTTTTGATTTGTACATGAAAATGGTATAACAAGCTGTGCATACGGACATAAGATGATCGACATAAGACGATTGAAATAAGATGATTGTTTCTTTATCCATCTCGTTCTTCCTTCATTATTAGCTTTCCAATAATTTATCTGCTCCCCTTTCCCATAATATACGCAAACAGCTTTACCAATAAACTCGGTTCATTTCTGCAACATCTCTTCTTGCTTCAAGCAATCTTTTCATCCTTTCCTCGATAGCACAGGCTACTACAATACATGTCCAATGGTTTGTCTCATTTTGTCATCCATTGTTGAGGAGTTTATTTTTTCTTGTCGTTCGAGTTACTCTCACTGTTTTTCATAGAATACTTCCGTCGATGACAACTTTGGCGCGCGTTTCTCTTTGGTTTGACGTATTTGGAAGAGCACCGTTTCAACATACTGCGTCTCTTCATATCATTAAGTATTTCTTCTACCACCCAGACTTGCTTTTTTAAAAGCCGTTTTGAAAGAGATAGCACCTGATTTTCGGATTCCTTAATTACCTGGCTGGCGTACCCATATTTTGCCTGGACTAAAGTGCCCTTATCGTTAATTTTCAACAGTTTGTAACGAGCCACATCCTGATGGCACTTTCTTTCTTCTTCGGATTTTTAATTGAAAAGTTCCAGTCTTGGGTTTGGTTGCTCAAAATTTTATTACTTTAATTGGACTCACACACAAGTTACCAAAATTATACGAAGGCTGTTGCAATCTCCTCATGGCATCCTTTTACTTTAGTGATGGGATTGCAAAAATTCTATTTGAATGTAATCAAAACAATTTGGTTCTTTGTGTGGTAGTCCTGGCTCTATCATGTTCAGAGCAGCTTCGGGTGGTGAGCAAAGTGGTTAGTAGTTAAAACGTGGTTATTTACATCAGACACGAATGAGCCAAGATTTCGTCACTGTTTCTCTGCCCAAATCAGTGCAATCCTGCTATATCAAACTGTATCGAACTCCAGTTTGTACCCTTCATTTTCTTATTTAATTTCCGAACTTTCCTGACTGTGTTCAATTGAGAAAAATTACCACAGCAGAGACTTCAGAGTCCTTCTGCTAGGTATTTTTGAGGCACCTCTAGCTAACAGACCGTTGACTTCCAAAGAGTCTATCCATCGTTTGATATGTTTTATTTTGTTCCTACAAGGGAACTAGCCATTCTCCTCACAAGCTGGCCTGTTTGGAAAGCTGGTCTAGTCGCCGAGTACCTGACCATGTGGCAGGTTAAACAAGGTTCAAGTTTATCTGCAACCTACCGATTGACAAGCCTCCCATGTCAGGTCCTTCTCGACAGGAAGTCGTTAAATGAATTCTTCATCATGCTTGTGACTTCCCTCACACAACAATCTTAACGTGCTTTTTGAAATCATGGCAATGGCAAGCCCTCCTTTTTTCATGATCGGAAGATTCAAAGAATCTCTTTTTCAGGAAGAGAATGTCAACAACAAGTTAAAAAATCTACCATGGCTGCAGAGTCTTCAACTGTGCCTGTTGTCGAAGGTCAAAGCCTCATTATATTGATCTGTGCACCATGTTGTTATTAATTCATTATTTCAAGCTATTTGATTGTAAAAAAGAGTGGTGTAATGCCAGGTAGCATACTGTTAGTACTCTTCAAAAACGATGTTTCTCTTCTAATATTGTTAGCCTTGACCATGTCCTGCATCGACTGCCTTCTGATTTGCTGTTTTTGCAAATACAGGTGGGTTGATTTCTTGTTACATTACTGTTATAGTCTATAGTTAGTCATTAATGTCTATAAAAATTCCATTATTGAGCGCTTCGTCTCCTGCAGTTTGAGATCCAGAGAGAAGAAGTATATATGTTTGCAAGCAAACCAATATTGTAGACGATATTTTTTTTTGCTAAGAGCAGCGTGGACTTGATCCCTAGGCCTAGTTAAAACATATTAAGCGAAATAGTATAATATTGAAATTTGAATGCTAAGTTGTTAGTTAGCTTTGTATAATGGAGTATTTGATGATTTCGTATTTAAGGGTGTGACATTGCAAATTGATATTTTCCCTTTTTTCGAGGTATTTGGAAGCTCCCATTTAGGATTATCATAATGATTGAGAAGGGAGTACTTGATAACCTTTAGCTTAAAATATTTTACAGCTGGCTATTCAATTACCAGGGCCTGTTAAGGTAATAGGGAGAAGGGCCAGAATATTGAAGCTACTTAGCCGAAGAAGCCAGTTTATTTGTAGCCTTTTAAGTACCATTTTGTCATTATGAAAATGGATATTACATGTATTCCGTGAGTAATTGTGTTATAAATAAACCTTGAAAGCAGGATCAGCATATTTTTTTTTAATTTCAGGATAGCCTGTTGTTGCAATGTGTGACGGTAATAGCAAACACAATCACACTGATGTAGTAAACTCCTTGTATAACTTCAATGCAGTATCTACAATACCATTTGCAGAACAACCTAAAAGAATCGTAAATATTCACTTGAAACAGTGTTTTTTCCAAACTTGAGACAGTTTTTAAAAAACTAATAAATCAGGTGCAAGAAATTGCATCAAAATTATTGTCCATTACTAGTTATTCTTGCAATCCCTAAAATAATAGAGATAGTAGGCTAAAGGCATGTATTACAATACCTTGAAAATAACAGCCTATTCAATGGATGTCAATTCGGTTTCTGCAAACTTGGGTCAACAGAACGTACATTGGCCTCATTCATTGACAAAATAAAAAAGAAAGTGGACAGGGGAAAGCTTGCATTGTCTTGCATTGTACACTAAGATGCAAAATTTATATCTAAGTTTTGCTGTCTTGGAATTCTAAACAAAAGAGTTGACTAATTCAGGGACTCTCAATTTGATTGGATCTAGTATATGGAGATGGCCACTTCATTTTAGGATGGTGCGAAGGTTTCTTGTGGAGTACCACAAGAGTTGATCTTAGGTCCTCTTTTATTCATGTTGTTCTTCAGTGACTTTCTCTTATGTTTCAAACACTAGAAACAAGAAAAATAATAGCCCAGTGCTATGTTTTATCAGTACTATTACATGCAAGTGAGACATGGACCTTCAATAGCGAATTTTCTTTGAAAAAAATTATAGTTTTGGAATGTGGATGTATTGGAGGATTCTAAAAATATCCTGCATTGACCATGTGACCTATGCAGAGGGGATGGGGTGTGTCAGAGAGAGAAGCTTGAGATTGAAATACAAGATCAAGAAAAGAAAGCTGGAGTATTTTAAGGACATGGTGAGAAAAGTAGGAGTACAGAAACAGTACAGAAGGAAAAAGACCAAGGGAAAGGCCAAGTACAATATGGCTAAGTGAGGTGACTTTATGGACAAGGTACAGCAGTGTACAATATTCAAGAATGGTCAGGGACAGGATTGGTGGAGATGAGTTGAGCCAGATATTTCTGGCACAGCCACAACCATCAGGTAACAGGTAAATAAAATACTCAAAAATAATCATATGCCCTGATGACACTGATTTTTGTTTCTGGTAAGGATACGTCATTCAAAGAAACCTGATTATCAGCTTACATACAACATATTTTTCATAAGTGTACCAATAACAAACTGGTTAAAAGAAGAAAATTAGAGGCATTGTTGTCAAGTACCTTACACAACCTCAGTCAGTAACCCAATGCAAACTTTTAAAATAGTTGTAAAAGAACAAGCAGTACGTTGAGCCATTTTTACAAATATGACCACTTGTGATGGCTGAAACCTGTGCCCCATCTACAGATTGATGATAGTCAGAAAAAACCCCAAACTTAGAATGTTGCAATCCAACAGAAGGAACTAAAGAAATGGTCACTCTGGCAAGATAAAATATAGGTCACAGCAGAGTACTTTATGTTTTTTAAAGTGGCAAAATAATATTTAAATCAAAAGAAATAATTGAAAGGTGATATTATCAATAACCTTGACTTGGTACTTGTACAATTGCCCAAATTCAGTAAATTGTAATTTTTTTTCTCTCACAAGCCCTACAGCTATCCTTATTCCCTGATTCTTTATGTAGGTTATTCTCCATCAAATAATCTAGGGATTGGAACTTTGCCCTCAGAATTTATTCATTTTTACAGTCTTGATATTTTTAACAAATATAAAAAATCCCAATAGTTTCAATTTGATATCACAGTCCATAAAAAAGATAGCATCATTTGATACTTTGGGTTCATCCTATTTAGATGAACCCAAATTGTTATCTACTCAAGTTATTACAAAAAGTTTTTCTACCTGCTTTTATTATTGTTTTCCCTGGTTACTGAGCTCATATGGTGTCCTTCAGAGGGACTTTGTTTTGGCAGTGAAAGATTTCTTGGTTGGATGCCTTTTCTGATGCCAACCATTGGCTCTTTCTTTTTTTGTATAGCTTGCTATGTCATTTTCTCTAAGACTTGCTTTCACTTTTTGTATTCATTCTCTTATTAGGTTGCTTCTTAAAAGGTTAGCTCTTTATCTCACATGGGATCAATAAGCTGTACAAAATTTTGGTCAATACTGAGGTTGTAAGTTACTTTTTAAGGTCTGTTGGTTCTAAAAGAATGAGTTGACCAGGGTCATGTGATAAGCACTGAAGTCACTCTAGACTTATGTGTTAGCAGTGTGATGCTTGTCTAGAGCCTTATCAATGAGGTCTGGTACTTTAACAATTATTGAGGAAGAATCAGAAGAGGGAGATCACTTCCAAGATTACAAGTGGTATAAAGAACAGTCCATCTAAAGTATGCAAAAGACATCTTCAGCTTAAAGTTCTTGTGCTTTAACAGCTTGAAGGTCATGTTTGTCATGTAACAAGAACAAGAAGATGAGTTGTTCATGAGTCTAATCAAAGCAAAGGTGTGTGTTGTTAATCAATGTGATATTTTTTCACCCTCTGCTCCACTAGTCCATTGGCAGCATGCAGTCATTGAGTGTAAATCCATCGATTCCACTTTGTAATATCTCCCAGTAAGTGCATATTATACTTACTGTGGACACCAGATCCATAACCCATTAATAATCTAGATTTGCAATCACATTTTCTAGCTTCATGCTGCAGTTGTGATCAAGGAAAGTAAGGCAGCTAAATTTCTTGATACATATAAAACTACAGTATCCCCCTTGTTCTGTCTCCCTCAAATATGTTTTCATATAGGTATATATATATATATATATGTATTTATGTGTGTATGTATTTGTGTATGTATTTATGTATGTATGTATACATCTATCTGTCAATGTATCTATCCATATATACATATATATATATATATATATATATATATATATATATATATATATTCTCTCTCTCTCTCTCTCTCTCTCTCTCTCTCTCTCTCTCTTCAAAAAGCATAATGCTGACCATGATATAAAATAATTTAGTAACCAGTTATAAAACATCTTAATACCTGTATTAATATTGAAATTATTAATATTTTAATTGTTCTTGATAATCCATAGAGGGATATTTGAGATGTTGTAGCAAATATATATGACAGGATCCTACAGTAACTCTTTAAGCTGTGTTTGCTCTGGCAATATGGCCAGAGGGTTATGTCTCAGAAGCTCTGTGCTGCANTCTCTCTCTCTCTCTCTCTCTCTCTCTCTCTCTCTCTCTCTTCAAAAAGCATAATGCTGACCATGATTTAAAATAATTTGGTAACCAGTTATAAAACATCTTAATACCTGTATTAATATTGAAATTATTAATATTTTAATTGTTCTTGATAATCCATAGAGGGATATTTGAGATGTTGTAGCAAATATATATGACAGGATCCTACAGTAACTCTTTAAGCTGTGTTTGCTCTGGCAATATGGCCAGAGGGTTATGTCTCAGAAGCTCTGTGCTGCACTGATGAGCCCACAAAGGGCAAAATGGTACTGTCTGCAGATTGAGTATATATATATATATATAAAGGACATGAAGGACATATATATATATATAAAGGACATGAAAATTGTGTAAATATTTAGTTAGAAACTTTACTTTAGAAAACTGAGAAGCCTCTGCTAGATAATTAGGGGTCAATCCTAAAAGGCACATTATCCTTGTTAATGCTACCCATCAGTGCTAGTTTTTAAAAACCACCTCTATTAATGCACCTAAAAATTTTTAGTGTACTGAACTATTTTCATGGAAGGAAATTTAAATTTGAGAAAAACAGACTTTAACATGACAATAGTTAAATTCTTAAAAGCACTGGGGTTGATAAAAAAAGTGGTTGGATATTGAGATTCTGATAAAATCTGTGAAATTCAATACCAATAATTTCAGTAACTAGGCTTACAACTGTGCTTTTGAATTTAGTTGTATGTGAACACTGCAAACAATGGATTATATTCTTAAGACTATAAACATGGTACAAGTTGGTTCAAGGAAGACCTGTTGAAAGCAAACTGCTCTCCAGTAGATCCAGTGGTTGAATGATAAGATATAATGATTGATATAACAAAATGGTTCTGATATTGAAAATCTTCACAACCTCTTTGGTGATATTAATAATTTTTGTTGTTATGACTTTTGCAGATAACATTTCAGGTTCCTCTGAAGAGGATCACATAAAAAATGATCAAACTGCTTTTATTTAGATTTTACAGGAAATGCCCAAGATTTTAGATAAATTTACCTTTTGTATTGGTTGAGACATCAGATTGAAATATGGTGATTTTTTATTTTTGCTAATAATGGCAAGGTTGTATTAAAATGAAAAAATTTTGATGGTATCATGGTTGCATTATTTGAAATTTCAATGATTTGACACAAAATGACCATATTGCAATTTAAGAGATGTATGGCACATCTCTTAAATTGCTTGCATGGCACATTGTAGCACACAATCCATAACTTTGTTTAAGTTAACTTGGGATTGAAAATCATCTTACTTGTATCAGAATTTATAATGAACTAGTTTTACTAGTTTCCATTAATGCCTATTAGCAAACCAGTGGGTACCTTCAGGTTATTTTATATCTTCTGCATAACTGAAAGAAGCTTTTTGAAAACTATTGAAGATAAAGCAGATAAAGATAAAGCAGTCAGTGGATTTTCCTCTCTATTTCAGCTTTTTATCAATTATTAATGTCAATTTTAGCAGCTTTATGGTTCTTTGTTTTCTCTAGACGAAAGAGCCAAGGTGGCAAGATAAAGGTGAGAGATACATTTATATACAAGTTATAAAATATATAAGTGCAGTCTTTTATTTATAGAATCTCCCAAGCTGCACAGAATCAGTGAATGGTTGTAATTGATTGAAAAATTGAAGACTAAATATATGGGAAGATTTGTTTTGTTTTAACCATTAAACAATAATGGGTAAATTACATATTTGAATTTTGATAGTATGCCCAAAGATAATATACCAAATGAATTAATGGCAATTAGAATTATTTTGTATTTTTTATAGTGTTATCCATAGCCCTGTTGGAGAAAATAGCAGAAGCTGTAATTTTGTTGTATCTTTTCTAATATATAACTTTAACTATATTTTTGCTTTCAGTGAAACTAATCTAAATGACATTTACTCTAGCTCTTAATTTCTTGCTGGTATTTATCTTCCTCTGATTCATAAGAACTCTGCTTGCCTTTTGCATGGCTTAATATATTTGTTCAAGATTCCTTACCAATTGCATGTAAGCACCAGTTTGAAAGCACTCATTATTTATATTTTATCTGCTTGTGCCTTACATTTATTCAGTTCACTATGTTTATTTTGTGTTCTTCATTTCCTCCAAACTGCTGTGTTCTTAATGCTATTTCTAACTCAATTGGCACTGTGTTTCTATATATTACCCACCTACTTACATTTTAATGTCTGATATCTAGTATCAGCCCCTGTGTCTCTTTTCTTAGTGATTCAGACCATACAATTTTCTCTATTTCAACTTCACCTCAGGAAGCTTCTTCATACAAATCTCCATCCCATAGCACTTATTGCCACTATACATAGGGCAATTTTGAGGCTTTTCATAATCTTCTGACTTGAATTGCATAGTCATCATTTTGTGACTTTCTACTAAAAAAATAAATATCCTACAAGTCTAACACACTGTAATCATGTTTCTATCAGTATTGTATACTTTTAAGTTGTTTTTTACTGCTGCTAGAACTCAGGTGAATTTTCTCCTAATCTTTATTTAGCCCCACCAAAACTCTTAAATAAATGCTTTCTTGAGCTGTTATTCCTTCTTGTTGATAATGCACTTTTGTTGTTCCAGTCTTTAAAAAATCTAGATAGTGTTGTGATTAATGTAATTATTGCTGTATTAAATTTGCTGCAACCTGCTGTCAATATGCAACAAGGTGTTTGAATGACAAATAAAGGATGTCATTGTCTTGCACTTGGAGTATCTTAATAACAAAATGATTATACTGTCCTCTTGACTGGCTTGGCAAAGCAAGAGCTAATGCCCTTTATATCTCTGTGGCAGTTGATTAAGTTTTTCATTCTAGTCTTGCCCATAAAGTGAAATCATATGATTATTCTGGTAAACATTTCCCAGAAGAATTGCACTATCAAAGTTCTCTTAAATGAATTGTTTTTTCTGTCTTCTCTCTAAATTTTGGTGTTCCCCAAGGTTCTGTGGTGGGAACTTTATTACTTCTTTTCATAAATTTCCTTTCTGAGACTTATAGGTAATGTTGCTATCTTTGCAGATGATGCCACTCCCCCCATGCTTTAAGAGTAAACCATCTTCCTCTGATCAATCTAGAATTGCTGGCTTGTGTTGGCATGTTTTCTATTGAGTTTTTCAGTAGCATGTTACCTTCAATGCTAATAATTCTATGTTTCTTACTACCAATAGATATAGATCTACCGATTCGCTTTCTGTTTCTATACCTGGTTCTCCTTCCCCTTGAAATTGATCTTATAATTGTCGGATTTTGCTTACCTAATGTTTTTTTCCTGGGGTCAATAAAGTAAAGCTATTGCTAAGTCTGCACCAATAAAAGTAGGTCCTTTTTATGATGGCATCTCATACCAATTTTTTAATGCCATCTTACATGTCAACAGGACATTAATCAGGCCCCATATGGATATCGTTATCATGTTTGGACTCATGCACCTGTCTGCTTCCTTGATGGCCTCAATTTTATTCAACATCAGATTAAAAACATTGTTCAACCTTCTACGGCTGTACAACTCAATCCTTTTTTCATCGTTATGATGTACCTAAATGGCAATCGTTTTAATATGCATTTTTTCTTCTTGTTCCTTTTTCAAAAGTTGCTAAACGGTATACACGTCTTGCTACAAGTACTCATACGGATGCTGGTTTGGAACCTGTTAAAAAAACTTGCTATTCTATTAACTTCTTTCCTCGTACATCGAGATTTTGAACCTACCCTCTGTTTTCTTGCTTTCTGTAAAAGTTTTATTTTCCTCCCTTTGAATACTAGTTTGAAAAATGTCATCGTCGTTGGTTTTTTTAATTGACCATTGCCTTCCCCTTTCTTAACTCTTGGGGAAGATAAAAAGATGACTTTCAGGAGTGAAGAATAATGAAAGAATATAAAGGCTCTTGTCCTCCCAATTTTCATCTAAGAAATAATATTGATAAAGACTGGGCATATTTTTTGTAGAAAACGAGGTATTTTTACCATGTAGCTAGGAGTACAAATGTCCTAACCGAAATTTTAATGGAAAAGGTTGAGAGCAGTAGAGCCACAGGCAGGAAGGAAAATCAAATGGATGGAGAATATCATAATCAAGATCACGCATGGTGATGATGAAGATGATTATGGTTATGATAATAATGGGGTGTATTCTTTGATTGATTTAACTCTTTTACGTATGATAACTCGTAGACAAAACTCTTAATGTATAACCTCCATAGGGTTTTTTTTAACTCTTTTATCATTTGATCAAATATGTTATTTTCAAAAGATAAAACTATTTTTTTCTTGCAAACATTGTGACTTGTGGATATGGTAATTTAATATTCTATATTTTCTCACCCTTCACCGGGAATTATTTTGCTATTTCTACTGCCTCTAGTTATTTGAATATTAAAATTTTAAAATAATTTAAAATAATTAATTTTCGCAGTCAATTGCGTACAGAAAGAAAAGCGTTCTGAGGAAAGCTTCTTGCTCAAATGAGGTACGCCGAACATATTTATTAATATTTTTATCATTAGTTAATACTTCTACTTCAACTGAGTATTATCTTAAGACAATTGTTATCTGCACATTAGATGCATAACGTTTTTGATTGTGATTCTAAGTGACGTGTTTCAATTTTTTATGATTCATTACTAGCAGCAGCAGCAGCAGTAGTAGTAGTAGTAGTAGTAGTAGTAGTAGTAGTTACAGTAACTGGAGTAGTGGTGGTAGTAATAATAATAATGATATTATTATAATGTTATTATTAATATTATTATTATTGTGTTTTCTTTTGATTCGCATTTTAAGATCAAACACTGGGTCGCCACCAATGACCCAAGGTGAGTGAAATTAGTTATGTAGGTTTTGAATAAGAATAAGTTATGAAAAAGGTTTCTATAAAAATTCGTATTAAATACATGTATATATATATATATATATATATATATATATATATATATATATATAATTTTTAGTATAAAAAGTTTGAAATATAGAAAAAAAGGACAATTCATATAACACCAATAGAACGATTTACAAACAATTATTAAGACAGCATAAGGTACAAACATTCAAATCACAACTCGTTACATATAAAGAGGCTTTGGTCTTAAGCAGCCAGAATAAAACTCTCTGTTTCCCATTTCAGTCTCGAGCTACGTAACCTCAGACGGGTTGCCTTTTCATCTACATAAGCATTCTTACAAACTGTCTGTGGAGAGGTTTCTCGCACCATTGATTTTCAATCTCCTTCATACCAGAATTGTTAGCTTTTTTTTTCGTTTTTCGTGCTGTTGCCATTGGTGATAAGTGTTATCGGTCTCCAGATCGACTTGCTGTTCCCGTTAAAAGTTATTTGCTTCTTTGACAGCAAAGTGTGGTTTCGTAGTATTTTCGCCTATGTTAACCAATTGTAACATTCAATCAACTGCGTTATCTAGATCTTGTGACAGACCAATTTTCTAGGTTTAAAAGGGTTAGGTTCTGTCTTTTAAATCGATCTCATCCTCCTAATACATTCTTTTTTGATTTTCTCTTTCATTTTGGCATGCTGTATGCCTTCTCCTTCGTTAACACCAGCATACTCGTACGTCTCTTCCTGATCTAGTTCCTTAATTACAGACTCGTCTTTTAGTATAACATTATGTGTACTCACCAATTTTCCCCGCTGAAAACTTGCTTTAGCACATTTATCCAGCCCAAACTCCATCCGAATGTCATCACTAAAAGCCTGAACCTTTTCAAATAACCCTTCTAGTTCATCATTACAACGAGCATATAATTTCAAACCATCCTTATAAAAAAGTGATTTATTATTTTATCATTTCAATCTGGGTGGAATACTTCCCAGAGCTCCAAATATGATTGGGGTGACAGTTGCTTTAACATTCCACATGCGTTGGATTTCAATTTTTAGGCCAGTGCAGCTAAGGATCTTTTTGCATTCTTTTTTTATCACCCTGTGGTCGCCTGGACAAGCAGCATCAATAATCAGACATTCCCGGGTATCTTTCATGAGGACCGTGATGTCTGGTTTCTTATGTTCAAGTCGAATGTCGGTCTGTATTTTTTTAAATCCCACAGAATCTTCAACTTATCAGTCTCAATGACTGCTTCCCGTACATGATTATACCATTGATCTGCCACCTGGATTCCATACTTCCGACAAAGGTTCCAGTGAAAGATCAAGCACACTTTGTCATGTCGCCATTTTTACTCGCGTTGAGCAAGCGGCGTGCAGTCACTGACAATGTGCATGATTCCCTCTGGGTGTTGGGCGCATATTCGGCAGACGTTACTCTTGACAGTCGTATAGTATTTCATTTTCACAGAGTTTGTGGCCAATGCCTATTTATGCGCGGCAATCAACAAGCTCTCCGTCTCTCTCTTGAACTTGCTCCGTGACAACCATAACCAAGAACCGTCAGTTTTTACCTGTTCTGTGACCCTTTCAAACTTGCCATGCGTATCCATTGCTTTCCAGTATCTTATCCGTTCTTTCTCTATCCGCGACTTGTATTGCAGCTTTCCTTCAGTGGCACCTTGTTATAGGTTAAGTGCTAAACTCACAAGCTGCAAAAGATCTGCCTCCCTGTTCACCAGGTAGTAATCCAGACTTCGTTTCTCTGCTGCAATACAATCGCTCACACTTATGAGGCCGCTCCCGCGTTGCTTTCTCTTCATGTAAAGGCGGTCTAAGTTCGACTTGGGATGATGCGCGTTATATTTGTGTAGCAGCTTGCGCGTCTGTCGGTCCATGAGGGTCGTCTTGCCCCCAGTCAAGTATAGCGGCGCTGTACCTAACGACACGAACAGCATATACGTTAATGGTTGAAATTAGGTTTTTCGAGTTCAGTTTGATCTTCAACAGTTTAGACAAGCTTTGAAAATAGGTTTTCGTTACTCGGATTTTCATCTCTGTTTCTAGGATATTATTTATTATTAATTGTTATTATTATTAGTAGTAGCAGGTGTAGTTGTAGGTCTTTTTGGAAGTTGGGAAGGCTTAATAATAGTTGACAACATGCTAACTCCGAACTAAAACAATACCATTTTTTCCAGTATCAGTGTTAGAAAAAGAGATAAAGTGGTTGAAGATTTACTGTGCATTTGAAAAGAATACATTTGTTTCAAAAATTGTAACAGATACAGTCTGACTCTTTTGGGAAGGTGTTTCAACAAAATCCTCCTGAATATTTTTAGTAGACATTGCTGCAATAATTTTGAGGAGTTTACCAACGCCAAGGTTGTACTTGTTTTCTTTTTATGCGAATAGCTACTCCATAAATTCAAGATCCAACGTGTTACTGACGTTTAAACTTTTGCTATGAGCAACTTTTGATTTTAGCCATGGAAGGTATTACTTCCTGGCAAATGTAGCATTTACCTAAACGACAGAAAAGCCTCAATTTATTACAGAACGAAGGTATCTTTTCTGCATGTTACTTATCATAATATTACCCTGTTTTCTATTGGACATCCACAGACTTAAACAGTATAATAAAAATAAAAATAAATTTTGTTGTTTGAATAGAAATTGTGAAATTTAGTTGAATTGTTTTCCTTTATACATTGCAAAGCTCAGGACTCATACAATGTTTATATCCACTTCTATCAGAGCCTACTTTTGCCTTGAAATAACCCAAGGCAAGCAGTAAATCATGAAGAGGAATGTAATTGACAACATCTTGCATTTTTTTGGTAAAAGGCATCGTTTATCCTTTCAGAGTGCTTGTTTGTTGGATCATAGTGCTGAAAGATTGTAAGCTTACAATGTCTGGAGACTGGTCTTACTACAGCAAGACTTTCTTTAATTGAAATCCTTAGAATGTTTTAAGCACATGTGATGAATGGTATACTTGACCACCTCAACATTTTTTATGCTTGGTTTTGAATAATGTTCTATCTGGAACCTGTTTATTTTTACCACGTGTTCTTCTATTCAACATTACGAAGTAAGCATGCATATCTAGCTATCAGAGTAGCCCCTGCATCGAAATAGCTAATTAACTAAATAGCCCTTTAACTGAATGCAGCAAAATAGACCAACAAAGAAAATAGTTTATAGCGAAGCAACGGTCTCAAAATGTATTGAATGTAGTAAATAGTCCATGCCAATTCTAAAGTCAGATATAACAAATGAATGCAATAACGTCTCAGTACTTCTGCAGGAAATGGTAGTGAACAGATGATTATGTCCGTCTTCATATCTTTAAAAAAAGCCTCCCGTATTTACTTGGACCCTTATGTTTTTCTGCAATAATTTTTTATCTGTTTACTTTCTTAATCAAAATTTATGAAAGTGATGATCCCTGGCATATTGTTATTGTTTTTTTAATGCAGTGAGATTTAATGATCATAGTTATTTCCTTCTTACCAATGGCTTCCAAAATTTGATTTCTGAAGCCGTAAACATTTTACGTGAATATCTTGTAGCTAGTTTTTATCTTGGATGATCAGTTGCTACCGGAAATTATACTGGGTGTTTATCTCAATTAAGCATTAAATTACAACCATTGCAATGCCTTATGCTGTACTATTATGCTTTGAAACTCTCCCCTCACCCCCACCGCCATCCCAAACCAAAAGTAGATTAATTTTATCATAAGTCTTCTACTTGTCTTCTTTCGAGAAGGAGAGTAATTTTTGTTTGTCAATTAAAACCCTTACAAATGGTATACTCCAATGTCTATTTTTGATGAGATCTTAGGGTTCTGTAATAACAATGGTAGAAACAATATGAAGACAATGGTATTTTTCGTTTTAGACATGTTCGATATGCTTAGAGGACTTTCTTGAGACCGAAATGATTCAGTTATGCCCCTGTGACCATGGATACCACCAGGAGTAAGTCATATTTTCTGGTCAAATTTTAGTAGTTGCTTTATATGAAATTGTAGTAGTTTGCCTATCATATACTGTAGTATTTATTGAATCTTAATGCCAGCAAGGTAAATACGTTTAATAATGAGAGAGAGAGAGAGAGAGAGAGAGAGAGAGAGAGAGAGAGNGAGAGAGAGAGAGAGAGAGGAAACAGACAAACAGGCAAAACACAGAGAAAAAGAGATATTCCGTTTTGGACATGCCATCCCAATATAGAATCAAGGTTTGGTGTATAGTAATGAACAGCAGGGAAGTCTATGGTTATATGTGTTAACTTAATCATTCATTCAAGTATTTTTTATGGTGTGTTATGCACTACTCTATAACAGGGGTACCCAACTCGTAATTATTGTATTACATGCTGCCTTTGATGACCATCCGTGTGGCATGATACTTCTTTCCCTAATAGCTGTACGTTGCGGCCCTTGATACCCTGCCATTTTGTTCTTGTTTTGGTTTTGTTCACATGAACAGTACATCTTTCTGCCCTTTGAACCACGTACCGCTATGCAGAAGTTGAGTTTTTTGAAATTAAATCATATCAAAGATACGCTCTGTTTTTCAACTGACGATTGATCATTATTTAAATGTGATTCTCAAATGCTTCCTTAAGAAATTACTGGGTTTGCCCTGTAGTTTTACCTGAGGTGTTTTCGACCTTTTAGTGTTGTAGCCCAAGGTCCTCCTGAGTTAAGCTTTGTAGCCGTTGTTCTTTTAGGATTGAGAGCTCCTGCTTCATCATAATAAAATCTTTAAAAATATTGTGAATTTATTCAGTGTGGTAAATCAAGTAGCAATCAATTTTTTGTATGTGCCGTATGAAAAAAATCAGGTAACAGGTATAATGTACAAAAAGCTAACTTGGTCGCAGGTACTGTTGGTACCTATTTACAATGTCGTGTCTGTTTATAATTAACTTTGATGTTGGCTTTCCTTCATTATCCAGAGGGAAACACTTTAAGACGAAAGGTGAAACGAAGCATGCTCTGCAAAACTGATTCATTTTGGCTAGCAGCGCTTTGTCACCCATTACTCATCCTGCAGAAATTTGCAGAAGTTAAGCAAACAGTCATTTTTGTATCTTTTGGTAACAATGTGAAATGTTTGTGGCCCATTTTTTCACCTTATCTGGAGTTTGAATGACCATTTTTCAGTTCGTTACAAGTATTCCTCTCCATGATCTAATAATAAGATTGAGTTTATTACAACAGTTTATCCTGTTTTTGGTAATAGGAGTTGTACGCATCTTTAAAAGGATAAAAATTCATTATTATTTACTATACTGTTACTATACCTGTTTTGCCTTTCTGATGTACGTTAACATCTTTATCAGGATTTTCTTCCGTGATTTGGTATCAAAACACGTTATGCTACATAACAGGATTTTTTTGCTTTATGAAAAGAAGTCAAAGTAGTTCTTAAGGAGCCTTCTATTTTCGATATCAGAAAAGAATGAAGATAAATGAAAAGCTAAAAGTAATGGTATTAAAGATACCGTATTTACTGTACTGTTACAATTTACCCATTATTATACGACTGTATTGGGACGATGACAAAAACTATTGATGATTGAATATTCGAAAAAGGACAGAAAAATATGTGCTGAGAACCAATGGTTAGACGATAAGATGAAAGTATTCTGGGCTAAAAAGTTCCACTAATATCCCGATTAAAATCACTCAGAACTGATATATTGTTGATCTATGTTGACGCTGATTGTATTGGTAGTAACAAACACTTTATTACTTACATGTCACTTTTATTTGATAAAACTACACTAGACTGACGTTTAAACATATTTACATGTCACCTTTAGTAGATTTTTGCTCTCCAGGGGACACTGCACACATTTAGAACTAAATCACTGTTGTCAGTATAACATTTTTCATAGATTAACATATCCCTTGGCAAAAGAAAACACATTGTATTTCACAAAACACATGCCACAAAAGAACTGAAAGGGATGTCCAGGCGTTTCGATCTTGTATACTTCTTTGCAGCTGTTTCCAGTTCTGACCCACCCTTGTGATGTCAGCAGCCAAGCCTCGGCAGTACGATTTTCATGCTCCTTCACTTTTTCCTGCCCCTTGTGTGAGGGAAATGCCAGATAGCCTGAACATGTGGAACTCGCTTCTGCCGTTCTCAGAATTTGACTAAGTCATGACCAGTGTCGTTGGAGTATTGCTTCTACTTCTTGGTTTTGTCTAATTTGCTGAAAAAGCTCTTGGTTCTTTATCATGTGAGATCAATGGTTCTGGAGAATTTTTCGCAGATAGTTGTGGTTAAAAGTCGGGGTTCTTTTATGGTGGTGACAGTTGCTTACCATTTCTTTAATTATGGAAATGTTGTTCTAGCCTTGAGTATCCGCTTCTGGCCTCCCCTGCTTGCTGATGATGTAGTCCAGGTTTTTACAGTTGCCCACCCATCTAGCACCTACCTCTTTCTTTGTGGATGTTGTGTCCAAGAAATCCTGACTGCCCTGCAACAATGGTGGTCTTCGCTCGCATCTGCTTCTGCGGGTCGCAAAGTAGCTTATTTATAGTCCAAAAGATCACCTAGTTGCTCCCTCGGTGTCCATTGCATAACATTTGTTCTGTCCAAGTGGTTTTCTTCATGGTCTAGTGGATTCCAAGCAGAAATAGGAAAGGTGAGAGCAAGCAGCCTTACTTCAGGCCTGTCCGAATTTGCAAAAGCGATTCCTACATACTAGTTCTTGATGGTACTAGAGGTCTTTTTTAGCACCCAGTACTTCCTGAGTAGCTGCCATAAAGTCTCCAAACGTTCACATAATCAATGGGATTTACGCAAGGGGAAGCGTTTCACCCCCGAAACTGTTGCAGGATAATACGCAGGGTTTTAGTTCCTTTTTTGTGTGAACTGGCCTTTCAAAAGCTAGTTTGTTGGCCTTAGTGTTAGGACGACGTTGGCCAGCATCCACCCAAGCTCCTGTTAAAGGCTTTTTTGCTATGTAGAGTAGTGTGATATTTCTAGAAGTGACGGGAGCAAAGGTCACCTTTCTTGGGTAGTTGAATAAAAACTCCATCATCTTCCCATTCTTTTCCCAGATCGTCACAAGGAGAGGATGAATCTGGTTCTTGGTGGTAAGATCCGTTGACATCTCGCTTTAAAAATGGCCTTTAAATTCATTTGGGTGCAAAGTTGTTTCGACTGTTGGCAACGTTACTTGTGGGACATATGCCTCTAAATCTTTACCATCGTTGTTCATGTTTCCCGGCCTTTTCGATCTAATTATCTCTCCTCGTATCCCGTGTTGTCTACTTCAACCATAACATTGAAGTTTTTGCAGCGATGTTGATGCGACATAGGAAGGAGGGGGAAAACTCTGAATAATATCCTGTAGTTTGCTGTGGAGTTAATGCTTTCTTCAAAACTTTTCATATTTATGGGCACAGGATAATGTTCGTGCTTATTTCGGTTTTCTTAGTTTTGAAGGAGGCTGAATTGATCCAGGACTTTACACTACCTATTGATTGAGAGCTTACTTGGCAACTTTTGAAAGTAGATGAGGCATCTTCCTCTTTTTTGTAGGAGTACAGCAGAGAGTCTCCCGTGGATACAAGGATACCAGCAATCTTGATTCTCACACTCCGATTATAGCAAGATTGTACAACCATATTTCTGTTTCACCTTGTACTGTCTTTCTGTTTTACACATGGTGCCTACGTTTGGCGCTCCGATGTTAATGGTTGCCTTGTAGAGAGAATGGTAGTCTTTCTGGTAACTTTCAGGCGCATTTGGTTGTTACAGTTCGTTGTCATATCGCCTCCTTTGGAAAGTCTGCACCTTCGCCTATTTTTAAATTTTCTTCCTCAACATTTGTGTACTATAGTATGTGTTATAAAGTGTTTCTTTTTGAATATTTGAAATGGCATTGATGGTGAATCTTTTCTTTTTCTTTTTCTGTCGACTTTTCCCTTTTTTTTTAGGGGTCGTCGTAGCGAATGCTCCTTCTCCAACGCACGCGGTCTTGTGCATCTTCTCTCACAACTCCTTTTGCTGCCATGTCTTCCTTGATATTGTCTGTCCATCTGAGCTTGGGTCGCCCTCTTCTCCTACGTCCTGGCAGTTCCATTTGCAGACATTTCTTTCCTACATGTTCCTCATCTCTCCTTTCCAAGTGTCCAAACCACCTTAATCTTGATTCTTGTAGCTTCTTGGAGGCCTCTGCGACACCTAGCTCCCTTCTGACCAAGTCGTTTCGGATCCTGTCTCTCCTGGTGATACCCACAGCCCAGCGCAACATTCGCATTTCTGCCACATCAAATTGGCTTTCCTCGCGTTTGGTGAGAGGCACTGTTTCCATTCCATACAACATTGCTGGTCGTACCAGTGTCTTGTAGACCTTGCCCTTGAGCTTTCTTGGTATGTGTTTGTTGCATAATACTCCAGAGGCCTTTCTCCAGTTGTTCCAGCCAGCTTGGATACGCTTCTTCACTTCCTTGTCACTCCCTCCATCGCTCTGGATCGTTGAGCCCAAGTACTTGAACTGATCAACTTCAGGTACTTCTTCACCAGATATCTTGATTGGTGGTAGATCTATCTTTTTGTTGATGCACATGTACTCAGTTTTTGTTCTGCTAACCTTCAAGCCCCTTCTTTCAAGCCGCTCTCTCCAGTTCTCCAACTCCCTTTCTGCATCAGCCTTTAACTTATTCACCAATGCCACGTCGTCTGCGAACATCATGTTGTACGGGCACTCCCTCCTCACCTCCTCTGTCAGCCTGTCCATGACTAGGGCAAACAGCAGTGGGCTCAGTGCTGAACCTTGGTGCAACCCCACTTTAACCTTGAATGGCTCTGTCTCCCCCACTGAGCTACGGACCACAGTTTCGCACTCTGTGTACATCACCTGTATTGCTCTCACATAATGCTCATTCACTCCGCTGCTTCTTAGACAGTCCCATAGTTCCTCTCTCGGCACTCTGTCATATGCTTTTTCCAGGTCAATAAAGACGCAGTGCAATTCTTCCTGGCCTTCCCTGTATTTATGTGCTATCGTCCTTAGTGCAAAGATGGGATCAACTGTGCTTCTCTTTGGCATGAAGCCAAATTGTTGTTCACTTATCTGCACTTCTTGCCTTATCCTGCTGTCGATCACTCGTTCCCAGAGCTTCATGGTATGGCTCATGAGCTTGATGCCACGATAATTAGCATAGTTCTGGATGTCACCTTTATTCTTAAAAATGGGCACAAGGGTACTCTTCCGCCACTCTTCTGGCATTCTGTTGTTGACCAGGATTTCATTGAACAATGATGTGAGAAACTCAAGGCCTGTCTCACCCAGCACTTTCCATACCTCAACGGGTATGTTATCCGGTCCGACAGCTTTCCCATTTTTCATCTTCCCAAGCGCCTTTTTCACCTCATCCTTGTTAATTCTTGACACTTCTTGTTCGTGAGCTTGTGCTGCATGTTCCCGCTCTTCCCTGGGGTTTTCCTCATTCATCAGTTTTTCAAAATACTTTTTCCAACGGTTCAGGATCCCAACCTCATCTCTTAGTACTGTTCCATCTTCGTCCTTCATCATTTTAACTTGTTGGATATCCTTGGATGCCTTGTCCATCTGCTTCGCTATTCCAAACACTTTCCTTTGACCATCCACGGTGCCCAATTCACCATACAATTCATCACAAGCAGACTGTTTAGCGCTTGCTACTGCAGCTTTTGCCTCTCGCTTTGCTCTCAGATACTCTGCTCTGCTTGCATCATTCCTATCTTTGTGCCAAACTTTAAAGCTTTTCCTTTTATTATCAATTGCCTCTTGCACTTCCTCAGACCACCACCAAGTTTCTCTATCCTTCTTCGTTCCACCTGAGCTCTTTCCCAGTACTGCTTCTGCAACACTTCTGATGGCTGAAGCTGTTGTTGCCCAGTCAACAGGCAGATCTTCCCCTAGCTCGTCTTGCAGATTGGACAAAAATTGCGCCTCTAGTTCCTTGTCCTTCAGTTTCCACCATCTTATCCTTCTTGGCTTCTTTCTTGCCTTCTTTACCGTCACCGTCACTTTCAAATCACAAACCACAGGTCGATGCTGGGTTGTTACACATTCCCCTGGTATGGCTTTGCAATCTATTGCTTCCTTTAGATTGCACCGTCTGTAAAGGATGTAATCAATCTGGGTGGTGGCGTTCCCGCTGCAATATGTCACTCTATGCTGATCTGCTTTCTGAAAGAATGTGTTTACGACTGCAAGATCAAACCTCATAGCCAGGTCTATGATCGTCTCACCTGCTCCATTTCTTCTTCCATAACCATGCTTGCCCATCACTCTCCCATCTCCTTCATTTCCTTCACCCACATGCCCATTAAGGTCTCCTCCTACAAACAGTCGGTCTTGTCTTGGAAGTCGGGTGAATGACAAACTAAATTCACATTATTTGTGACGGTAAGAATATGAATATCGAAAATTCGTTCTCGTTTTTTGCATACGAATGTATTGTGTAAATTGCCTTCCAAAAATTACTTTTTTGCGGATTGTTTTGTTGGTTTAAGAGAAATTATTTTGAATTTCATGGCTGTCGTTTTACCTAGTTAAAATGTTAATGCAAATTGGATTTCTCTACGCCACATATAACTTCTCTTGTCAACATCAACATCGAATGTAATAGAGCATCTTTGTTTATTTATTAATTATTTTATTTTATTTTTGTGGATTCTCATGACTGTGGACGACCTAATTTTCTGCGCTATTATCATACCAGGCAAGCGTTTTCCATCATTCCTACATCCGTACTATTTGGAGTTGGCCAGAAATTACTCTCAAAGGGGAAGAAAGGAGCGTGTTTGGGGTAGCATTTGATTGTAACGACTGCTCATGTATAGTTAAATTACACAGACTTTTTTCAGCGTTAAAAGATGCATTCGTTTTTGCTGCAGCCAATAACATTGTTAAGCAGTATACGCACGATCAATTATTTTTGCAATGTTGATCAAATAATTAAGTCTGCAATGTCCATAATATTTTTTTTCATGGTGGTTAGTGCTGAACAGGAAATAAATCATGAGGGACCTCAGAGGATTAAGAAGCCTTAAGATCACGTGTCATTTTCGTCCTGGTGCAACCTTAATTTTTTTTTCTCACGTGCTGTCGTGATGTTCAATATTATCTGACCTGGTGTCATGAAATAGTGAGAGTAAGGAGGTCCTCCATTGTTGTAATAATTCTTTCTAATCTTTCCGCATCCTCTGTTTAAATAGTTGGTTTGTTCAGGCAGACTTCCTATTTTTATCCTTTACTCTGTATTGCAATTTAAAAGCTTAGCATAAAAAAAATACTATAACAGTCAGGTAGAACATTTTCAAGATTTACGTGTATCTTAAGCAAACTATGCTCCTCAATTTTCCCATTGCTGTGCTCTGTTATTTTAATCAATTGGTAAAACTAGAGGAACTTCCTAAACCAATTGTGACTTCTTAATTTCTCTTTTTGACGCACACTGTTAATTGAATTGCAAGGTGAAACACATTAGCAACATAAAAAATCCATTTAGAATAACCTGAGCCCTACTTTCCTTTGTTAATCTTGGACAGCAACTGAAATGAAACAAATAACCCATTTTTACAAAGAATGCGTAGAATGAGTTGTGACAATGAATGAAAGCACTGCAGAGCTCAACAAGCTGGCCCCATGCCAATCCCTGACACGCTTGACAATCAAATACAAAATCACATATTAACCGTAACCAAACAAGATGCACCTTGCAAGAAAGCGAGAATCAAGGATGCTGACGCCACCGTTTGGTGGTTTTCAGGGTTTTTTCTCCGAATAAATATTACGCCTTTTTCCCCCGTTCCACACAATGCCTGTCATCTTTCTCACCAGCACAGCAAATTTTTTTTTAGGTTTAACGTCATTTTCCCCCAGCAATTGGGGCTCAGACGGTGCCCTTCAAAGGGACTTTGATTTGGCAGTGAGGAATTTCTTGGCCGGATGCCCTTCCTGACGCCAACTAATGGCTTTTTTCTTCTTTGCAAAGTTCCAAATTCTCCTCGACAGCTCGGGGAATCGAACCCGGAACTCTTGGTTACTGTGCAGTTGCACTAACCATTAAGCCACCGCTCCTCCTCAGCAGCACAGCAGATAAGATATCTTTTGTTTCGTAATCCACGTGACTTTGTTTGCGCACAGCTTTCGGCCTCTCCCAGAAAAAATGAATTTGAAACAAATAATTGCCAAGTAAAAGTGGACAGAAAGGGAATTCATATTTGACTTAAATAAAAGAAATGAAAGCCTGGGTCGTTTTACCTTGTACAAAATTGGTATTTGCTGCCCATCGGAGTTGATTTTATGATAAATAAATCGCGACAGATATTCATGGTAAATTATCGCTGTAAATGAAGAAAAGGGTGCAGACATGAATCGTTAACTTTGACGACCACAAATTAAATTATGCAGTATAATAGTATGTAGATAATACTAATACTAAAAGGTGTTGGATAAGGATGAGTTCTTATTACTTATTACTGTCAAAGTCATTCCACGTTCACTAAGTGACCATGACATGGTAATTTGTGCGAGAAAATGCAATCATTTAAAATACAAACCAATAAATAAAACAGAAAGAAACTATTCTCGTTGCAACCATGACAACCATGACAACCATGACAACCTTGTGGAAGAGTTAAAGTCAGCTGACTAAGAGTCTGTTTTGCACGAAAATGAGGTCAACAATGCTGTCACTTTATTTACAAATATTCTCCAAAACATTTTCAACCGACATGCTCCTTTGATGAAGAAAACCGCGAAAGAAAAACCATCCCTCGGCTAACGAAAATATCCGTCCTCATACAAAGGAAAGCCAGAAAGTCTAATTCCATTGGCGATTGGAACACACATAAACAATTGAGAAATTTTTGTACGAACCTCCTACGTTCAGGGAAGAGAAAGTATCTCCATAACCTTTTGAATAAGAACCATCTGAACCCAAAACAATTCTGGAATGCAATGAAGGAGATCTTCCCGGTAAAAAAGAAGTCGTCACCATCATGCAACTCTTCAAAACCTTTCAGTGTAAAAGCTTCCAATTTAGAACTAGATTAGAACTAGGCAAAAAAGTCTTTTTTAGTACTGGGGCAAAATTTTGCAACCAACTTCCTTTTGAAATAAGGAAGGTTGAAAACTTTTCCTCTTTTAAAGCAATGGTCAAAAATGCTACTTTTCGAAAATGATTTCAACAGATTTTTTTTCTTTCTTCTTCTTGGCCCAACAAGGATAGCAGTATTATTTTACTGAAGTTGTACACCAAGTCAAACATTAATAACAATAATAGTAATAATAATAATAATAATAATAACAACAACAATAATAATCGCCCTGGGCACGACGTCAAAACACATCCGGTTGTGGAGTTTCGACGTGGGCGAATGAGGTTACCCTTTAAACTACCTCCAGGTCACCCTTGGGCAAGGTGTAGTACCTGTTAGCCCTGGGTAGGTGGAGCTCGTTAGCCTTGGTTGGCAGTCCACCTAGGTGAAGGAAAACTCTGATTTTAAACCCTTGTCTGTTATTTTTATGATGAAAAGGTCAATTAGAAAGAAATCATCCCACATCGCGTGGATAAACAAGGAGCGCGTCCCCCGGTACCCGACCAGGCTCGGGTCGAAATGATAGCTACTGAGTCGGAAACACTTTCCATAGATCAAGAGGCACCCCATGATCAGGTTTTTTTCAAATGATGGCCCTCTTGAAGTTTCATCATCAAATGAAAGTAAAAAAAAATAGACAAAAATGGACATGGAAAGAAAATAAAGACGTATTTCAGGCTTACTTTACGTCTGTTCTATTCCCCTCAGGGGATTCCAACACAAATCAAACCTATCAAATATGGAGACAACATAACCCAAATGCTAGGTTAAATATGGATAGTAACAAACTAGCCAATATGCGTAGAAACATCATATCAACCAAGTTTTTTCAGAAATAGAAATAGACTAAATTAAGGAAAAAATAAGAGAGCATCATCAGAAACATGACACTTGTGCTACTGTACCTGCAACTCCAGTACCTTTACAGGAACCTTATGAACATCCGGATTTACAACCAAAGAGTGAGGAAGTACCAAATGAAGATCCAAATGAAGATCCAAATGAACTTAATAAAAATGACGAAGTGGATCAAAATCTCAAAGATGTAATATTATCCGAATGGCTCAAAATTGCAGAAACAGATATGTCCGATCGTAAATCTCTACCAAAGATCCAAAATTCCAAAAAGAACCAACGAATTATCTCATCTAGTAATGCTGTAATTAAGAAAATTCTTGCTGAAAACGAAATGGATATTACCTCCTTAAACAATCTTCTATATGCAACTGCATTTGTTACAACTGAACTGTGTGGATCGAAAATAAAAGCTTCAGGCAGAAATGTCAACAAAAAGCCAGCTTGGCAAGAAAAAATCAGAAAACAGATAAATATGTTGAGATCAGACATTGAAATCTTAATAAATATAAACAGCCCTAACAAGAGGGTGAGAAAGTCTAAAACCGAAAAACTGAAGTCAAAATATAATATCACTCATGAAAGTGACATTAATATGATTGTAGAAACCATCAAACAAACCATTCAGGCCAAATCGGCTCGAATCAGACGCTTTGAGAAGAGATCAAGATTTTATAAGGATAACAACATGTTCAAGAATAACCCAAAAAATTTCTATCGTTCTGTCGGTAAAAACCCAATCAAAGTTAACACTCCTCCAAATATAGATCAAATTGAAAACTTTTGGACAAAAATTTGGGCTGAGGAAAAAGTTCATGACATTAATGCACCTTGGATTGAACGTCAAGCTAAGATGTTAGAAGAAGTTCAGGAGCAAACATGGAACAATGTTTCTCCTGAGGATCTCCAGTCTGCTTTACGCAAATCAAGCAAATGGAAGGCTCCAGGAAAAGATAAGATTCCGAATTTTTGGTTGAATTCTCTTTCTGCATCTCATGCTAAGTTAACTACCTTGTATAATACTATTATACTCGAACCAGAAAATATCCCACCTTGGCTTGTCAATGGAATCACATATCTTCACCCAAAAAGTGACGAGACTGACAATCCAAAAAATTATCGACCCATCACATGCCTCACAACTATGTATAAAATTCTAACCTCAATTCTGACTGAATATACATATTCTTTTTTAACTGATAATAACCTGTTTCCAAACGAACAAAAAGGTTGTAAACGAGGTTCTTATGGTTGCAAGGACCAGTTGTTGATAAACAAAATGATTCTTGAGGACTGCCATAACAATCACAAAAATCTTTCCGTAGCATGGATTGATTACAAAAAGGCCTTTGATAGTGTTCCTCATAGCTGGATTGAAAAATGTCTTGAAATGTATCACATTTCTCCTGTTATTAGAAATTTCCTTTCTCGAAGCATGAAACTCTGGAAAACAACAGTGATTCTAAATTCTGAGAAAGGGTCTATAAATGCTGGTGACATAAACATCAATAGCGGTATCTTTCAAGGTGACTCATTATCGCCCATTCTGTTCTGTGTAGCATTGTTTCCTTTAAGTACTCTCCTCAACGAGAGTGAAAGTGGATATAAAATCTTTGATAAAATCATTAACCATTTGTTATACATGGATGATCTCAAGCTGTTTGCTAAAAATGATTCCCAGCTAAATGGGCTACTCAATATAGTGGCTCAATTCAGTGAGGATATAAGAATGGAGTTTGGTTTGGATAAGTGTGCCAAGGCCACTTTCATCAGAGGTAAATTGCTTCAAACATTCAACGTTACCCTTAATCGCAACATCGAAATCAGAGAATTAAACCAGGAGGAGGCGTATAAATATCTAGGGATCTCTGAAGGTGATGGTATTAATCACTCAGCCATGCGGGAAAAAATACGTAAAGAGTGCTACAGAAGGGTGAGGTCCATTCTTAAAAGTGAATTAAATGCCAGAAATCGTATTGATGCGATTAACTCATTAGCCATTCCTGTTGTCACTTATAGTTTTAATGTTATTAATTGGTCGATTGGAGAAATTAAGAAAGTTGATACAAAAATTAGAAAACTTCTTACCATACATCGCATGCACCACCCTAAAGCTGATGTTGATCGTTTATACCTACCTAGGAAAGAGGGAGGAAGAGGCATGATTCAGCTGGAGCTTTCGCTCATGACGTCAACCATAGGTTTGTGTACATATCTTAATAATAGTAAGGACTGGATGCTTAAACTAGTAGTTAAGCATGAAAAGCGGAAGAAACTTTTCTCCATTTCAAATGATGCTTGCAAGTTCCAGGACACACTTAGAATTGAATCAGTCAATTTGCAATCTAAGGTCGTGGTAGACAAACCTATAGAAATAGCAAGAAATGCCAAATTGAATGCAAAATCCAAAGGTCTGAAAATTCTAGCCGAAAAATGGGGAAATAAAGCACTGCATGGTCAGTACCTTAATCGGGCCAATGACAAAGATATTAGCAAATATCAAACTCATCAGTGGTTAGCTTCGTCTGGGCTCAAATCCGAAACAGAAGGTTATATTATCGCAGCTCAAGATCAATGTCTCAAGACGCGAAATTTTCAGGCCAATGTCTTAAAAACTGGCGCTGATCCCACATGTAGAATATGTAATCAACATAAAGAGACTATTGATCATATAGTGTCCGCTTGCCCCATACTGGCCCCAACAGAATATCAAAAGCGTCATGACAAAGTCGGTCAATATATCCACTGGATGTTATGTAAAAAGTTCGAACTCCCTCACGATAAATATTGGTGGGAACATAAACCACTTTGTGTAACAGAAAACAATTTTATCACAATACTCTGGGACTTCAGTATCCAAACTGACAGAACCATTCAGGCAAACCGACCAGATATTGTCATTTAGAACCATCAAGATAAGACCTGCTTCCTTATAGATATGAGCATTCCTGCTGATAGTAACACATCATTAAAGATATTTGAAAAACTTAGTAAATACAAGGATCTTGAAATAGAAATAACAAAAATGTGGCATCTAAAAACCACTACAATTACTGTTGTTGTTGGAGCTCTTGGAATGGTATAAAAAATACACAGTATTACATTGACCAAATCCCTGGAAATATATCTCTTTCTAAAATAAAGAAGATCGCACTTATGGGTACATCACTCATCTTGCATAAAATTCTTTCTTTGTAGAGTGTAGCCTCGTTATTCTTTCTGTTGCTTGAGGTCCCTGGGTGGGACTTGGCACAGATGGTATTTAAACAAAGCAAATTCAAAACATAAAATAATAATAATAATAATAATAATAATAATAATAATACTGACCAAATGCCCTCTGCTTATCAAATTTGAAAGACGTATGGAATGTCAATTTTTTTAGACAAATTTATGTTAAAATTTGGTGTTTTACCGGGCAACAGTAGTATCATTCATATTCTAGTCGTTGAGTACAACCATTATCTTTAATTGCGTTTTTTCATCCTAAAACCATTTCTAGATTCTCCTAATTTGAAACTATGATGCTTAAATTAGTTCTGGCTTATCACAACAAACTGGTTAATTTTTTTGTGTACTTTTACAACGGATAATATTTACCCCGTTTAGTTTTAATGCCGCAGCAGCATAAAATATGGGATGAAAACGAACGAGGAGAAAATGGGATGGATTATTTTTACTAGGTTTTATTTTGTTGCTATTCATTATTTATTATAAAACCATTGGGGTTGGGAGTAGCATGTGCCGAATGTGGGATTTTGTTAGTACTAAGATTTGGGAGCAACGTTTAGACATGGCAATATAAAAAGGTATTAAGGAACTGAACACAGACATGCATTCATTTATTATTAGTTATTATTAGTTATTATTATTATTATTATTATTATTATTATTATTATTATTATTATTATTATTATGTGTGTATGTATGTAAACGCATGTTACAGCAAGACCATAAAACTAGGAATTTCTTGTAAATTCATAAAATTCATGAAACCTCATGAAGTAAATACCAGTTCTTATCACCATTATTATCTTTTCAAGGGGTAATAATATTGTCATCACTGTGGCCCCTTTTTTACATTCATTGTAGTAATTCTCCACTACCAATGCTGTACAATTGTTATTGGTATCAGTATTTGTGCTATAAATTGTTTAGTTTATATTTTTCACATTCAAAATTTCTGTAGAGTATATACTGTTGGTGAAGCTCCTAAACTGCACTGTTAAGAAACTCATGTAGAATATCATAGATTTTCTAGAGACTTAACGAAATGCCTTAGTTTGATATACCTTTCAAAAAGATTCATATCTAGTGTATGCCAAAACTTTTTCGTGTACGTCTTGAATTGCAGACATGATTTTAGATCATATTCCTGTAGATAGTATACCAGTTTCACCTAAAATAACTTCTCGGACCAGTTTTTGACTGTATTCTCGGACCAGGATTTGTTACACGTATGAAACGTCAGGAATTATTCCAAGCATGTATTCATACGAACATACACATGTATGAATACATGCACACAAACAAACATACCAATTTACCCCTATGTAGTGACCCCCAGGTTTTATGACATGTCACTCGGTGCGGGTATAATAACATGTCGCTACATTGTGTCAAAAATTTGGAAACAAGGATTAGATTATTGCCTAATCCGGGTCACCTGGCTGACTATGAAATATGGAATTTCATAACCGTATTAGACTGGAAAGAACCAACAGTACAGAAAGAAAACTTCACAGTTTTCTAGGTCAGTATATGATAATTGGGTACTACATTTAAAGCAGTGTATGGTAGTACAAAACTAGAGAGGAAATAACTCATGAAAGGAAGCCAAATAATATCCAAAATCTCAGATGACCAGTTTATTGTTTAAACAAGGGCTCAACAGTTTAAGTTACGCTTCGTAATATTTTGAAACAACATCATTTTTCATATTTTGAAGTTCTTAACACATGTCATTTGTAACATGTCACTTTACTGACATGTCATAGGGAAATCATTACGTCCCCAAACCTCAAATTTTTCGAAATCTGGATAAAGAAATTTTGCTTTTTTGTGCGAGACAACAAGAATCATACATATATGTTGACTAATATTTGAGGTGTGTAACAACGAAAACTTGCAGAAAATGTTAATTTCCCTATTGTTGGTATTTATATTTAATTCTTTTTTTTTTCTTCCTTTAACGTATTGCTAGATGCTTGGAGACCTGGTTAACAGTGAATAATAATTGTCCAATGTGCCAATTGAAATTAAGAAACGATCATTTGGAAGAAAGCACACCATTAGTGAGAAGCTATACCATTGATCTTTAGTGTAGATTTTTGATGCCAATAAAAACAGTAAAAAAGTCAAATATCGACAAACTGGAAAGGTTATCACTTCATTTTTACATTTGAGATATGGATTCATAATGATACAACATCAATTTGAGGGTATTAAACTTTATGCAGTCTAAAAGCAGAAAGTAGAAGCTACATCAGAGAGATAGATTATGACCGAACAACACAGCTTTCCTCATAAAAATCAGAAAATGATTTCAGTTACTTGGAAAAAGTAGGTCATATTTAAGTTTTAATGTCGCCTGGCCTTAATCACAGGAAGACCGACACAATAATCGACAAAGGTTATCTGGAATAAACAGCATTTGTCAACATTTGAGCATTTTACTTAAGAAGTTCATTGGTAATGATTAAGATTACTGCCAAAATAGTTAAAAACCAAAAGTACGGTTCTCCTTTGTGGAGACCTGAAGTTGATCTCAAAACAAAGAGGGCATTTTGTTATGGATTTTATTATTATATATATATTTAATAGTTGGTATGATGCCAAAATATAGATCCTACTTCTTTAAGTGCGACAGATAAGATTTGAAAGTGCCGGCGCCTTTGAGGCGAGCTTTGCAGCCAAATGTATGCCCTCAAAGGCAAGAGCAACACAGTGCCAACTTTGGAAAGGATTGTGGTTGACTTTTTATTTCAAACTTCTTGATTTTTGTTTTTATCATTACACAGTAGGGTCTTCGCTTAGACAACGGACTGCCACTAAAGCAGAATCACTACGCATTTCATTGAGTGTTTTCGCTTCCTTGTCTAGTTTTGTTAAGAATTTATACACATTATGAATCCGTTTCACTGCCGATTTTTTAAGTAAATTGACCTAAACTTTGATCTTTCCTTTCGTTTTGTACGATTTTAATATTCCTACTAAAACTAAACTAATTTGCTATGTTCAAATTTTTTGCCGTTTGTAGTTTTTAGTGAAATGGAACGAATTATTTGCATTAATAGTTAAAGACATTAACGAGTAGCGTTTACTTTCAAATCCTTTACACTGGAGGTAAATCACTCGTTTGTGATTCAAGAATGAGACATTTGGTACGAACTGCATGCTGTCAGCACATGGAATTAAATTTACTGTATATTAGGGCCAAACATCGTTATATAAATATTAAAATTGCTTTTTTGAAAGGCGAATTTATACCCGTTGCCAATAGAAGATTACTCATTTTTTTGTCAGTTAGGTCCTCATTGTTGGAGAACGTACTAATGACCAGAATGTGCTTTTATAGTTATAATTGCCCACTTTGTTAATCAGATTGACCAACCGAGTAGAAATTTGTGTAAGCAGCACAGATCTCTTTTGAAGTACATTGTGTGTGTAAATAGGCGTCCAAATAGCCGTACCACGTAGTAAAAAAAATATCCATGCAGGAAATATCGGTTTAATTTGACTAAGAACTAATTATTGTAATTTTTCAATCAACAAAATTTATTGGTCTTCAGACCAAGTGACAGATATCCGGTATTAATTAGAAGGTTAGACGCACCAAAAACACTAGATCAGAATATTAAGTATTTTGTATTTCACAAGACCACAAGTCATGATGACAAAAAACTTATTGTTCAAGCTTTAAAAAAATCGTTGTGAATGAAAAAAAACAACCAAATGCAGTCGTCGCCCAAATGTCACTGTTTTTATTTACATCAGAATATTGTTGGTATATTAGGGTATTTGTTATTAGTATTTAACCTTTTAAAATAATTAATAGTAGGATATTATAAATCAATCTTAGTTTTATGATAGTTAGTCACTTTAATTGGAAACAGTACATGATCATCTTGAAGTTGGGAAAGTATCATTGTTTGACAATATTAAATGACATTTGTAAGAAGTATTTGGCGTGAAACGAAACAGCTCCAACAAATGAGTGGTGATTTACCGTAAGCACGACTGTTGTGTGATTGACCTACAACAATAGTGTTTACGCATAAAATAATCTTGTTCACTGAAGTTTCATTTTGTAAATTATGGATACCATTGCCTCACTTTTAATAAATATTGTTATTTACCTAAGTATATTAAATGTGAAGTAATAACAAATGTGTAGTAGAAATCCTATGGTTAAATTAAAAAGTGGATTGGAAAGAAAGGTTGGAGGAAGAGAAGGGAAGAAAGGTTGGAGGAAGAGAAGGGAAGAATTAGTCTTGAGCAGGAGAAGGGTCCACTTGAGCTGAAACCATGAATGTTTTTCACCCCCCTGAATTAAAATTATTTTGTCAAATTACCTTATTTTTTCCACTAGCAACTTATCCTCCTATAGCGAAGGCATTTTTAATTATGTATGTTCAAGATCTCAAACAGAACATGCTTAATTGTGCCTTGTGGAAGGAACTGGTAAGTGTTCGAGCAGTTGATTGATTTCAATCATAAAAACCTCAAATTTTATCATCTTTTTTTTTCTTGATTCGCACAAGACTTAAATACGCCTCTCAGTTAAACATGTTAACTTCATAATGTTTGCAGCGATATGTATATTATTATTTTCAGTCAAATATGGGTATTTATAATTTTCATTCTCGCTGTAAAATATTTAATTGTTTATAAGCATTGGCTAGGAATATGTAGTCACTTTAGAGTAATCATTCCATAAAATCAGCAGGGACACACTGACCCAGAAACAGAAAGCAAGTATTAAATGTTCCCTTTGTCAGTAAGAGTTCCATTTCGTGAAAAGTAGTGAGATAAGAGCTGTCTCACTGGTCATATATCACTAACTTATTCGGAAGGATTAAATAGTTGTCATTTTTTAAAATTGTATTAAATCAGCTTGGCGCCCGCTATTTTATGCAAACTCAATACTGCACAGATGTGCAATTGTGGTAATTTTGAAAATTTGTGAAAAGCAGACATTTCATTAAAATTGTTTTACTTTGGCAAAACTCATATTTCCAGACGTATCAACATTATCGGATAACTTTGTCCATTGGTAGCCGATAAGTTTATTAAACTTCACTTTCTTTATGTGAAATGAGTGACACAAGAGATAAGTTTTTTCCTTAATAGCTACGGCAGTAAACAGAGAATTAGCTATGTTTTAAAGACCTTACGTATTACGACCGCAGTATTTTTGGAAGTTTTGTAATTTGTTCTGTGCTCGAATACACATTGTACCGAGCGTATTTTTTTGCCACCGTGACTCAGGAGGTCGTAAAGAACTATGCTCGACACTTTTTTATCTTAACGAATACTCCTATCTTACGAATATTTAGCAAAAAACTGTTTTTAAAGTTCTTTTTGCGAAATCCTTTTGCGAAATTTGGGTAACAAGCATAATAGCACCACAGCGCACCACTTGATATAATCCATTTTACGCTTATAAATGGTTCAAACAACCTGTCTCACTGTGTGACCCGACCATACCCATTTTTCCTACCAACCCGTTTTTCTCATCCCTTTAAAAGTTAAAATTGGTGAACTTCCATGTGACTCGATTTATCCTCAGTTTCTGCATAGCTTGACATTCATTCTGAACCTTTGAATCACAGTGCAATTCTGTTTCGAGTAAAGAACCTTGGGGTCATTATGAATTCATGTATTTTAACTAAGAGCAAGGCAAGGCATCTCTACCAAAGCAATATCTTCTTAAATAACCACATCTTTTCAGGTAGTATTAATGAGATGCCCATTACGTAAGGTTGACCCATGTTATTGGAATAAAAACGCAAGAGTTGAATGCCTTTGTGTACCACCCATTAGAACACCCTGTCAGACGAGACAAGCATAGTTGTTTTCTAGTAGCATCCACTGATTAAAGTCAGGTGTATAACTTGTTGTGAGAAGCTTTAGTTTGTCCATTGACCGACCTGTTAGCAAAGTACCAATATCCGTCACCAAACTGATATCAACACAAAAATCAACATGCAAAAGCGCTAAAATCTGCATCGCGACCTGGTTTTTCTATGTTTACGCTTTTGTTACAGACAGCCTTATTTTGTATGGATATGTGGCATGACAAAGAAGGCCGAGTTTATGCATAGTGTTTGCACAACTTGACAAATTCACATTCATTCCACCCGAACGATATAACCCCTTCGTTTCCCTTGATCTTAAAAATATTTTTTTGTTTTGCTATGTTTTGAATAGTGAAGATGGAAAGGGAACTGTCCGATAACCAGCCTTTTGGGGGTGTATTAGAGCACACGTTATTAACATAGAATGAAGGACAAGTTTTGAACTTGCCTTACATCTAGAGTTCACTTTTTATTTTTATTTTATATTAGAGGGCATTTTTATTTGACACACCTAGTGTATTATTGAAAAAGAAATATACTGCTTGTCCTTTCATTAAGTAGAAGTCTGTGCATGACGAGCAGTTCTCAGTTTTGTCACAAGTAGCCATTTTGCATATTTGATTATGGATTAGTTGTAAAAATCAATATATCACGTTTGGTAATGGTAAAAGTACAAATGATTAGTTCTAAGAGCTACGAATAACAAAAGCAGACCTGATTTATCTCTCATGCAATTCGTTTTTAGCGTCTTTTCGTTCACTTTGACTGCAGATTTTGCCCCCCAGTGTTAGTTACCCATTTTCGCGTGATTCCTTGTAAGATGATTTCTCCATACTTTTGCAGCAAAGCAATACTAAAGGTCTACCCGTGGTGCAACAGGAGGCAGGAGCTGAAGGGGGAGTGTTTTTTATTCTTTTTGACACGGCAGATATATCTCAAATCGCAACGCTTACTTTTTATACACAGTAGAATCATTTTTATTTTTTGGTTTTTAAGTGTTACATTTAAAATTGTCAACCTTATACTAAAATTCTCAAAATGATGCTTTGATCCTTGGTACACATAACGCTTGTCACCCCTCGTTCGTTTTTTCTCCATTCAGTTTTGTGTCATTGATGCTGTACTTGTCAAGTTCATTTTTTATGACCATCACAAATTCTGTCTAATAACTGGCGTTTACGATTGCATATTACCTCGTTAAAATTGTCTTTTTCATTTTATACATGTATTCCCCATATTATTTACAACTTTTTCAAGTTTTATGGTCTGCCCAGGACACCGCTTTCTTGACTCTAAAAAATCTTATATCTTGTATTGAATAGCGATCTCAAAGTCGTCGGCAACATCAGGATTCACTTATACCAGGAATAGGCAACTTTTCAGGAAAGCGGGCCACATCTGTCAAGTTTTCTCTTTAAGTGGCACAAAGGTAAAATAAAAAACAACGAAGATAGTGTAATTTGAGTCAATACGTTTCTCGAAGTCTGCTCTAATTGAAGAGTGTGAAAAACTAAAATTATTCCGCAAACTGAAGTCAGAAATTTGAATCCAGTGTTTTGTTTTGAAGTTCTTCATTTTGGAAAAGCATTGCTCACTACGGCAAGTGCTCTCGAAGTAACTCGCACATCTTCTTGCAAATTCTTTTATGCTCGTCAGACCCTTTTCCTTTGCTACGTGCAGCTAGGAAAAGCGGAGCAAATTGACCGGTGAATGGGCATTTTTAAGTTCAAAATTGCTTTGCATATCAAAAAGGTCAAGTTTCAAGGCATTTGGGTAACATCTTGCATTTACTCTAAATGGATTAGTAAATAATTGAAACACTTTGATGCTTTTTAAAATCTCAGAAACGCGATCCAAATTTTGCTGACAATGCCCTTATGAAGTTTGTGTGTTTTTCAAAGTTCGTGGGGCAAATATTAACTCAATGTTAAAAGCACAAAATGGGAACTGTCCTCATTACTAAGCTGTTCTAAAAATTATTTCAATTTGCTTTCAAAAGCCAACACATGCTAAAACACCTTGTTACATAACTAATCTTTGCCTTGGAACCTGATGTTAAGATCGGAGGGACGATATATCAAATCTGTGGAAGACCATTGAGTCACTCATCGTCACTGAAAAACGACATTTCCTACCCATTTTCAGCCATGAATTTACAAATTTCTTGCCCGAACGGCCAGAATCGTTTTAACGTTGCTGATAAGTAACCAACGAACATTAGAAAATAAAATAATGTCCCCAAGATTTTGCTTCAAAATCAGTCAATATTTCCTTAAAGTGGCGGTAATTGAGTGCAGAGGAGGGAATGAAATTTATTGCTTTAACAACATGTTTTTTTTACGTCTTCGAAAATAAGAACTTTACTATACAAATTCTCTTGATGAATAATGCAGTATTTGACAAGCACATGGAATGCATCTAATTAACCTTTGTCGATCATTGATGGTGCGTCGTGAGTTGTTAGGTTGCGTAATTTAGTCTTGTCAAGTTTATATTTTCCAAAGAAAATGTTGTTACCTCATCCACTATATTCTCTCCAGTTGCTGTCCCTTTTAAATGAGATATCAAGGAGTTCTTCAGTGACTTCAAATACGTTGGTAACAGCTCGAATAAATACAGCGAGTTGCGCTGTGTCAGCAATATCTGTGCTCTCATCCACTGCCATAATAAAAGCAGCACACTGTCCGACTTGTTTTTCAAGTTGGATTTCAATATCTGGTTGGTCTTCTATTCGTCTTGTGAAGGTGCGTGGAGGGGTTGGTGTTTTCCATATCGCTTTTCTATTCTGGGCAAACTTTATTAACAAAAATAGTTTAGCACTCCCTTGTAAACTCTTTCTCACAGCATGGCTTCCCTCTTGATGCAATCAGTTCTCCGACCTTAAAACTGATTTTAATTGATGATTTTGTATCTCTTTTGGTTGTAACGAGGAAGCTTTGCTGGGTTTAAATGATTCTTTTAAAGTTGAAATACTTAAGATGCCCAATCTCGTATTTATACTTGTTAAACTGTAGTGTGTGTTTCGTCTGATGATGTCTATTTATGTTGTACTCTTTCAAGACGGCAATGGTCTCACTGTTTATCAAATAAAGTATCTTGTTCTATCTATGTACCACAAAATAATCTGCTCCTCAGCTTTCCCTGAACGCACAACACTCTGTGTCAGCTATACGCTTCTTTGACATGTTTTCCACTTAAACTCTTTCCAACAACTTGTAAATAAACTTCAGAAGAAAAGACTCCGTGAGCACTTGTATGTGTAACTGTAATAGCAACTATTCTAAAGATGTAAAGTTCAATTCTAAGCTGGAAAATATTTTAATTCACTTTTAAAGAGGGACCTACCGAATTATTCATCAGTCAGAGTTACAAACTTCTATACGTGAATACAATTTTATCCTAGTAGAAACCAGAAAATAGCTTACGATATCAAGGCTGTGGCGGTGACTAATCACCCAGACTTGCCCTTGTCATGCTTTCATGCTTCGGTAGACATAGAGTAGCAGGCAGTTATAATCAGAGTAGGTGACAAAGCCAAAATTAGGTTACTTTAATTCGTTGGATAGCTGGGATCTTTTAGATCAGTTTATGCAATTCATGTGTATCGAAAAAGTGAAAAAGGTAAAGATGCCCCATGGGTGAGGGGTTAAGCATGGTTAGAAAGCCCTCCAGAAATTGTAAAGGATTACAAACTATGCACCTCTGGAAAATAGATAAACTAGGCTTTTTTAACCATTGGCCGACGCTGGATTGGTCGAAAGCAACAAATCTTTAAGTGGTGGGGAAAAAAGGATGACGTTACCGTCTTTGTTGCTGCAGATGATTCGAAGCCATGTAATGCGGTAGTGGTATGAAGAAGTAGGTAGACATGCACGTTGTTTTCTAAAGTTAGTCGTACCGACTCGGCTAGCTGGATTTTTTTAATTTACCAATGCAAAATTATGGATGACAGTCGAAATGATACGAAGTGTGTTTACCTGACTTGATAGTCAATTGAAACTTAAAACCATCAAGTGCTTTTCCTCTTCACAACGCGGCATGTCACATAGAAACCCTTCAACAGCCCTGAAATTCATCGCATCAGTATCTGTACAAAAACACTTCTTCAAGGCTACACGATACCAAAGCAGAAATAAATTCTTAATTTGAAATCAAAATACAGAAAACGTTTGGCTAGACATGTATCCTTGCCAGACGTCAAAACGACTGACTGCTTCAACAGTCATGAAGTGTCCCAGTTTTGGATGCCATCATACGGCTTAAACCCGCCTGCAAATTTACGAATTTACAATTCGTAACCCTTTTAAAGACTGAGGGTTTTCTCAAAAAAGCATGATTGAAGAAGCTTAAGACGATACAAAATTTCAAGATCAGTTTCAGCTTTTGACAACCGAATTTACTGCAGAAGAGTACTTATAATTTGACGAAGAGTTAGAAAAAAACGAGCTTACAGTTAACACAACACAGGCTGATTAGCGTGGAAAAATACGGAGGTGATGTATTAAGGATGCAACAAATGATCTAGGAACAGGAAGATAGAAGTTGCTAATAAAGAGAGTGATAAAGAAAAAGAAGTGCTGATGGATCAGTCCATCATCATAGATAATATTCTTGAAGAATAATAATGATGATAATAAAATTTGGTAGGCTGGATCTGAAGCTGGAAAAGAAAAAAAAGAGAACATCTGGTTATGTGAAATGGTATGCCCTCATGAAAACAACATACAAAAAAAGAGACATAAAAAGGGAATGAATTACAGTCGGATTATATTTGAGACTATCTGGGAGCGGAGAACTGGAGCGAAGTTAGAGTCGTCCCACAATCAGAACAGTTGGCGTAGGCACGAAAAAGACAACGAAAAACCTGGAAATGTTTTTTGAAAGAATGGATTTTCCCGAAAAGATTGTTACAAAAACGTAGAAATTTATTCATATGCACAGTGAGACAATCATCCCATAGGTACTATCAGGACTTATATGAACTGATATCAAATAAATTCTTGATCTAAAAGAAGTTGTCAAAGGGGCCAGCTAACTACTTGGTGGTCCCTCAATTGGTCCATATTATTGAAGTATAACTGGTATCGTTACATAATAATAAGAATAAAAATGATAACCATAATGGGCCTGTATGATTTCGTACATGTTGCAAAACATAAACTTTGGCGGTCACCTCTTCTGACGCAAAGGTAATAGAGAGCTACAAATACATTCACAAAAAAGTTCAAAAGATAACCGTCAAATAAAACGGAAACTGAAAAATCTATTATATAAACATTTATCTTTTGATATTAATTACAGAGAATAAATGGAAGGGATTTGCTAGTTATACTTTGTTTATTACTGTCTCTGAATCCTTTATGGTATTTTTTTGACCCTACACATCATTTTGGCTGCATATAAAAAAAATTTATGTAGAGGATACCTGTTCAGAACGACATATTTTCTAGAGGCACAGGTGTATGCTATATACAGCTTTGAGATTACACTTATAGAAAAATAGAAAATACAAAAAAATCGTCCTTATCTATGATAAATTTCAGGATGCAGTAAAATGTGCAATTACTATGATTTAATTTTTGAAATGGAGAAAATGTTATGCTACTTTGACATAACAAGGTCAACAATATTATCTAAAAGCAGTTACTGGTATAATTATCAAAACAGCTTGCAACAGATGCTTCGTTTCACAGCTGTACTGGTGGAGGGAAGAAGTCAATTTTATTTGAACGCCTCTTGGCCGACCTTATTCCTTTATCTTTAAAAGCTAGGAAAGCTACTTAATGGTGACTTTCCCCAGACGTGATTGCTCTGCGGTCAAAAATAGAAACAAGACCAAAGAGCTTATTCAAAAAATTTGTGTTTAAAATATTAGGAAAAGGAGGCCGAATTTGTTAACAAAGGAGCTTTTCCTGATCCTTGACTCTGCGACTTGTGACAGATAATCAAAGAAATGCCACAGGGTTTGCTTTGGCTAAATGCAACTCAGAATTGAAATATCTTAATCTTGATTTGACACTTTTGTTGCAGTTTTTGAACATTTCAATAAAAACACAAAGAAGTTTGAAAACACAATGGAATCAAGATACATCAAGTCACAAAAAAGTAATAAAGAATCTTAAATTTGAGCTTGGCCTTATATCATATTCAGAAAACTGTAAAAATAACGTTACTTTTGTAAAGGTTTCAGCTGCTTGCATTAAGATATGTGTTATTGCAACAAGCTTAAAAGAAGAATACTATCACTTGCACTTTTTCAGGATAGCAGTAAAAATTTTCCCTGTATGATCTTTTCCTCGTTGTAAATTTTATTTTTCTTGTATAATTTTTTGGTATTGTTATATTATTCTTGGTAGAAGCACAAAAAACGTGATTAAACCTGACGTCAACGACAATTGACAGCGAGGCTGTATTGACGTCTAATAGCCTCGAAGTCGGCCTGAAGAATAAAGATGACACTAATTGCATAAAGTTAATGTTTGACGACATCATCCTTTGAAGCTAAAGACCAAGGTCTATACAGCAGTCATTCGCCCTGTGCTACTATATGGGTTGGAGACGGCGGCTCTGAGAAAGGCAGAGGAGAGGACCCTGGAAGCGACAGAGATGAAGATGTTGAGATGGATCTGTGGCATTTCACTCCTAGAGCACCACACCAACGAAGACATTCGAAGGTTTGTTGGTGTCGCAAACATATCCAACAAGACAAGGAAAGCAAGGTTGAAATGGTATGGGCACNGGTATTGTTATATTATTCTTGGTAGAAGCACAAAAAACGTGATTAAACCTGACGTCAACGACAATTGACAGCGAGGCTGTATTGACGTCTAATAGCCTCGAAGTCGGCCTGAAGAATAAAGATGACACTAATTGCATAAAGTTAATGTTTGACGACATCATCCTTTGAAGCTAAAGACCAAGGTCTATACAGCAGTCATTCGCCCTGTGCTAATATATGGGTTGGAGACGGCGGCTCTGAGAAAGGCAGAGGAGAGGACCCTGGAAGCGACAGAGATGAAGATGTTGAGATGGATCTGTGGCATTTCACTCCTAGAGCACCACACCAACGAAGACATTCGAAGGTTTGTTGGTGTCGCAAACATATCGAACAAGACAAGAGAAGCAAGGTTGAAATGGAATGGGCACGTGATGAGGAGGAGTCAAGAGAACCCGATAAAACAAGTGTGGCAGGCGACAGTCCAAGGGAAAAGGAGCAGAGCCAGGCAAAGGCTGAGATGGAGAGATGTTATAAGGGAGGACATGAGGCAAGTTGGAGCAGATCCGGAGGACTACAAGGAGCGCAGAAAGTGGCGCAGACTGTGTCGAGCGGCCGACCCGTCTTAGTGATGGAACAAGACCTCAAGAAGAAGAAGAAGATGGTTAGAAAATATACGTTTAATAGCTTATTATGGATTTAGCTATTAAAGATATATTGCAAACTATGTCTAATAATAACAATAAATATTACTACTAATAATAATAAATGATTATGATAAATGTCTACAACTATATCAATGTAAACATAAAAATATCACTGGGCTTTCTTCTATCTTAATTACACTAGGCTATGAACCAAAATGACATCGAGCTCCAGAAAGGAGGTAAAATTGAACATTTATTCAGTTTGTAATATGCATTATAACATGGTTATTTTACAGTTGTTAACGTTAAAAATTCACAAATTCAGCTTTGCAAGACTGTAGGATTTGTTGGAAAAGAGGGGTATAATCATCGAAAATTAACTAAAAATTAACTGTCCCGATTTTTTTTTGTCCAGAGAAGATCAGTTTCCTTAAAAAAGTAATTTGCTGTTTTTTTTATAAATTGGAAAACTATACATTTTTTTGGAAGAGGAAATTAGGATAAAAGAATTGGTGTGTCAAGTGTTAAGGTATACATTATAGGGCGGTCAAGCACGTAAATCAAACATTTTTTTAAATTGTCATATGCGGAACAAGTCGAGGGTTGAACCTAGCCGGGTAGAGAACCTGTTGGAGGATTTAGTCTCGGAACTAGGAATAGAAGGGGAAGCATGTTAGTGGACTGGTGCGGTGTGAACAATTTCTACACGATCAACAGCAGTGGAGAGGTCCCGATTGGTCAACGCACAATTGAATTCATGATAAACTTATTCCACACAAAGGTGCAGAAAATTAATCATCAATATGAAAAGCAGACGTGGTGAAGATTGTGAATTACCACCCTGCAATGATTGCTACATTTCCACTACAACTTCGAAAGGACTCAGATCATGTAATAACAGCTCGACTACAATTACGTCAATGCAAATACATAAATATTTAAACAAAACAAAAAAAAAAGTCAATAAATACTGAAAGGAATGAAGCAGGAAGAGAACAACACTATTAGATACGCAGCAAGTGAAGAAATACGCAGCAAGTGAAGAGAAATGAACATGGAGTTTATTGAGCTGATGAAAGAAAGAGGAAAGAGTAATCATGATCCTAAAAAATATAAATAGCAAAACAAAGACGTATAAAATGTGCAGCTAAGGTTACGAAAAATATCTGAATAAAGCTTGTGGAAAAACTAAAGAAATATACATTTCACTAAGAGAATAATGCAAGTAAATGAAAGAAATCACAGAATTAACAAAGGAACAAGATGCCTATAGAATAAAATGGATATGTCCCCATGAATAAAAAACATGCTCTTGCAACGACTGCTGAAATTCGGAAAAGCGTGTGAAAATATCAAAATTTACTGACATGTTTGAAAAGCCAATAATTAAAAGTGAGATTAGAATATATTGAGAACATGAAGTGAAAAAAAGCTTGAAAATTGTGACCTTTGTGGACTCAGAGGATGCCATAGATGTAAGAGCTTTATCATGCCTTGCGTCCTATGCTTTTTCTGAGAAAAAGCTTACAACTCAAGACATGATAAAGCTCTTACATCTACAAACAAAGCTGTTGACTCTAAAAATAGTCCTGTTTAAATACCAGCAGTTCCTGAGGAAGTAGATTCATTTGGATTTGGTTTTCAATGCGAACTGTGACAACGTATCTATACCAAAGGACATGTTGAGACTATATATTTTTTTATGCAACAATCAAGTCTTACAAATCATCTACAATCTGTATTACGGTCAATTAGTTGTAATCAGAGTGGAGCTTAATATTAACATGCTATAAGAAGGTGTTCGCCAACGGTGTGTATTATTATCTAATTTTTTTCTTTTTAGAGTAAAATTCTCCCAGGAAAACTGGTAATTAACCTCGAGTAACAGTCGGAGGTACAGATGTCAACAACCTCCGCGTTCTTAACTATATCATCTTTGTCATGTAATCACAGAAGGAATTATAAAACCTCGTAAATTTAACGAATAGAAGCAATATAGGGAGAAGTATCGAAAATAGTGTGAAGAAAACTAAATATATGGCTACGACAAAAGAGGAATAAAATGAAATCATTACTCTGCAATATTTTTGTAAATGATAAAAACATGTGAAATCACTATAATACTTGGGAACAGCTGTCACGTGGAATGTTAAAGTTGAGTAGAGATCAATATAGGTATACCACAGGCAAAATATACATTTAAACAGATTAAAAAAATTTAGACCAACAAGAACACTATGTTTGACGCAAGGTTTCGGCTAATGGATTGATATCTATCCAACTGTTATGTACAATTGTGAAGCGTGGACCATCGCTAACAAAATGACAAAGAAAATAAAAACGTTTTAAATGTGTGTCTTCTGTAGATTTCGAAATGTAAAGATTATCATCCATATGATATATGGCTAGCAAAATTATCTTGAAATAAACTCATCTGAAATGTGCACTTTTGACAAACATCAAGGAATGGCAATCGAGTTTTCTAGCCATGTCATACGAAAGAGTGAGGTAGAACATCATAGTTTGCTTGCAAGAATTAACATAAAAGAAAGGGCGTAAAATACAAAGAGTAAAAGAGTAAAAGACAATATATTTGAGTCGAGAAACTACAGAACCAAACTCCATAATTCATACGACGCACAGCTGGTCTACTTGGAGTTAGCACAGTAAGGCACCTAATATCTAGATCAGCTAAGGCAATCAAAAGATAGTATACAAACGTGTTATTGTATGGGGTTAGGAGATACAAATTTGGCACTGCCTTAATTACAAGTGTTAATAGATCAATATCTTAACAGGGGATGTAGTTTAATCGAATTCACTGCGAGAGCACTGCAATCATTTTAGTGTATGTACACATTCATTTTAAAGTTACAAAACGCCCAAACTAGCAGTTTGGTTGAATTGTTCAAATACTTTACAAATAAATTATTTTTCTCATTTTCTGGTGTCATAAATGTGCATGTGCAGTTTTTCAAGGTATTTATATCACAAAAATGACACAGGAATTTCCAGATAACGCGCATGACAGGTGGATGCTTGATGGGAGGCATTGCACTCTCTACCATAAGTTAGAACGTCTGGGACACAAAACAATTTGTTTCCTTTTACTCTAATAACTTAAATAAATTTAACAACAACTGCTACAATGTTTACAATAGGCAGCTTCTGACTTTGCTTAAATGTACAATTTATATTATCTATGAATATATATAGAAAGTAGAAACAAAGACTATATGTCACATACATAGTGTACTTAAATAATCGGATAAAATTTAATTAAGCCTTAAAAAAACTCAAACACCTAAATCGCTATCAGGCACACAGATTGACACAAATACCCAATGCAAACTGTCACTGGTGTATGCTAAAGTTCTACGTTGTTTCTCAACAAATCTTTCCAGTCGTGGAGCTAAGACAAATTAACTTTATAAATGTATGCAAATGCCAATTAATTACTTGGCAAGACTTAAATCTGTTTTTATTTCAGGTAGTCAACATCAATTATCAATAAATGTCCCCTTGTGATAGGCCTTTAAGACTCTTGTTGTTCACTATGGCGAAGAAGAAAAGGATGCAGTAATAGGTTTATATTACATATATATATAGTGCTTGTTACACTGTTTGCTCCTCTATCTATACCACACTGGTCATTGGCTCACACCAAAAGTACGCACTATTCCAAATATGCTTTCACACACAAGATGTTAAATCTGTTAGTATCCAAAGGAATATATGATATTTATAGCTATTAGAATTTCAAGAAGAGCATTTTTCCCCACTGCAAACAACTTTAAAATTTTGATTTATTCATAACCTCAATACTAGACTTCTTTCCATGGTTGTATTAAAATAATATAATTGAAGTCTGATTGGATTTGAAATACAAAAATTGTGTCCACTTCCGGGACAGCTATTCTTATAAAATGGGATGTATGCCAATTTGGGTCCCCAGGGTCTTATATTTAGGTCACAAATGCTCTGTAATATGATTCACATCCAGTAAGTGTTTAGGCCTAACTTTAGGAAGACGTTTTTTACTATGTACAATGCTAATATTGACATTGATATTTGATAACATATATCCGAATACAAGTAACCACAGGAGATTTAAACTTGGACAAAGTATTGGTGCCAGCAAAGAAAAGCCGGAATGTTACATATATATGGCAGAGTGCTTTTTTATGACCTTGAAAATCGATTACAACTTTTACATGAATAACAATATTTGAGATAGAGACTTAATGCAATAAATACTAAGGTCAAAGAATGTTTATGTTTACAACTTGACCTACTAGTAATTTGGAATCCTTCATTCCAAGAATATTCCAAAACGAATTATGGCTATCTACAAGATTACCAAAGTCACACTAATATAAGATATTTCCCTTAATATAATTGGGCTTTATCTTCGGATCTATCTACAGCTATAAAAAGGTATTGGTTTGCCATCTATCCTTTTTGTGGAAAACACGAATCTACAAAGTGGTTCCAAAAATTGTAGATACAAGACTGAAGTCATTTTTTAATAAATTGTATAAACAAACTAAAAATATTCATAACTTAGCAAAACGACTATCAATATTACTAATGAACATGACAAAATGTTGTCGAAACTTTTCACAAACCAAGCGGATGGATTCTCAGTTTTCTTTACTTAAACTATAGAATAGCCTCGGTCTATAAATCTGTTTATCTTGACATACTAATTATCGCAATAGAAATAATAATTCTGCATCTTCCAAATTGCCAGAAAAGCGCAATTAGTAACATTATTACCAGAATTGTCATAGCGTTCGGAAGGAAAAAACCCGAAGAAGAACAAAAGTAAAAGCCACAATTTAGAAAGCAATTTGGTATTAAATCCAAGAACACTTTTGTTCATTTTCTCATCTAGATTTCACATACCTACAGACAACAGTAAATAAAACTGCAGAATCATGTAAAGTCTTGAAGATCAGAAAGGAAGGTCAAAGTTATCCGGAAAGAAGAAAATGTTAATAGTTTCGATACATACAGGAAGAATGTAGTGGAATAGTAAGCTGGTTTTAAGGGTATTTGCATAAGCGCTTGAAGCAAGACGTGGAGACCATTTAAAAATTTTCAAATAAGGAGCAAGAGAAGGAAGTTTGTTGTTTTAATTTTCTAATGGTTAACAGTTCTGAAGAATATTCCAACCCAAACATTTTTGGGTTTTTCGAGGAAAATTTTTAAAATGGAGGGTTGAATACAATCTCCCAAATCCTACATGAATAGTAATATAAAAAGACTATTGGTACAGTATAAAAACAAAAATAGCTTTCAGTTAAATTGCACGATTCATGGCAAAGAGACTAAACATAGAACGGAAGCTTTTTCTTTGGTACTTGACATGACGTAAGAAGCCAGAAAAATAGAACACAAATCCAGCAGTATTTCATCAATAATGAAAACATAGGAAATATCTAGGCTTGTGCTGGATTTTTTTTGTGATTGAGCCCCTCAAACAATTAAAGAACAAACACAAATTTTCTTTGTCTACAGGATGGGTCCACTTAAAATTTTAATATCTGTAGTGCCTTTAGGTAGCGTGAAGTCCTGGCTCTATTTGTTTAGCAGATTATACTGCACCTGAATTACTATAACCTATTTGGTGAATGGACTTGCACTCACGTTTGGGCTGAGCAAAACACGCGGAAAAGGCAGTACTCCATCTTTCATCTTCCCTTTCACTGTTGATAAAATACTAATTGATTTGTGTGACTTTTTTTGTTGGTATCATGTTTCCGTCGAGCGCCTAGCAAGGGAAGCCCCGCCCGTCGAGCGCCTAGTAAGGAAGCCCCGCCAAAGTGAAAGCGCTTTTAGTTCACATTTGATCTACAATTTGTGCATTGGCCATTGCTGTGCATAGAATGGACAAAACACAATAAAAAGGATGAAATAAGTGTGTGGAAGACAGAAATATGGACAACATGAAGTATAGGAAAGGTGTGATTGTACATCTCGGAGCCATAATTAATGTTTGCAATTCACTTCACAATGTTTGTGTTTACTTTACTTGGACATTTAAAGACTTTGTTGCATCATTATAAGAAGCAAAACTCATGAAATGAAAATTCATAAAATCTGACTGGCAAACTATGTCCTGTTTAGCTGCAGAAAAATATTTTTAGTATGTTTCACTTTTCTGTCTTATAGTTTTGAGTCGTTAAGCTCTAATTCTTACTTACAGCTTAAAACCTCTAAGAAAAAGAAGCACCTATGGCCAGGCTTTGGGGTTATCAGCCAACACAAAGTTAAAAACTACCTTTCAATTATACAATTCAGTAGCATAGCAAATGTACAAATTCAATAACGAACATCACAAAATCGTCTAATAATTTAATCTTAACGTTATAAGTCAGCACAAGAACCACAAGATAAGCTATGTTTGAGGTAGCAAAAACAATTATTTAAAATGACCTAAAGGCTAGAGAATTCCAAAGGAATTCCAACTAACAAAAACAGTGGTGAAAATAAACACAACAAGCTATCAAAATCAGTTAAACTATTTGTTACTACATTAAGTGAATATATACCATTAATCCTTTAATTATAACACAAAAAAATGTTGTGAGCAACTCCTTGATACGAAACCAATATTGAGGACCAAGACGTCCGGGAATTTTCATTATCAACTAAACTTTTAACTAAGAAAAAATATATTAAAATGAGCCGATCTTTGTTGAGGACATATTAATTGATTAAAATTTCAAAGTGCTTTTAGAGTGAATATATTATTGCTTATTTCTTAAAAAAGGTCTCATTTCACCAGAATGTTACTTTCATATAATTTATAACTAAATTCTTTTCAGTGCTAAGGAGTAAAATGAGGTGCTAAAATGATTTAACAGTGAACTTACACTTGTTATATGTTTCCTCCCTTGTGTTTCCTTAAGATTTTTATAATCTATTTTCCATTAGAAATTTCCTAATAAAGACATGTGTTAAATGACTTAAGTACGTTCCTTGGGTATATTGAGTTTTATTTAAGAGCGTAAACTTATTTCATCAGAATGAAATTCTTAATCAAATTGAAAATATAATAATTCTTAGATAGAATTAACTATGGACAATGTATCGATTCCATTTGGTTAATATAAGCTATAAACAGTGGTTAAAACCCACTTTGGTCACATAAATCAGAGGCATGGGCTCGAATCCATTATGTAAATAATTACATAATTAATACAACATTAGAGGTTTTTCTAGGTTTCCTTGTGTTACTATCAAAAATCATTTTCCACTGTTTAAAGTAAAAAATTATTTACGTTCCTTTCCAAAAACTATTTACTACCTTATGAAAGGAAATGGAGATATAAGGCATTCAGTTACTTGATGCGGTGGACCGGAGCCGATGGAGGTGAAGGATTCGAGCTGCTGGCCCCTAATCAAAAGGATAACCGCAACAGAGAGGAGGAGGAGGAGGAGGAGGAGGAAGAGGAGGAGGAAAGGAAATGACAACGATGCTGAATGAAAACATACTCTATTGTACATGTTCCACATTACCTTTACTACAAATAATATATATTATATTGTATATATAAATATATATTAGATTGCACATATCATTATTACTTTGAATATACAATGCTTTAATTTTGGCTTGCCAGAAAATTGAAAACTAGTTTGCTATTTTAACTTCCATATACCAAGGGGTATTAGTTGTATTTAATTTTTCTCTAGAAGTTAGTCAAGAACCAGCAAGAAGTAATTGTTTATTAACTTATCTTCATATATTGTCAATTAAAGTAAACATGAATACAAATGTATGGAGGAATTAATACAGAGAGAGAGAGAGTTTCATTTAGGCTGGCAGAGAGAAGAATAATTATCACATGCATTTCTTTTAGGATTCTGGTTAAAGGGTAACAATCTTGGAAAACACTTACTTCTCCTTTAAGTCGATATTCCTACTAGAGTTTGTTTTCAAACTTAGTCGTTGTCACAGCCCTATATTGATAAAGTCTCCAAAAACAAATTTCACTCTTAAATATGACACCAGTTTGCGATAGCTGAGAATTAGCAATCACAATTTGCCTGGTGAATTTAATGCAAATTCAAACTTCTTTTTCTTGTGCAAATAAAAAAACGCTCATTTACCATGTTTCTTAAACAATTACATCTTTACATATAATTATTATGATTTAAAAAAACGCCCACTATACTTTTACAGGGCTTCTCTTAACCAAGCATCGAAATGCCTAACTTATTTTGAATATAAGTCCACACAAATTTTAATCCTAATTCGCCGGTCAGCATGTATGATATTATCTCTATTTTTATCGAAAAGCGAATCGAAAAGCGAATAAACCATGTCATCTATGATTACAGTCACTAGTATCTTTTCGGATTTTTTCCTACACTAAATACCTCCATTTACCTATGGAGAGGGCATTAAATATTAACAACACTCACATAAAATGTTACAAGTTTCAGCTAGACACTTTAACAATAACAAGAGCAAGCTTAAGTCCCAAAATGGAAAACACCATACACTATTCGGATCGTACTTTGCCCAGTGGAAGAATCGTTCTTAATGCTTGTTCTATCATCTCCAAAAAGAAGAGTGAATCTGTTGGATTACGGGATACGACATGCCAAATGTGTGTTTCTGTTATTTAGCACATGACCAGAAGGAGGGAATCTCAAAGTTGGTCACTATATGCAAAAAACTTTCCACATAAACTGCAACACATATTTCAAAATCCTATTGGCAATTAGATACAATAATCAAGACAGAGGTTACAGATATTATTGTGAATATGGTATTTCATCATGCATAGATACATAAAGAAATTTTATTTTGTCAATGACAGACGTACCGTCTGGCAGTAGCTGAAGACCAACCAATGTTATTTTCACACACATAATTCCATCGTCATTGAATAATACCAGACATAGTTTGTTTTGCTTTACTCAACTAAGTGGCAGCTTTCTGCATTTTTTCGACTTTCCTCACTTCGCGTCGAATCCAAGAAGAGAATTTACTTACTTTTGCGTAAACACTGTATTTTCCTGGTGCTCCACACTGATGTCCTCCCCAGCTTATTACACCTTGTAAAGTCCACTTTCTTCGATTAGGATCAAAAAACAAGAACCCCCCACCACTGTCACCTTTGCATGTATCAAACTGACCTTCTCTGATGCCAGCACAAAACATACTGTCAGTCACCTTATATCTTCCTTCGTATGTTTTAATGCAAGTTCTTTTGGATACAACAGGAAGCTCAAGTTGTTGAAGCAAAGACGATGTTTTTCCTTCTCGTGTTATTCCCCAGCCAACAACTGTTCCAAGCTCACCCGGACTTATAAGATTTTTACCGCGGCGGTTGGGAAGACAAATAGGCCGTATCTTTCTATTAAACTGTATTTTACGACTCAAGTGAATAAGGCCAATATCATTATCGTACGTTGTAGGGTGATATTTAGGATGAACCATAACATGCAAAGCTTTTACCTCTTCTACGTCTGGATCATTAGCACGGTTCGTAACATTATGTACACCCAGAAACACTTTAATGTCCGAAGAATGTAAAAGCCTTAAAGTTGGTTCTCTATCAAATAAACAATGCGCAGCAGTCAATACCCATTGGTCATTTATAAGACTTCCGCCACAACCTTGTTTCCAGCCGTCTTTATACAGATTCCTTTCTATAGCAACTTGCCATGGCCAGGCAGACTGGCGTGAAGGCAATCCACCAAGAATTCTAGCTCTGGCTGCATTCGGATCAAAACTTCGGCCACAGATTTGTACACAGTGGGGTCTAACTGTATACGACCAGCCTACAGAAGGTCGACACCAAGAACTCGATGGACCCCTTAATCTATAAAACGAATTACAAGAATAAAACGCTTCAGTTAAATTGCCTCTCTGAATTATTCTTTCATGACCATTTTTGGGGTGACCTCGAGGCTCACACGATGTTACCTTATTGATTAGAAGAATTTCTTTCTTTTTTTGACAGCTTTTTGATGAGCAAGCCTCACTTTCTCTGTCCTCTCCTTTGCAATATTCAACGGCACCAACAATTGATGGAATTACACAAGTTCTCCGTCGTCTTCTAATTCCATTACATCCACCAAAACATTTTGACCATTCCCCCCATATCCCCCACTCTGCTCGACTCTTACATGGGTGAGAATTACAAACTTCTTGCTGTATATTTTCTTTTCCACAACTGATTTTGTAGTAGGAGCCTGGGCATGTTCTTTTACGTGTACGAAATCCACTGTTACAGCTCTGACTACATGTGCTCCATTGTTCCCATTGTGTCCATACCATAAAAACTCCACACTGTCTGGAATCGCAGATTGTTTCTTCTAAGTGATTGCCCTTGCATAAGTCTCCATTGTAGTTTTCTGAAGGTTTTATACATCTCCTGGAACGTGTTTTCCTGCATAATGGATCACAGCGAGACCATTTTGACCAAGGTCCCCATTCTGGCACCAAAAGACATTTTGAGTCTTCACAGCTTATTTGCTCGGTCTTTAGCCCGTCACATTTATCAGAACTTCTGTTAAGTGTATCAAAACAGTTGCGCTTTCTGATGCGTATTCCCATACCACAAGACTTGGAACACTCACTGTAATCTGACCATTTTGTCCAGTAACTTTGAACTGGACACAATGCTTGGATACAAATCATATTTTGAGACTGCATATGTCCACCATTACACACTTTTCCTCCAAAGCGCGGAAGGGGGTTGTTACATTCACGGCTTCTCTTCTTTACACCCAACCCACACGTTCCTGAGCAGTGGCTCCAAGAAGACCACTCACTCCACTGACCATGCACGGGGCATGCCTTTTTGCGACAGCTGATGTTTTCTACTAGCTTTTTGTTGCACATATCTGTCTGGACAGTTGACATGATATCAATACATGACCTTAATCGTAGTGAAGTGCCGTGACCACAGCTAACGCTGCAAGGAGACCATACAGTCCATTCTGTCACACGGACTTCCGGACAAGGAAAAAAATTACAATCCGAAACTTCCCCCTTTGGTCCTAGACATTCATTGCTCTCTGAACCATCATGAACGCTAAGACATTTCCGCTGTCTTTTCCTGATCCCTATGTCACATTTTTTGCTACATTCAGACCAGGAACCCCAAGCAGTCCAAGAACCAGTTGCACAAATCATTGCGTTTCGCCTTACTCTACGTAACGAGAGCCCATGAAGGTCAACTGGAAATTCACATTTAACATCATTTATCCTAGGTACTATAATGTTTGTAGTTGCTATCCACGTTCTAAGCCATGCAAGGCCACAATCACATAAAAATGGGTTGTTATGGAGGGTTATGAGCCGGAGTTTTCTCTTATTTGATCAGTAAAAAATTAGACATTGTCTGTAAATTGTTATTGTCTAGTTGTAATTGGCTGAGAGCGGGAAGGCCTTCAAATGTTGATTTCTCTAATACAGTCAAATTATTATAGCTTAACCTTAACCAGGTCAGTTTGTTGAGGCCAGCAAAGCTTTGTCCTTCCACGCCATTTATTCTATTGTAGCCAAGCCCCAATATTCGCAACTGTTTTGTATTTTTCAATACAGATTTGCCAATTTTTGTTATTTCGTTTCCGTCAAGGTAAAGCCTCCGTAGACGTGGAAGATCTTGAAATAATCCGTCAGGAATGTTACTAAGCAAGTTGCTATTAAGATACAATTCTTCTAGAGATGTAAGGTTTAGAAATAACGAAGCTGGCAGCTGCTTTAATTGATTCCCTGAAAGTCGCAAGGATTTAAGTTGGCTCAAATATCTAAAAGCATTAGGATGGATGAAGTCAATAGAATTTAACGCTAGGTTTAATCTCTCAAGATTAACCAAATCTTGCAAGTCGTTTTCGTCAATTCTTTTTATCTTGTTCTGATAAAAAGAAAGTAACTTGACGCTTTTGGGGATGAACTTAGGAACTGATGTGTGTCCTTTCCTTGTGCAGTAGACAGACGGGATGTAACCTGATAATACACAACGACAGCGTATTGGACATGGCTGTGATTCTTGATAATATCCACTTACTACAGTTCTTGTTACAAGGAAGTAGCCATACAGATAAATAAAGGCCATCCAGTGTATACTCCAGCGAAAACACAATGAGTTCAAATCTTTCCTTTGTACCATCTTTACATTTAACTGAGCAAATTGCAGAAGATTTCCTTAAGATTTCCTAAAGCATCATAAGTTGCTGTGACATTATCTACTGCGTCTTAAATAGATCTAAAACTTTTTCATCCCAGATATCTTTGTACCTATAAGTAGAAAAAAAAGGGTGAAAATTTCAGAGGTATCCAAGGTGTACACTTTTAACTTTATGAGTAGTTAAAGCAACCTAGGAAAAATAACTAAACAACGAAAAAATATTTCTCAAAGAAATGGAAAAAAAGGGAAATGTAAACTTCGGAAGCGTTGTTATTAGTATTTATCTTTTTATTGGGGATTTACCTGCAAGCCTGTAAGTTACAGAAAATTGACATTCAATTGCTAATTGATTTTACCGGATGATGTTGATAAAAATATCAGCATTTCTTTTGCCTAACCTTTCGTTTTCATCACAGGCTGATTATTTTTTGAGATTGTAGTATTAATGCTATAACCAAAGAAAAGTAATGGACAGGGATATTTATTGCAATATAATTAAAATAAGCAGTCTTAGGGGAGGTTATTATTGAAACGCTAGAATTGGGAATAAGAATAAAACAATAAATTTGTATGTTCATTACGCTTACAATGCCCCCCCCCCCCTCAATCTACGTCTAACTTCACAGTAACCTCCATATTTGCCATGAGTCGACGTTGTGCTATATAGAGTTATGCTCTATAGTTGTGCTCTTGTGCGCTGTATATATATATATATATGTATATATATATTGCTTTTATGAAAGTAAGCTCAAGTTCTGAATTTATCCTGACAGGAATTCCAAGATCTAGTATAGAAGATAACAAAAGAGATCTCAATCAAATATGAACTTATATAAATATCAATCAGAAATTCAGAAATGATATACTAGGTGTAACAACGCCTTTCTCTTCCCTTCTGTAATATCATATCATAATATCTGTTTTGATAATTGATTTTTTTATAAATGACAGTATCTTTATCTGTCTTAATGATTCTTTAAGACTTCTTCAGATGTGTTAGTGTTNTAGTTGTGCTCTTGTGCGCTGTATATATATATATGTATATATATAAGATTATATATATATATATTATATATATATTATAGTATATTATTATATATTATGTATATATTATATATATATTATATATATTATATATATATATAAGATTACTTCTTAAGCTGTGCTTGCTCCGGCAACATGGCCTGAGAGTTATGTCTCAGAAACTCTGTGCTGCACTGATGAACCCACAAAGGGCGAAACAGTACTGTATGTAGCTTGAGTATGTATATATATATATATATATATATATTGCTTTTATGAAAGTAAGCTCAAGTTCTGAATTTATCCTGACAGGAATTCCAAGATCTAGTATAGAAGATAACAAAAGAGATCTCAATCAAATATGAACTTATATAAATATCAATCAGAAATTCAGAAATGATATACTAGGTGTAACAACGCCTTTCTCTTCCCTTCTGTAATATCATATCATAATATCTGTTTTGATAATTGATTTTTTTATAAATGACAGTATCTTTATCTGCCTCAATGATTCTTTAAGACTGCTTCAGATGAGTTAGTGTAAGAATAACGAGGGTGTAAGATGCGCTCTTTATTTCATTATCTGAACATTGGCTTGTGATACAAATTGGCATTAGCATTTGCAACACATGTACAGTAAAAATGATTATGTCAACAAAAAATTGAAGATAAATTTAGCGTACGTATCGTATTTAGCGTTTTGATAAGTACAATTGACATATTTTTAAATAATGCTAAATATGGTAAAATTCAGTCAATCGGTAGGAGGGCACAATTTCTACAAATTACAATAATTTTGTCTACATTTGCTGTCATAAATACCACCATTAATAGAACCTACTCAACACTATCTATTGCTAAGTCTCTGAATTGTTGTTTCTTTAACATTAAGTGTCACCCTTTTTCTCTCATGATCTTGAACAATTTTCCGCCTTAAAGCCCCCCCCCCCAATAAGAATGTCCTCCACCCCTTCCGACCAGACATTTCCTTACTATTACAATTTCTTAACCTGCAGAAATTCATTCAATCCTAAAGTTATACTTTTTGTTTGTGAATAATTGTACGAGAGCCAAAATACTACATTGGACTGTGTTTCTTCGTAATCAGCAAGATTATTTAAATTAAGGGTCTTTAATACTCGGCCTGGGAGTGTCTCGAGGAAAAATTCACACAGGAATGAATCCATCAAAATCTCTCAGTTTTAGAAAGGTCTTTAAGGAGGTGTCTTTTGGGGGTGGTGGTGAGGTAGAATCCCTCCTCAGAAATAAATAGTAACAAATCTCTCAGGCACAACTGTCTTTGAAAAGCTCGGTGAAAGAAAATAAGAAATAAGATTAAGCTCCCTTTTAAACACTAATACAGAAAAATATCCTGGAATTTCTAAATTTTTAAAAATGTCCTATTTTTCTCTTCTTTGGCTCTGAAGTTGCCCTTGTCTTAGTCATACTGGATCAGTAAAGAATTCCTTGATCCGATGTCTCTTTGTACGGACCGGTACCTCTAAAACGGGTGGTATGCAACACGGACGCAGAAAACGAGGCTCACGAGTGATGCAGGGGAATTTTTGTACAGATATAAGCTGGTTTGATTTTCTGTGACCTCTTTCTTGTCTCTGAAGTTTCCAAGTTCATAATTATGTCCTCAAAATAGACTATTTTTAAGTAGATGACTAAAACAGCTGATGTCAAAGACGTTTAAGCTATGAAAGGGCATGATGACCATGTCACCAATAACTCGCCATTATGTATACCTCTTTTTTATACATTAACAGAAATTGGAGTCCTTTTTATGAGCTATTTAGTCTAGAGTTAGGTGACGCGAAATAAAGAGGAAAAATGGATTGTGAGTATCATCTTCCAGCACTGAGGTATAGGGTAAATAAATTAGAATCCAATAGAATATTTTTCACATGGAACATTTACAAATAACAATAGATTAAAGATTTAAGTAACTTTTTAAAATAATAGCTTTTTTGAAATTCAAACACAGCATATTAACTTACAACGACTTAATTTTTGGTCATTCAAAGCCTGCGGATCAATTAATTTCAGTCTTAAATTTATGATTTTGAGATATTCGATTAAAATTTTTAGAGTTAATATACTCTAACATTTGGTACTTGGCTCTTATTATCTTAATACACTAACTAGGCAACGATTTTTACTTCCATCGCAACATCACTAAACTAAGATTTCTCTTCTCGCTTTTTCCTTTCCATACTATATGTTGGTACATATGTACTATTCAATGCTTTTACGTTAGAGACAATACCATCTAAATAAGCAGAAGGCTCTTGTTTACGTAGTCTCGTCGATTATCTTATTGTTCCTGTTAATTGCACTTAGGTATACATTTGTGCATTTGCATACTTAAATATGTTTAAAACTGTCTAGGTGCTAGCCTCTACTCTCTTTTCCGTTAAATAATACACACAACGTAAAAGAATTAGAAAATCCTTCCTTGCATCAATTAAATTACAATCTGAGGAACTTCAATCAAAATTAAGAATGAAATACAAAATTAATTTCGTTAAAAAACCAAGGCCAATAGCTCAGTGTGCAAAGCAGATGATCACAAAATCCATAAGAACGGGTTAGGATACAATCCAATTTTACTTATATTTTTCTCATCTTTTTCTTTTTGATTGCAAATCCTCTCCAACAATAATCGTATTATTCCCGAAAAGGTCAATGATGAAATGACCTTGTTCCAAATTCAATGTTTCACAGAATCTACATGCTATTAAAATCATCAATAATAGAGAATCATTCGACTTTGTTCCAAATTCTGTTTACGCTAGCACCGAATACTTCTCTCATACAAAATACCTGAAAATATGCATTTGCTGGCAATTACTGTGTCTTTCACTACGACTTAGTATGTTCTATGTTTATGCTTACTGTCAAACAATTGCTTTCACATTTAAGATACATTTCGATGGAGACTTGTCTGACATAAACATATCTACTATTCCCATGAAAGATATTGAAGAGACAGCAAAAAGTGCAATAAATTCATCCTTGACTGGAATTTCAAAATTTATTTAATATTAAAGCAGTTACGACATCACCCTATCGTAAGTAGCCAGTTGTTTGATTCAAACAGCAAAGTAAAATGAAAAAGAAAATGGTAAAAGTAAAATATTCCATTTTGTACATATATATATATATATATATATATATATTATTCATGCTGTTCTAACAAAAACAGTTTGTATTGGTAGCTATTCAAGTTTTAAGCTTCAATTTGATGAGCCAAGGCTAGTTCATCATACATAACATTAATCATAATGCACTCATTAATTAGCAAAGTAAAATAAGCTGTTAATCGCATTAACAAAAAATGCAAGATAAGAACGTCCAATTACCTGCAGATGCTAGTTCTAATACCCTTATGTATGTGCTCAGCAACTACTTTGTTTGTTTACCTTATTTTATTCTAGTACAGGATTGTGTTTTCCTTTGTAGAAAATCTCTCTCCTATGCTCCAGTAACCTTCTCTAAAACTGTTTATTTTAACATTTGGTACGAGCGTACTACTTGCCCATATAAATTTACTCACAAATCGCCATTATGAACTTGATATTCCACGGAGGAAATTATAGTGATGGAAAAATAAACTTGATCAATGCTAACGGGAGGGTAATTATGGCACAACAAAGCAGATGCTAACAGCTTTTGAGACAGGCTATTAGATTTCCAAGGCTTTCGGAGAAAAGATAGATCTGAGCATACTGTGGCTTGTCAAAAGATGCTTTGATTACCGTATGACAAAAGGCAACTTGTTTTATTGGGATTTCCGTGTGTATAACAGGTAATGTGTACATGTGATGTCGATGTACCGCTGACTAGCAGATTCGGTACGCAAACTAGAAATTACACAGCAGTTTTGATACCCTCGGACAATCTTTAATGTAATTATGGGAATGAATTAGGCGTCTTTATGCTTTTGTAAATGTTTAAACGTTGTAATAATAAAAATATAATTGTACTTCTTTGGCCTACTGTCAAAAATGCGTTAATGACGTAGAGTAAAAAACATTTATGGAACTAGACCCAAAGCCTTTCAATATATTTGGCAACGTTAGCAAACTATTGACGTGCAACACACTCCAAATGCATAATATTTTTATGCACTTAGAGCTTTTCTTGTAAGAGCATGCTACCGATATTTGTGAAAAATTCCTGAAAAGGTATGAAGGTAGGGTTTATTCTTTATGTGAATATTGACTGAGAATACACTTGACGACAACACAGCTTTGAACTAGTTGTTAGTTATCCTTTTCTGTATCAGCTAGAAAAATTATAGTTTATTTCATTTGATTTTTGAAAAGTAACAGCATTAACCTCAGGCAATGATTTATTTAGAAACAAACAATCCTCTTCTTTCAGGTAATCAAAACTGGATTTGAGCACAAAAATTACAAACGAAATAAAAAGTGAAAAGAAACAATTCAAATTTTTAAAGAATGCTAACAATTTTGCTTGCCGCAAGAAAAACTTCGTAACCAAAGCTGTAGCAAGAGGGTAAACAGGCAAGGACAACACGAGGGGACCTCCAAGGTTTTGGAAACAAATGAAATTTGCAATAACAATGGTCGAGGGGGTCCCCGAAACTTGGTTTGCCTATGGGCCCAAACATTCTTTGCTACACCACTGTTTGCAACCTCTATTTCACACCAACACATACATTGCTTTACAAAAATACATTTCCTAAAAATCTCCCTCTTGGAAATCTGTTGACTAATGAGGTGACATGATCGAAAAACTGAAAACAGGAGATCCTTTGAATGGAGTTGGAACAAAATGGCTTTTGAGGATTATTTACAACTTTTGATATTTTATCTTGATTTTTTATTTGTACAGGCATCCACAGAGGGGCAGCAATTTTCTGCATTAACATACCACTTAACCACACATGACATTTTGGTTTTGCTGTTCTTTAATGCTGAAGTTACCACTTTAAAAAGAATCAAAACTAATTTTTTTTAAATATATTAAGATTACAAATTAATACTCTGACCTTTGGAAGGTAGCTTTTGTCAAATATTTTTTGGCATGGAACCTTTGCGATTTCGATTCCAAGTGTGTACACTGCCGAGCTTTTGTTACTAATGAGAGGGGTATTTTCTATCCCCCAAAAGTATTGTTACATTTCCAAAATTGTTCTCTCATGAAAATAAGCTAGTCTTTTGTTGGGAAATGCAATACTGAAAACACGGAACAAAAATAAGAACAAAACAAAAACAGTAAAAAGACAAAATTTACATGATATTTTGAAGTGGATGCCAAATAGTAGAAGTTAGGTTTAGCATATGTGAGGACTCAAGCTTGCATCCAATGGCAAGCAAAATAAAACATCAGTTGAAAAGGAGCATTCCAACGAAGCAACTTGTAATTAAAATGAACGTACCTTTCCTGAAAGACAGAATATGGTATATTTTATAGTTTTTGGATAATACATGAACCAACTATCAGAAACTCTACTTGGTTAAATAGGTACACTCTACTTTAGGCCATATAATCCTATACACAGATAGTAAAACTAATCTACTTTACCGAAACCAATGGTTATTTGTGCCAACACTTCCATAACAATTAGGAACATGGTCTGCTCAATCTACTTTATTCTGTTAAATCAGGGATATAATTCAATTTTTAAAAAACACAAGAAGTTATACCACATTTTGACATCTTAAAAACTCTGTCAAACTCTATTTTGATTACCATTTCAACCTTAATCATATCAATATATTAACATAGCCCATAGAAAACATCCCCATTCAGAAACTGCTAGAAAATATTTTTCTAATTTCTTTAAAATAATAATGATTTCGAATAATGGGGTGTCTGTTTAACTCTTCCAGAGAAAGATTTAATATTTAGAAACTTAGATCATTTAATATTACCCAGAAGCGAATGAATGATCCCTTATTTGTCTACCCATCCCACTCCCCCCACCCTGGAAGGGACAGTATTTCTGCCTATTTCTACGAAAACATCGTGAGTTTACCGAAACGTAATCGAAGACCGAAATAGCAGCCACATTACTTTATGTTTTAAAGCTCTATACCTCTACCTTTTGAATAAAAATTTAGTTATGAAATGTAAAGAATATTAAGATAGGCAGTCGCCTAGGATACGTAATCGTAATCGAAACGTAATCGAAGACCGTAATCGAAACGTAATCGAAGACCGAAATAGCGGCCACTTTATACCTCTACCTTGCCATTCCTTTCGAATACAAATTTAGGTACAAAATGTAAAGAATATTAAGATAGGCAGTCGCCTAGGATATCTGTTGTCACAACTGTTTGTTTTTATGTGTGTAGTAAACTATAGAAATTGAGAGCAAAATAATTATCTGTGACTTACTAAATAGCTAAATTAAATTTGTCGTAGTGAAAATGGCTGTTTAAACAACACGTGAAACACAATTGCTGAATCATGTAACACTATCTTGTACGTCTATACCATTGATATAAATTAACATGATGGCGTCAATATAAAGTTGTTGTTTCCTTCGTTTGATCAATTATTTGCGTTTCTAGGAGCAATTTGACTACACCCACACCAAGACAAAAAGGTGAGGATATAATAATTAACAATAGCACTGCGCAAAATTTTCTTTTGAAAAGAGGTAATGGTAATTATAAAGGTATAAAAAAAGGTTTAGAGTTTCAATTGTTTTACGGTGACGGTAGCTTCCCGTGTGTGTGTGTGTGTGTGTGTGTGTGTGTGTGTGTGTGTGTGTGTGTGTGTGTGTGTGTGTGTGCAAGCTACTGGGAGCAAAAAAAATTTATCCAAATNAAAAAAATTTATCCAAATCGACGACGAACCAGATTCGAAATCACATGAACGACGAGATCGATTTCTTCCATGGTACGGAAGAACAGCTTGAAATGAAGACTATTCGTTACCAACCAGTCAGGAAAACCTGGCTAGTCAGCATCTAGGCATCACCACGTGGAGGTTGCCTTATTGGACTCTTCCCGTATGGTTCCGTGCTCTGATTCCATAGGGTTAAGCAAAGTCATTATTACTGATTTGATCTTCCCTTACTATTGCTGAGGCTGAGTGAGGTTGGAATCCTGTAATAAATAAACTGGTGTGAAGATCTTGTAGCAAAAGCTCTATCACGAAGCCACCCAAAACTTTTTAAAAGTTATTTGTTCTGCATTTGCAAGGACAAGCTTTTGGGCGATGTGAAAATCGACCAAGGTAGATAGATAGATAGGACAAGCTTTTGAAATTTTTATTCTCACCACTGCTAAAAGCAAACCTAATTGCAACTACTGTCCATCATCTTCATATTCGAACTTGAATTCGAATTCTTTAATGAATATTTTCATAACAACCATCTGTGTTACATATGGCTTTTAAATTTATGCGAGATGTGTGGTTAGAATTAAATTCTGTCTTAAGTGGTGAAGGTGAGGCGTGAGAAATTTATCACTTAGCATATTTGGGAAATAGTTTTTGGTTATTTATCAGAGTTTCGTTTTTAATATAATGCATTAAAACAATATAGGGTAAAGAGTAGTTATTCTTTGAAACAACTACTAGTCAATGCTGCATTTTCAATGAAACCAGACAAATTACTCAGAATCAAAGAAAAGTAGAGAAGATTTTCCAAAGTTTCGCAAACTGGAAGTAAGCATATTGTGTTTTCGACGGTCTGAGGGGCAAATCTTTTTGTCTTTTACAAAAGCATAACTCACTGTCGAGTCAATAACTTGTTTCAGCAGGATGCAAATGCGTGCATCTGAATGTAGTTTAAAGTCTGGGATTTCGTCTTGCTTAATTAAATTATATGAATCTGAATTCAGTGGAAGTCTGAAAATGGCAAAGAACAGCGTAATACGCATTCACGACGAATTATGACGAAAACTTTGTATTATTTTACTAATCATGATACCTTTATAGGCGAACTACAACAAATGGTTTTTTGTGTAAATAATCACTTAAGCCTACTAGTTCCAGTTAAAAACAATCAGCAAAAAATATTTTTTTAAAGCTCATTATGTTATGTTTAAGTATTGAATGCAGTGTCAAACATCGCAAACACTGGTAGTTTACAATTCCAAATTTAATTCCAAAAAGTAGACATTCCTAATAAAAGTATTGATTCCATTACCAAACTATTAGTGTAAGAATGTAATAACTTCTCATGTAAGATTGGTATTGCATAATTACTAAAACAGGAAAGAAAGACAGGATGGCTCAATGTTATGTTCGAGCAGTAGATAATCAAGTAAATTAAGTGATAATGAAGCGAAGTAGTTGTACTACTACTACTACTACTACTACTACTACTACTACTAGTACTGCTACTATTACTACTATTGTTACTACTACTACTACTACTATTACTACTATTGTTACTACTACTACTGGTACTACTGGTACTACTACTAATATTACTGTTAGTACTACTTCCTCTTTTTCTACTGCAGCTACTTCTACTATTACTATTACTACTACTACTACTACTACTACTACTACTGCTGCTGCTGCTGCTTCAATCGTGCTGCAACATTTCCCACTACAAACTATAAAAGGAATAGTAATAGTAATAGTAATAGTAATAGTAATAGTAATAGTAATTGTAATAGTAATAGTAATAGCAATAAAAGTAATAGTAATAGTAATAGTAATAGTAATAGTAATAGTAATAGTAATAGTAATAGTAATAATAGTAGTAGCAGTGGTAGAACTACTTTGCTTTGCATTATGTACAGTTAATAATTGCAGAAGCAATAGTGAATATTGTAATGATATATTAATATGAAATGATGATATAATAATAAAGTATTTGAGCAAAGATATTTACCTCTATTTAAACAAGTGCAAATGTTTTCAAAAAAGATATTGCTCTTTGTGTCCCTAACTTTCACTTCTTACTACATTCTTGACGTTTAAATACGCTTTGTTGTTCAAAGATTTATTCACTCGACAGAAAAATAAACTTTGAGCAAAATTTTGGCATTTGTTTACAATAAAAGTATGTATCTCACACATTGTCACAATGTACAAGAGTACTGACAGACATATTTCTCAACAAAAAAACCTACACCGAATACCTCCAATTTGCATTCGAGGTAAGAATGTGAAACGTGAGTGTGTAGTAGAGTCAAAATGACAATGGAAATGGCGAGTCTCAGTATTGGTATTGATAACGCAAACAAATTGTATTAAAAATTTATCGGAGAATCCCAAATATCCTTAGAGAGAAACACCAAGCCATTGTGTGAGTAAGCACAAAACTAACTCGAAAACATCAGTCTGGGATATTTCAAGAAGATATAGTTTTTGAAATAATCTCTGAATCAAAATTCAACTTTGTATTTAAAGCAACACCGTGATGATCATCAAACCGGTATTAACCATATCAAAGGTTAAATTTAAGGTCTACTCAGCCTGCAAATGAGTTTCTTAATTTGACAAATATGTACGTACCTTGTAAAAGATATAAAGGAGGCATTCTAAACATCATAAAAGGTTATATACTTTAATTTGCCGAGGAGGGAGACCAATTCGGTTTTTAACTATGAAGAAGCCAGTTCTTTTCAATCTATAGCTTTCCTCTTGTGAATGTAATAAAAACATTGAAAAGAGGTTTTAGGATGAAAAACTACTAAAGAATAGTTAAGCTTCTATATCTTGAAAAGACTTAATAGTAATAGGATTATATTTTCTGACATTTTCATCGTTAGCTCGTCTCGCCAAAAGAATCGTGCTAGGAAGAAAGTCCAGTTGAATGAAGTAAAAATATTTGAGGCCAAACTCTATCAGGTTATTTTTGCTTGCGTCGCAATCGTTCGCAGCAAAGTTACATGTGAAATAATCCGTGGCAGTTTTTGATATTAGTTTAAAACTATGAGACTATTATATAGGATATATGGTTGAATATAAAAGTATACTACCATCCAATTGAATCACAACCTAAATTTATTATCAACTTTTAGAGGACCAAGTTTGCTATCTAGCAGATTGTTTGTTACCGTTATGCTTTCGAAATTTATTGTAAACAACATGTACTAATTTAATTCAAAAAACTATTTAAGAATTCGTTTAAGACTTTAATATTGGAGCAGTTAAAAACCCGCCTTTTAACGAAAACGTCATTCGAGAATTCCTAGCTCTCCCGATCACCGTATATCAAATGCTGGCAGTCCCAAGCTTTTCATACTTTTTACATGATTCAAGGAAGAATATGCATAGTGGGAATAGAATGGTATGAAAATGGCTTAGAACTTATGAGATCGGTCTCTCTAGCAGATTTTATATTTTATGTTATCGCTGGGGTCTCCAGCACTATCCTTGCTAATCAACTGAATCTAATCCCAGGTAGTGTTAACAAAACGCAGGATACTAGCTTCCACAATACAAGCCATATTCAGAGCTGGTAAAGAAGACCCGTTTTTCCCCATTTGTACACAAACAAGTCCTACTTTAAGTTGAAATCAATATACTAAATTTACAAGAAATAAAATACCAGAATACAAAAAGCCTAACAAACCATGTTTAATAAATCAAAATAGTCTTCAGAGACCAATTCTGTGATTTAAGAGTTTCAACAGGCACCTGCCTTTTGGGAAAAATATCACAAATCGTCATATACAAATGCAAAAGACTAAAAATCTAAAAAAGCATAAATAGCTAAACTACATTCTTATTGTCTCTAACCCAAAACGGGTTTCTAATAACCTGACACTTTACCTGTTCATGTCTTGTTCCAAGTTAAAATTCTTAACCGTTCATTCATCGCTTGTTTTCTCGGGTAACTTCAAATCAAAATCTCAAAACAATACGCCTAACCGCGTTTTATTGCATTCAGTATCGAAATATGATAAGAAGCTAGATATTTGACTATGGCTACGTAGATTAGGTAAATCGTGTGTTTAAAATTGTAAAATATTCGCATTACGAACCACTTTTACTGAAGTTAGGATTTGTCATGGCCTATTAATTCTGCTTTAACTCTGTGTCACTTGAAAGATAAAAAGATACTCTAGCTCCCTCTGTGTACCTCCAAATGTAACTGTAATAGGAACATCTTGTACATTTCAAAAAGGTTTCGGTCACAGCACAGCTGTTAAGTTTGAAGCTTAACACTGAGGAAGTTATGTATTCTTCGATATACAATCTTTGTTGCTGCTACATTATTCTGTTTTTCTTTCAAGGATGCCGTCCATTAACCCCATCGATTACATGTAAAAATAACTTTGTTTCAGTAACAGATCACATTTCTTTTTCCTGTAATACAGCTGAAGCTCTTGCACCGGGGCAGGGTAAAACGGTTTTAATGAAGAAGCTAAATTACTTTTCAGAACTCTTGATATTAGACATAGAGTGGTGGATATAGTCATAAAAGCTTTATTTGAGTTGAACAGTCTCGTCCGGAATGTTAGAATATTGTTCTTTATTTATGAAACCCAATTCTCTGTAACTTGGTATTCTAGCTTCAGGGGCAAAAACGGAGAGCTTGGTTCCAAACCTGTTTACATTCAAATATGGAATCTTCCTATTTTTTATCGTTAAATTCTCAATGCATGTATGTATAAGCTATAGTCTGAATGTGTCATGGATATATATATATACTTATATGACTATGTTATAGATATAATGTATTTTAATAATCTCTCCATATATTAAATAACCCGGTTTTATTGGTTTCTTATTATGTTATTCTGTGACTATCCGTCCATCGATCTATCGATCTACCTTTCTTTCTTTCTATGCATGTATGTATGTATGTATGTATGTATGTATGTATGTATGTATCTGTCTATCTATCTATCTATCTATCTATCTATCTATCTATTTATCTATCTATCTACCCATCTAT
>RDPX01000296.1:158161-181560 GCA_003991215.1 Morbakka virulenta | reverse complement strand
TATCTATCTATCTATCCATCTATCTATCTATCTATCTATCTATCTATCAATCTGTCTATCTATCAATCTATCAATCTATCAATCTATCAATCTATCAATCTATCAATCTATCAATCTATCAATCTATCAATCTATCAATCTATCAATCTATCAATCTATCAATCTATCAATCTATCAATCTATCAATCTATCAATCTATCAATCTATCAATCTATCAATCTATCTATCTATTTATCTATTTATTTATTTATCTATCTATCCATCTATCTATTAATCTATTTACCTATCTCCTTATCCTCTTTCTTTATAGATATTTATGTATTTTAAAACCTTATATATTTGTCAATATATGCATTGAAGTAGACATTACAATTTTCTCAAAAGTATTGCAAAAATTGATATCCAAGGTCACGTATGGTCCCTCAGTCTGAAAAGATTTCCCTTCCTTCAGTCTAACATAATTAAAACGTTTGAGAACTGCAAAATCAACTTTATCGGTATGGTATTTTATCAGAAGCTGGAGGTCACTCCTAATTTTTGTCATGGCAGTTCACATCTTCTCAGGCAAAAATTTAATCTGACTGTTGTATGCCACCTACCTACTGTTATTTACAAAATTAAATATCATTTTGTGGTCGTTCTATTAATCTTCTGTATAGTTTGGGAAAAAGATAAGAAACATTGCCAGCGTAAGTAAAGTTAGCTCGTTTGTATTTTTATATGTAATTTCTAATCATCTAGCTTTATTCTTCAGTCGCTTAAGAAAGTTCCCATCTGCTAAATGGATACCTGAGCATGCGGACTTGTTGGTACATACCAATGCTGTCACTCAAAAACTAAACTGACCTCGCTATCCTCTCTTTATTACTTTCTTGTCTTAAACAGATGATTTCTGCAGAAAAAAAACTATTTAAACTTATTAAGAAAACATTTTGAATAGATATTTAATGAAGAAGCTCCTTGCTTCTTTCATTCTGTTTTTCTTTTCAAATCATCTAGCCAAATCTATAACAATGGAGTTTTCTTGACAAAATATTTCGGTATTTTTATAGCTTTTGCTACGAAGATGCCTTTTTTGAAGTATGCAAAATTTTACAAAGAACTGTTTTTTAAACTACCTGCTAATAGATTATTGATCAATTCATTTTTGTGGCAGTTTCGCGTTTGCGTCAATGACCCATTTTTCAGAATAACAATTAGATAGAACAGAAAAGAACCCGAAATATTTTCACATCCAGCTGCCTTTTCCTAAGACCACCTGTCTTCTTATACGATCGTAGAAATATGCTGTTGGGGCTTACTTTCTGATGACTTTTTCAAAAGTGGCTTTGGAAATATTAGATAAGCCTCGTTTTGGTAACTTTCAGCGAGCAGACAAATATCGACTTACATGTTTTTTTATAATAAGCACACACATTTTCGAAAATAGGCTGATGTATGCTTATGGAGAAATCTCAGACAGGAATATGCTTAACTTATGCTTTTTTCCGAAAAAATTAGATCCAAATTTTTTATGGTACTTGATTAAAAATCTTTTAAAATTAAGATTGATTCAATAGAAAGAAACTTTTTGCATGCAACAAAAGCTGTGACAGCTTCTTATTCAAATAAAAAACATAACTTTAAACATGATAAATATAATGTATATATATACTCTAACTTATAACTTTTCAATAAAACCGTCAATGAAGTCAAATAGGTTTCTCTCTCCCTCTTCGTCTTCAGGGGAAAGAAATTCTATGTTGTCATCAAAGACAAACGACTCGTCTTCTTCTTCTGGTTCAGCTGAAGGGACACTGTCAACGTTACTGACCGATGGTGTGGTTGATGCGTCAATCACTGATGGTGATGGAACGTTGGTAGTTTTCGAGACCTTCAGGCTTAATTAATTTGTCATCAGAACCATCTGCGGTAATTAAGCAATAGGTTGTGTTGCAGTCCAGCAGCTTTTTCTCAATTTGTTGTACCGCTCACCATTCAAGGCATTCCACGCTTCACCAGCCCAATGTGTGATCAATACACACCTTTCTTTTGCGTAATAGGGTTTTTCAGTACAAAACCATCTTTCGGGATTATCTTCGATGTCCAACCACTTCCTGTGTTCGATAGCAATCAGGAACTTTAAGCAAGCAGCATATCCAGCGTCTACCGGCTACCAAAAATCGGTCGCATCGGGTAAACCGTACCACAGTAACCCATTTGCTCCAGACACGGCTTCTTTAAAGTCATTTTCCATTTGACCTCTTTAAGTGTGTGGTCCTCTATGGCTGCACAATGCATTATTCTGTCTCCTCTTAAGTCTACTCACTTCTCCATGTTCTCGTTGTTAATACGTCTCTTCAGCCAAGGGTTTTTCTTTGGTCTTTGCTCTCCTTCTTTCAGGCCCATTTCATAGCCTACATACCACATCAACGCAAGAACTAATCTGTTTGTTTCGGGTTATGGTGGGAGTAATGATATTTAATTGTAATTTCCAGCTATTTTATTTAACTTCATATGTTCTTCTTATTCACTGTTTTGGTGTTAACTTTTGGTGGTTGCTTCCTATACCTATAAAAGGTACATATAATATTCAGCTCTTTTGTCTCTGCCTCACTTAACACAATATCTTCCCTAGGATCACATCTTCCAATACAAGCATTATCATTGCCAACCCTATCTTCTACGTCACCGAGTGCTTCTATTCGTGTTTCTTGTTCACCTCCAAATTGTGTCCTTTCTCCCTGATCGTTCATATCCACTGTTACGTCAGTACTTTCCCTTTCGATTTATCTCCTAATGTCTTCAAGCTCTATATCTTTTAACCATTCATTACCTACAATTGCTCGTGCCTGGTCCATCAGTCTTTGTTTGCTAATCTCCAGCAACCCTTGCCTCTCCATACTTCCATCATTCTCTTTCGATACACTCTTCTGTTATGTTCACTTTTGAAATTTACTATACATTACCAATGTTAATCCATTCCCAACCTTCGGTCACTTCCATTTGATCTTCATTCTTCTCTATCTAGCTTGCTTCAGCATTAAAATCCTCTTCTTTTCCCCAGATATTTGTCCAAAGTACTTTTGGTTTCAATAGGGTTTCGAACCTCACAAATCATATGATCAATTTCAGCCTGGTTCAGAAGAGGGACATTAACTACTAGCTCTCGTTCAAGGTGGCTACGGTCATCTACGCCTACTACTCTGTCACTACTATTATCACGTGGTACAAGTACATAATTCCTACGAATTCCGTCAATTTCAGCATCTGTCAGCCTATGATTCCGCATTACATCTCTGCATACATTTCCTAGTTTGTTAAACTCCATACATGGTCTAATTTCATTTCCTACGATTTTCCTCTATTCTAGATATGTTTGTTCAGCTACATTAGTTATCAGTCTAGACTGTGTAATGAAAAATGCTCTCCAAACTTGTTTTGAGAGCGTTTTTGTCCACCTTATTCGTTTTTCTTTATTAGGCTTTGTGGATTCTGTCACTGCATGATCAGGGTTAGGGGCGACCTGTTTCTAATTACCTGGTAGGTCATTCTCCGAGGAGTTCATTCCAGTAGTAGACTTTTCTATCTTAGCCTGGTTTCTAACTAAGGGACGCGACCCTTGTTGACCAGCGCGACGACTGATGCAGTATGATTTATTTCTAGTTTGAATTTGAAGAGAAAGTGCATTTAATCCTTGCTGCCTAGGGGCCAAGTAGCCGCGCCAGATGCCACCTTGTATTTCAGGCCCACGACGATTATTATTATTATTATTATTATTATTATTATTATCATTATTTTTAAAATTAATATTATTATCATCTTTATTAATATTGTGGTTTATTTTTTTATCGCTGTATTTACGTGAAGTATTAGTAAATCGTAAGTCTATACTGATTACGAAGCTGCCAGTAGTCAAAAATACAATCTGAATTAGCGAAAGAATTTCTTGCATTTATTTGCCATCCGTGTTGCATGTCAAGAAAAACATCTTGTGTTTTAGTAATCCTTACGGAGAGGTTGCTTTGGGTTCATTTTATCAACATCAGTTGTGTTGTGACGATAAGAAGAATTTGTGGCGAGGACATATCATCTAGAGCAGGTGTCAAACATGAGGGCTATGTAATTGGAATAATTGGGTCAATTACTAGTATTCTAAGTCACTGTGGATTGTCTAATGTGTAACAGAAGAACTGTAGAATTACTTATGTGATAAATCGTTTGCTGCTGCATTTTAAGCTACAAGTATTCGTAAAGTAACTAATTGAACAAATCAGTTTCCAATATGGCATAATGATGCTTTGACTATTCCAGCAAAACACTTCTGATAAATCCGTAAAAACCCACTTTAAGTTTTATTTTAGTTTTGGACTTAAACTACTCTCTACACTCACCCTCTTTATTTCGTAACTCTAGAACTTGTTTAATGTCTTTGATGACTTCAGAATCTGATCGATTTCTTCAGAAAATGAATGAAAAAACGTTTTGTTAAATTATGTCCTGGGCCTTGAAAACTAAAAGCAAAGTGCATACTTTGTTTTGCTGCCATAGCTAAAAAACTCATTTCGAATAACATTTATACTCAGCCGACATTTATTGTCAACAAATTCAAATCCAAAAGTGATCTTACACATAAAATACGATAAAAATAAGGTGATATTGATTACATTAGCTATATTATAAAAGTTTTCTAGTGGAAAGAAACGGAATGATTAATGGACAAGAATAAGTGACATATGTGCACTAGGAGGTTGCTTATCTAATAAGAACGCGCACTAAGTTCTAATGCTAAGGTAGGTGAATTTCCATTTTCTTTGCTCGTGCCGATCGTCATAGGAAAAAATTAACATTTAAGTCGTCAAGTGGGAGCTTCTTGAATATTTTGCAAGGACATCTTTCAATTAGCGCATTTAGGTGAGAGATATGCTAGCAACATAAGCAACATCTATCCATCCATCCATCCATCTACCTATCTATCTATCCATCTATCTATCTATCTATCTATCTATTTATCCATCTATCTATCTATCTATCTATCCATCTATCTATCTATCTATCTATCCATCTATCTGTATATCTATCTATCTATCTATCTATCTATCTATCTATCTATCTGTATATCTATAAAATAAAACACAAAACTCCCATAAATTCATAGTAAGTGGGAGATCATTCTGCAAATATTATTTCTTCAAAACGAAGATTTAAAAGCTCAGCTGCTGGTACTCAGTGCGATAATAGCCATAGTCACAAGTTCAAATCCAGTTCCGTGCAACGTTTATGTTTNCTATCCATCTATCTATCTATCTATCTATCTATCCATCTATCTGTATATCTATCTATCTAACTATCTATCTATCTATCTATCCATCTATCTATCTATCTATCTATCTATCCATCTATCTATCTATCTATTTATCCATCTATCTATCTATCTATCTATCTATCTATCTATCCATCTATCTGTATATCTATCTATCTATCTATTTATCCATCTATCTATCTATCTATCTATCTATCTATCTGTCTGTATATCTATAAAATAAAACACAAAACTCCCATAAATTCATAGTAAGTGGGAGATCATTCTGCAAATATTATTTCTTCAAAACGAAGATTTAAAAGCTCAGCTGCTGGTACTCAGTGCGATAATAGCCATAGTCACAAGTTCAAATCCAGTTCCGTGCAACGTTTATGTTTTTCTTCAATGTTTCAAATCCTACTTTGAGTTCAATTTTCACAGGATTAAAAAAAGAACTACGCCCTTGTTAATTAAGCTTTTAGCTTTTTAACTAAACCCTTTCATTTACATTTTATGATCAGGAGAATATTTAGAAATATTCAGATATCTAAAAAAGGTAGATCTATTTTCAATTTTTTGTTGTTGGATATACATACTATTGGGATAGGCCTTTTGTTGTATAACATATTCAAGATATTGTAGAGGTACAGTTATGAATATACAACAGAGGTTTGACACAAGGTCTCTACTTTGTTATTAAAGCTGAAATATATCATCGGGAGAGTGAGGAAACTATTCAGAACAAGTCTTTAAAAAGCAATATACAATATCATGGAAGATCATGGTGCCAGCCTAAATGATGGTACTTTGTCAGGACATATATATTTTCTTCCAATGTTAATGACATTGAATCTAAAATAAGATTGAGGTAACTAGAGACGAGTTAAAGGAGTACCTCGTGGCATATGACGATCCGTTGTTTAATGATAGGTAAATTGAGGGTTGGTAGCAGGGTTAGGCTATACAAGGGATTTTTCAATTTAACTCTAAATACAAAGATAATCAGATCCTGCTAAAAATAAGTAAGTCTGTTTTTAAAGTATCCCCTTTAAAAGTAAACAGGAGTTGTTTGTTTTACTTCTGATCACTTGAAACAACTTCAAAAGAGAAATACACAAAGCTTGAAAGGAAGTGGGTTCAAAATTTCAACCCAGACTTTTAATCCCCATTCAGTAGGTGGCACCGTTCAGAAGTCTTTTGATGAAATATCTACGATATCAATTTATATATTTTTGAGCTTACCAATGTTTTTCTTACTTTGAAAAGCAATGATGTCTTGCATCAGTTATGACATAAGAATAGGTATTTTATCAAATACAAAGCTACGCATCAGAGAAGGGAAAAAAGATGCTTCAAAAGGGAACAAAGGCTATTCCTCAAGAGGAAGGCACTGAGCTATTATGTAATTATAGAATAATACAAGGTTGCCTACAAATGGTCAATAAAAGTTGTATTTCTAAGTGAGTAAACAGTAAGATTGCTCACCGTTTGAAATATCAAGTAGCAACAATAAAGGTATTCTAACAAGAAAAAATCCTATCAGACGTGAAAGTGCAAAACCAACATCTCAGTTTAACTCAGCGGAGGTACTGAGATGGATGTTTAAAAACCATTGTCGGATAGAAGAGATAAAACAATATGTCTCAGCCCATTTTGTAATAAAAAGAATTGACTCTCTGTTAACCATGCAGATAATGAATGGCAAAAGAGAATATTTAATTCAGCTTATGTGAGATCTTTTGTTTCTTTCTATTAAACCTTTGGAATTGACCGTTTGGAGTTGGGATGGAGTACACCAAAGCAAATGTTCCTTAGGATATTAAAGTTTTCATAAACAGTCTTGAATTATAAATTGGCTTTCTTAATATTCATTCAATTATAATTTCCTTAATCCTATTTTACTAGGGTTTGGTAATTCCATCTCAGCATGCTGAGTAAATATTTCAAGATATACTATGCTAACTCATCGCAGTTAACTATGGTGTGTGAGAAAAATATACATGAAAAATGACTAAAATTGCGGAAGGATAATAAACTTTGAATTATAGTTACTTTGTATTTCTGTTTACCAAAGTATTGCTGAAGATTCAGGAGAGAGTTAAAAGACATCCCATAAATTTCTTCTAAGATGAAAAAGAGTCGAGGTCAGCTTGATAGTTAATGAGTTTTGGCCTCCTGTGAAGATTGACTATTACTTGGCTTACTGTAGTTTCAATCAGAATTAACAAAAGGAGAAAAATTTATTTATATTCTGTTTCTGAATTTAATGTATAGCATTATGGATTAAAGATGGATACAACTGACATTTTTGTTGATACTGTTTTCGGCTGTTACCAGGGCAAAGTGACCCCTTATTGCAATGACTAAAAGAGAATAAATAAGGTAAAATAATAGTCATAGGGTTTTATAGATTCTATCCGAAGATATAAGCTGGTAGGTAAAACAGAAACTAACTAACTACGTAACACGGCGGCACGTTATTTATGGAACTAAGGTTAAATTAATTTAATGGATAAAGTCTTATATGGCACTTGGATAAAAAATGTCATTCATTCGCATTTTTGAATTGGCAGTTGTTTTTCTGGTCGGATGCCCTTCCTGACACCAACCACAGTTATTGGCGGTGGGCCTAGCCTTTGGTCNGTCGGATAGAAGAGATAAAACAATATGTCTCAGCCCATTTTGTAATAAAAAGAATTGACTCTCTGTTAACCATGCAGATAATGAATGGCAAAAGAGAATATTTAATTCAGCTTATGTGAGATCTTTTGTTTCTTTCTATTAAACCTTTGGAATTGACCGTTTGGAGTTGGGATGGAGTACACCAAAGCAAATGTTCCTTAGGATATTAAAGTTTTCATAAACAGTCTTGAATTATAAATTGGCTTTCTTAATATTCATTCAATTATAATTTCCTTAATCCTATTTTACTAGGGTTTGGTAATTCCATCTCAGCATGCTGAGTAAATATTTCAAGATATACTATGCTAACTCATCGCAGTTAACTATGGTGTGTGAGAAAAATATACATGAAAAATGACTAAAATTGCGGAAGGATAATAAACTTTGAATTATAGTTACTTTGTATTTCTGTTTACCAAAGTATTGCTGAAGATTCAGGAGAGAGTTAAAAGACATCCCATAAATTTCTTCTAAGATGAAAAAGAGTCGAGGTCAGCTTGATAGTTAATGAGTTTTGGCCTCCTGTGAAGATTGACTATTACTTGGCTTACTGTAGTTTCAATCAGAATTAACAAAAGGAGAAAAATTTATTTATATTCTGTTTCTGAATTTAATGTATAGCATTATGGATTAAAGATGGATACAACTGACATTTTTGTTGATACTGTTTTCGGCTGTTACCAGGGCAAAGTGACCCCTTATTGCAATGACTAAAAGAGAATAAATAAAGTAAAATAATAGTCATAGGGTTTTATAGATTCTATCCGAAGATATAAGCTGGTAGGTAAAACAGAAACTAACTATACGTAACACGGCGGCACGTTATTTATGGAACTAAGGTTAAATTAATTTAATGGATAAAGTCTTGTATGGCACTTGGATAAAAAATGGACAGAGTAACTTACACATCCAAAACAAGCCTAGAATTCAAGTCTATACTTTATTAAAGCTGTTGTGTCATCACAGAGTAGATAGTGAATTTAATATTGCCAAGCTGTAAGTTACCTAGCAAATTTCTAAGTGCTTTACAAGAGTAATAATCATTGCTTATTTCACTATATTTTTGTTAACAAGATAAGCTGAAACACTACATAGTGTAATGAGTTCAACAGGCAAGGTATTCTCTCCATCAACTTTTGAACATCGGGGATGACCTTGAGCTTCTCTATTGACCCCTTAACATCCTACAGCATTATGTCAACTCGAAAGAGTTCCTATTGGAAGCAAAAGGTGGGAGGCATATGGGTTTTTTTTTTCTGTGATTATATTCAAGGCATGTATCATTACGTTTCAACCAGAAGGATGTATTTTGCTATTTGTTGTATTTTGTGGCTGATCTTGTTTACTTCATTGTTTGTAAACCCAAATCTTCTTTTTCAGAGTTGTGTTTTCTTTTGTGTTTATTAGATATTTTACCCTTAGCAAGACTTTGAGATCACTTTGGTGAAGAGGGTCTACTATTAGTGGACTTAACGAGTATTTTCTGCACCCTATTTCGATGTGATGACACTCGGATTCATATCTGGTGCCCTGCCACTTGGTGGTAAGCTCTTTGTATCTTTCCTATTTTCTTTATTCTGCTGTGTTGAAATTCTTTTCCCAGCAGATTGTCAGTTTTATTGTTGTATATGATTGCATCTGGTCATTCCAATATCTGGGCAATTGAAGAAACACAAATCTCCCTATACGATGAGTTGATCTTCCTGTCTGCTATTTTCGATGTTTTTAACTTGGCGCTCTTTAGTGTAATTTCTCGAATCCTCTTTGCGCAAAACAATATTCCATTCCTTCCAAAATGAAACTTTTCCTTTATACATTTTTTCATTTTAATCTCTGAAAGCCTTAACTATCGTCTCTAAAGCCATGGTTGTGTCTCCAATTGTAAATTGTGTGTAGAGAACGGTTGGAAACTATTTGATGCACTGTTTCCCCAGTGCCACATTTACACATCTTACACTGACGTATCTCTCATCTCACCAGGTTGCAGGAGTTGGTTAAATGTAAAATGTTCCTTTTTTGTGATTTTATCAAGAAGCGAAGCTTTCCGTGATCCCAGCTCTCAATTTCACTCTTTCTGAATTATCTTTCAGGAAAACAAATTACATGTTTCCATTCAATCAAAAAAGTTTATTATACATTCTATGATAATTGAGATGTATTGTATATGGAACGTAAAAATTTCAGAAGAAAAATACAGTGTTTCATAAGTACAGGGCTTCTTCAGTGAGGAAAATCTACCTAAGATAAGTAGCCAAGACGCTTGGGTGGGGAGACACAAGAAAATAAACACAAAAAGATAAAAGGGTTGTTATGTAGCAGACTTTTAGTTACATTTATCTTGAAAAGTTACCTCGCTGAACCACTCCTTTACAATACCATAATTCTTCAGCATATATGGTGACTTAAAAAAAGTATATAAGAAGAGAACATAAAACAACTGTTTTATTTTTTATCACGGCACGACTTGAATTATTCAATTTCTGGGGGTTGGCAATTTTTATTTGTTGCTGGTTGTTTTCTCAAGTTTGCATTGACAGGTATATTTTTCTACATACCTCATTTAAATAATAAAATCATAATATTTCCAAGAGATAAGAGTACTTTTCTGCAGTATTATAGTGTAAGGTCACACTTTATTTTATACTTTTAAATGACTTAAGTTAAATAAAAATGTCAAAAAATTTAAACAACTGTACAGGGGCTTTGCTCTTTCCTTTATATATGCCCTCAAATATTTCACTGAATTGTTCTATAAGGATATATTTGAATCCTTTTTATTTCGTGTTTAGGATTTCTTTTACAAGTGATTGCTTTTAATCTATATCTTCACGTTCTGAGGAATATACATCAACCATTTTAAAATAAAGATATACTTAAATTGTGAAATAAAATAGCCTTAAATCGGGAAATAAAATATGAAAGAAGGTTTGGATGTCAAACAGTTTCGTTCTTATTTATACTACAATTATAAAGTGGTACATATTAGCTTAGTGTATCACAAAAGAAAACAATCTTGTTTTTCTATATACTTGCAGGGCAATAAAAATACGGCTCGTACATAATTAAGAATAATCTTTGTATTTCTTACCTACATTTTCTTGAGTAATGTTGGTAGATAACTTTTCTGTTGAAGACGCCAATTGGCCACCTTAATGGCCCGCATTAAGTAGCGCATATAAATGGTCAACCTCAGAATTGGATGTATATTGAGTGCTAGTAGTCAAAATGCACATGTTACTCGTAGTGTATTGTCATCACGTTTTGTTACTGTTTGAGTCAAGATGAAGAATTCAAAGACTACTTCAAAACAATATTGAAATCAAAGTGACGTGTCAAGAAAAAGGATCCCTGCAGTTCCTTTTTTTCGTCATGTAAGTAGTTATTGATTTTGCTGAGAAATGACAATCTCTTAAAAGCAAAGCTTAGGTCTCATGCTGTTTATTACTTAATGGTACCTGAGCTGATCTAGCTTCAAGTAAATCCCATTCGATACGAAATTTATATTGTTACTTATCCCCGTGATCACAACATGCCTTTCGGAAATGCAGAGTTCTCATGAAAAGTTAGTATAATTTTTAATGGAATTGGTGGTCGAGTTACAGAATGCCAAGAGTTGAGTCTCATATGTTTGTCTAATATGTTTCTCTTCATAAAGTGGGATCTGTTATTGTCAACACAGACTAATTTATCAAATGGGTAATATGTCTTACGAAAAACAAAGATCAGAACGTTTTGCTGTTTTGATTTAGATCTCACGCAATTTCCTTTTGAGTTGATACGATTAAGGCTGCTTGGAAAAGGCTCGTGAATCAAATTTTAGAACAATACAAAATAAAAGCTGAATAATTGACAGCATGGGGTAGAAACTGAGAGAGAAATTAATTTGCGGTTTTTCTTACCCTCACTAAATTTATGTGCTGAAAGAAAACTAATTGAAAGGACTGACACCCTACGACCTTGGAATGCATGGAGTTAAGTAGATCTTCACAAGAAATAAAAGCACTTAATGAAGAAAGAGTTCTTTTAATATATGAAGGATTACATACAAGCTCTGGATTTCATGTAAGTGTTAATGATGGCGAAGAAAACATGGGAGCAGATAATTAGGCGGGACTCAGTCTCGGACAGTTAAATGGAGGAAGAAGCACAGCATAAACTGGTAAAGAATATATGCATCACTAATGTACTATCTTAGGTAAGGTGTATCCAACTGACGGCGAAAGAAAAAATCAAAAGATAAAACAAAAAGAAACAAATCAATGGAGGTCGAAAGAAAATGACTAATGATGAATACACAAGAACTAAGAGTTTTATTTTTATATTAATGACAAGGTGTTTCTTTTGTATATATAATAATGTATGCGTTTCATGCACATATTAGGAAATATAATTTGGTATATGTGTCTGCATGTACGTATATGTTGCTTAGCGTTATCCCTACAACCAGCTCACCCATGCAATAAGATGCTTGGAGATATGAATAAAAATACTGCAGCTAGTTATCATGCACTACAAGTATATTTAATCGTACTTCTCCGTAACTAACGGACAGAGCCTGCAGTCCGGCATTGCAGCAAAAAATGGGAACATTTTTCAAGAGTTTCACTTAAACTGTAAACAGTGATTTTCAAAATAAGATTACTTTTTATAAAAAATACAGCACGTAAAACTAGTCTTCTATATTTTGTATTCTAATGCAAATTTCTTTATATCAATTTTTTAAACAAAATGCGAATATTATTTATGTTGCAATATTTAAAATGGTGGGTACTTCAAACTTCAATTTTAAAAAATGGATATATAGCTCAAGGCTTGAGTTTTAGGGATAAAAAAAAGAAAGAATACGTTTCTAGTGTGAATGAAACTTATCAAAACTCAAGAATCCAATTTTCTCAATCAACCATATCAATAAACTATCACACAGAAAAGCATTGTGATAAAAGTACTCCGTGTTTTCCCCACTATCAACGAGTTCATGCTTGACGCAAACGGTCATGTTGATACTCAAACTGCAACTCGTAACTGGAAAACAATATGTTACAAATCTTCCAACTCATGTAAGATAACAGTCTAATATGAAATTTGACCTATATTTTCATCTCAAACTTGCCTCTTAATACTGACGAATACAATTGGTGGCAGTTGGGGGACAAGAAGAGGCAAAGAAACATCATTTTAAGCCTAAATCTAAATCCTATTCATAGTCCCAATAATCAGAAAGAACTATGTAACTGTAGACATTTGAACACAAATTTTACATGTTATGAATGTAACAGGAAAGAGCTTTTTAAAACAGCTTCGTTGTGGAGACATAATATTACTTATAATAGTTAATCATGTAATACAAAGAAGACTTCGTTGATGGCAGGAAACATTAATATCAATATATAAACCCAAGTTAAGATTCATTTATCCGAGTCATGCCAATCAAGCAACAACACAAGAGAAAGGTTAAAAATAAATCATCAAAAATAAGAGAAAAAGAAAAGATACTTTTTTTGGTATTACATTTCACTTTTGCGTATTTGTTTCGCGTTTTAATGAAGTTATCAAGGACTTCCACCAGAAAGATCCAAACTTTTTGAAGGATTATTCCAATAAGAGTTATGTCCAATGCAAGTATAAATCAGAAGGAAATCAATAAAGCACCCCATCTATGTGGATGAATATAGTGCCAAAGAATAAAAAAACAAAGAAGACTGAAGCTTTTTAAAAATATTTGACAAAAAGAAATTGAATCTTATACAGATACCTACACATAATTTAGTAAACATCGAGGCTCTGCCTACGTATTATATATATATATTATATTTATATAAATACATATACATATATATAACAATGTAACACTGATTTTTTATAAATTTGGCTTATCAGAAAATCTAGTTTATTCTACTTTAATCATAAAATGAAACTACTGTGCATTTGGTCAGAGAGAGGGGCAAAGAGAGAGAGGGAGAGAGAGAGAGAGAGAGAGAGAGAGAGAGAGAGACAGAGAGAGAGACAGAAAGAGAGAGAGAAATGTTAAAGATTTCTTATCAATTCATGTTTTAATACAGTTACGTCCTTACGAGAGGAGAGCGGGGGGAGGGGAGAGAGGAGACCTATTTTACAATCAGATAATTCTATACCGGTAAACTTCATTAAGCCAACTACAGATTTACATTTTCTTCGAGAACATGTGGATGTTTCTACTTTCCATTCTGTATCTGAGAAGTAGGCATGTGCTCTCTCGGAGTCTAGTGCTTGCAGGGTAATTTTATTGCTTGAAATCCTGGGCCTCTGCCATTGTAAGATTAAAATATACACTTTGGGCACAACAGCATTTCACAACAGGGCAATGACTTTTTATTAAATATATGAGAAGTTTACAGAGTTTTATCCTTCCTTAAAATAGTTTAAAATTTGAAATTTAGTTGATAATGACATGTAATTATTTTGAATTAGGTTACACGAGGCTATATGATATTGGTAGATTTCTAGTTGAGACAAAATAAAAGTTAGTGTGACACTGATGATCCTTACAGTAACAGTGAAGATAATAGTGATGATTGCGTCGGTTATAATTTTTTTAGTCCAGATTATTAAGGAGACTCAGAAGGAGCGCGGTTTCCCAGTACAATTTTACTTCCCAGAAATTACTAGTCTCAGGCTATTATGTAAGATGAAAGTAAGAATCCCCAATGATTATGTCATCTTAAACAATGGAGGGATCGAAAGATTTAACATTATCTTTTCATCGAGTAAAGAAGTACAGAAAACATATATCTATATCTATATCTATCTATCTATTATATATATATATATATATATATATATATATATATATATATATATATATATAGAGAGAGAGAGAGAGAGAGAGAGAGAGAGAGAGTGAGAGAGAGAGTGTGTGTAACACTCAGAGCCAAAGATGGTATAGGCTAATTTCATGACCTTGAGAAAACGACACATAGATGAACAAGCAACAGGACAATACGAAAGATACCACAACAAGTAACACGCACACATACATACACACACATACATACACACACAAAATGTTCGCAGGTAAATGGCAACAGAAAGTAAGAATGATTGTTATGGAAAGATATATATGGCAAGAAGAATGACAAAGAAAAGTAATAAGATGTGATAGAAAAAAGGATAAGTAATGGTCTGGTGGTAATTACTGTTAATTTCATCGTTAATTTTATTTTACAAACATGCATACAACCATAGAAAAACAAAGTTGATATAGCAAGTCTACCATATTTAAGCAAGCACTACGTGTACATTTGTTTAACATCTTTTTCTGCAGGTCATTTTAACGAGGAAAATCATTATTTTTTATCAACAAAAACTATCCATGTCATTATTTTACATAGGCTAATGACATAGAGAAAACAGTTAGAATCGAGTTATTGTTTGACACTGCATACATATTAAACGGAGTTATCATTTTTTATTCGAAAAGTAAAAACAAAATGATGGATGGAAAATAGGAGAAAAATGAAATAGCTTGGGAAAAAGGTAGGCACCATTAAAAATTTTATTATAATGAACTTGAGTAATCCTTAAACAATGCAAACAAGCTTCACTTGCATGTGCATCTTTTCTTTTACCCGCAAACCATTTAATGTTTAATAAACCAAAATTTTAGCAATTTCTTGAAATTTTATTACCAAACATAACATTACACCAACTTCAAACCCTATTCATCCAGTTTTTAAATTACTCACTTTAAGATAACATAATAAGAACTATAATTAGACAAGAAATATATTTTTCTGTTAATATTTTAGGAAATTGATCCCTACAGTAATTTCCTGCAATGAAAATAAATCACATCTGTAACCAATGGAACTGATTAACGGCAGACGATATCGAGGATGTCAGTCAAACATGCAGGATGTCATTGCGACATTTCAAACAAGCTTAAAAAATATATAGCTACATGGAGCCAGGGGAACTTTCATGCTCTGAGAATTGGGGTAAGAGTAAAAAAAGTTGTGGGGTACCTTGACAACCGACGTCGGCTGACATGCAACCTGACAAGGATGATCCTCCAACATTGAATGTATGTATGTATGTATGTATGTATGTATGTATGTATGTATGTATGTATGTATGTATGTATGTATGTATGTATTTATTCGCCACTAACAAAAAAATACAAATGTTCAAAGGTAAATTGTAAAAACCTAATACATGATGTTATCCAATATAGTTAAAAAATAAGACTAAACAGAAACAAAAAAGAACGAAACAAACAGGCGGGACGATAATCTAGAGCAACGGTGGCAGGGGTAGCATAATACAGATCATGAAGACCTTATTTTCATTATGGCCCCTTGTAACGTAAATGGACATGTAACATATAACAGGAGACAGACATTGAGTAGCCCTATATCTAAAACGATCTATGATTACCCAATGGAAACAATATCAATAACCGTGCTGTAAAGAAAATAGAATATTTAGTAATACACGTAGATATCGCTCTCTTTCTTCTGGAGCTTTTCAAAGAAAATTTTTTTTAAGTTGTGCTTAAAAGAGTTAGTATTTGAACTAATAATAATAAGCAGATAATTCAAATTATATTTGTCCAGAACCGAATTATGATTGCACTGAATTTATTGTGACTTGTTTGCACTCGATAATTTTAATGGATCATTCACCCTATGGAAAGGGTACCGTCATTTCAATCAAGTCCATTACTATGACCTGGTTATGATCCAATATGATACATTAAAAAAAGATTGCGAAACACCCTTCCAAAACGCCCTGCGTCAAAGCAACAGAGATTTTTGTGTAAACTTTATTTCACGAGAAAATTGTGTACCAACAAGGAAGGTTGTAACTACTTCTATGAGGGGATGTAGGAAAATATTTTGGTCGGCTGCCTCAGAGCTGTCGTTAACAATTTGTCGGTGAAGGGTGCAAACTGATAATTTCCAGACAAACAAGAGAGTAAACCAAACTATTTTGTTTTGTTTGGGAGCAGGATTTTTACACAACTCTCATCACAATGTCGTTTCGAATAAAGTATGGATTACAAAATAAAAGAAAAAAGTGAACAGGAGCAAAGAAGCAATAAAAAGATTTTTACAAGGAAAGTATTTTGTCCAAGACGATGGCTTTCAGGGTAAATTGGAAATGGACTCTTTTGAAAGTTGTGAGGAAAATGATTGAGTTAACTTTAACTAATGTTGCTGTTAGACTGTGTTTGTTGTATTTCTATTAATCATAAACATTTACCCAAATGACCTGCAATGGAATGTTACTCCTATCATAAGTCGTAAAGAAGGCAAAGATGCTAACCAGTAAGACAATTTTGAATGACAATTTATATTGGAATGCTCATAGTGTAACGTACTGGTAGTATTTCAGTTCAGTGTCCAAGTGACAGGATTTTCGTGAGCTCTACTGTTCTCTTTCCTTTATTTTGGAAAATATAGCTAATGTTATTCAGCTGTTGTTACTTATCGTTGTATTTGTGTTAACTCCTGTATATGCTAGTTAACCGTCGTTACAACAGAAAATTACGTAAAGATATAATTGTGGCTTGTGATATGAAAAAAACTATGGAGTATAATTTAGTTACACAAAACGAACTGAACACGTGGCAGTCGTGAAAGTTCTTCCAAGCTCGAAATGGTGATTGTTAGTTGGATCGATTATTTTTTGGACTTATCCCAAAGATTAAAGATGGTCACTAATTTACCTAGATATTTAAGTACATACATAGATATCCCGAATACTTTGATCTTTAGAAAGGTCACAGCATAATATATTCACAAACTCATCACTTCCAAAAGATGACAACAGGTACTTCGGTTCTTAGAGGAGATAAAGGAGAATACAGTACATTACTCGAAGCAATATCTCAGAAAATGGATAACGAACCTGACTTGTCTTCACTCTGTAATCAGTTTGCTACTCCTTAGCAATGCAACACGTCAAAGGCAGATGCAATTCCTCGGGCACATTATGAGACATCCTAATCTGGAACGTCTTGCTTTGTTAGGAAAGATCAAGGGCAGGCGAGCCAGAGAACAACAGAGAAAGACATTTTTACAGTCTCTAAACAATTGGGCTTCGAACAACAGTCTGAGCTGTAATGAACTGACCCATACCTGCAGTGATAGGATGGTCTGGAGTCTCATGATCGCCGATGCCTGAATCAGGTTTGGCACCTGAGCCACCAACTCCGTAGGTATTATTATGAGTGCAATTACACCCGATTCACTTTTGACAGGTCGAGATTGTGTGAATTTTTTTAATCAAAGAAATCTATTTTTATTTATATGTTTTAGAAACTGCCAAATAGGGCCACTTACACACATCAGCAGTGTTGTACATACAATCAGAGAATCTAAAAACAGCCATAATAGATCTAATCAGATCTTAAAAACCAAACAAGGCATAATCATGGAGGCAATGTTCAGCAAAAAATAAATAAGTAATTAGTAGTTTACAAAGATTTATCCTTTAAGTATAGATGCTATATCACTTGAATAGATGTTGTTGGTACTTGGGTAACAATTTGTTAATGAAATTAATCTCCGAAATTCCATTTTTAATGTCAGGTACAAACAGGAAACTGATCAGATTGGGATGGGTGTGTCACCAATAAGAAAGTAGCGGTGCCTGCTTTACATTTGTATCGGTTAGAAAAATAGATCCAAGAAATAGTCAGTTGAGAAATGGAAGAAGAAAAGCCTGAGATGTTTTAGGAAAATCTCATGCAATTTGCAAAAACAAATCAAATTTGCTCCGAGCCAAATAAAGTCTTGTTTTGAAGCACAAATTCAATTCATGAATTTGCAGATATTTCGCAAGAGAAGTTTATCGTAATCATTAGTTTCTCGCCGTCACACAACATCTTAACATCTTCGGAATAGAAATTTATTTGATGAGGGATGACGTCAACAAGATTGCTCACCTTCAAAGAACTTTACGTAGGATTCTAGTCAACTATAGGACAACAATCTAGCATTTTGTGAATTTTGTCCTAATACAGATTTTACCAGATATTAATTGGATTACTTTGAAGATGTACTATCGGTGTTATTTTTGTTCTGGTGTGGCCTAATTTCTTAATCTCCTTAAGTAGGTGCTGGGTTTTCTCTATTTTTGTATCTTCTTCTTATCTTTCCATATATTGCATAGAACAGTTAAATCAACTATTTGTCGTGTGTTTTTTGCCTTACCCAAAATAACAAGGCCAGGTCGCGTAGCAACTATGCCGTGATCATTTTGCACAGAATGTCCCACAATATCTTCCATTGATCATTTTCGATGAGTAATTTTCAATCCTTTTCATAGGCTTTTTCTTCCACAATAAAGCCATTTCTATATTTTTACCAAACCAATCTTGTCGCCTATTGTATTTCTTGTGTGTAAGATGTAAATATTCAATGACAATATGATTAATAGTTTCATCATTCTTTCCACATAACTCTCATTTAGTTTCCAGACTGAGTGTTGTCTACCTTGGTCTCGATGGCATTGGTAGGAGATGCTTGTTCCTGTTTAACTTGTAAAAGTTCCTTAGTTTCCCTTCGTATGGATGCAGTCTTTTCTTTCATCTAAGATACATTCTTCGATTAGTCTAACAAATTGGCCATGAAGAGGTTCTTTCTCCAATCATCTTTGTTATCAACTATTTTTACAATTTTAGCTCCATTAACATCCTTTTCTATTGGTTTAGCAGGATTACCATCAACAATCCCTATGTCATGTACCAGTTACTTCTGAGGTTTTTAATCCTCAAGTCACAAGATGAAAAAATCGACCAGTCTTTTAGAAATAGGAGACCCATTGGTATCTTTTCTTTTCGCAATATGATATCATTTAACATTGCTTCTAGGACGTAGATCATTATTCATAGCCATCAGTTTGCATGTCCTCCTGTCTGACTGAGCATGTTCTCTTCTCTAATACTCCTGAAAAGGAGCAGAATATACAAATAATGAACAGCCAATACGTTTAACCTCCCTATCTAATTTCAGCTATTTACCTGTATTATTATTATTATTATTATTATTATTATTATTATTATTATTATTATTATTATTATTATTATGAGTATTAAATTATTTTTATTTTTATATTATATTTATTTATTATATATATTATATATTATATTTATTATATATATTTTATTTATTATATTTATTAATATTATTAATACTATTTTTACTGTTTGCTATCACAAAACTTTTCTTGTGTAAAAATATTTTTCTAACACTTATAATGCAGTTACAAGGATAACTTTTAAATTATTGCAGAAAACTAATACATTTTCCATTGACCAAGAATGGTAAAGGTCATCAGTTTGAATTTCACATTAGGACAATAGCAAACTGTTTGCGAAACCTAGTAATTACTTGGGAAGTTATAAACAGTCAATACGGATATTTTTATAGCCTTCTTGAATGGTTACTGAAACAATAGTAGGTCTTATTTAAACTATGTCTGTCTAAAATCAGGAATCGATGCCATTACCTGGATAATAAAAGCACTCAACTGTGCTAACTAAAATTCCAGGTTACCACTGAGCATAAAACAGCATAAAATATCGGTGAATTTTTAAAAATGTACAAAATATTAACTACAGACTTCCTCATCCCTACTTCGCTCAACCCCTTATATACATTCAAGCAGTTCTGCAATTTGCCGGACCATCCTGCCGTAGCATTACGAGTCCCCTGTATTTCAATAGGATTTTTTTGTATCAAACCAAAACCAATAGCGATCTAAATTTCCGATACAAGTGGACATTAGTAGAAAGGAGGTGTACTTCATATTTATTTGTGCTTATTCACTTTTAATTCCTTGTTATCTATGAAATTATCTATTATTTTTCTTCACGTGATCAAATCCGCCGTCTTCACGTACGGCGGATTTGATATTGCTTGTTTGAAAGGCAAGTCCATGAGTTATCAGAGGTTCATACCAGCATTGTAGACAGGGGAAACGCACTCAAGTGAACAATTAAGAGGCAAAGAAGTCCTGCTGATGTTTTAATTCCAGCACCTGAGACAATAAGAAGCATGAAACTAATAGTTATAGCACCTGATCTAAATAACGGTCACTTTTTATCCTTTCCTTTTCTTTCTTTCTACTTTAAAAAATGGTTTCCTATTTGATATAACTATATTTATATTTCATGCCATTTCAATTTCGGTGACATCTGTTTAAAAGCTGGCTGCTAAAACACAGTAACAATTATAATTAATCATTTTGAACTCTAGACATTTGGATGGTTTAATATAACTTCTTCTTTGAATTAAGGAGATCGTTTATCAGTCCAGCGACATTACAAGGGAGTGGATAAAAATCCCTATATCCAAAATGCAATAAAAAAATTGCATCTAATTCTGTGGGACTCACATACTTTTCTTTTCAAGGGCATAAAAAAAGTAAAAATTCTGTTAAACAAAGTGTGGTCTCAGGGCTTATTGGGATGACTTCACAATTAGGTAGCCAACTTGCGAATCATTTTCAGAATTCTGCAGTTTTAAAAGGCACAAGCCATGAAATTCAAAATGACTTATTAATCTGTGTATTTGATGTATGTAGAAAACAGCTGGAGCATACACTAGCAACTTCGTTTGTCTCTTTTGAACCTGATGGTACAAGGGATATTTCTTGCATCACGGAATCTGTATTGCTTTATGAATTATTGGGAAAAAGGCAAAATTGTTGAGAGACTTCATGGATTTTTACAACCAGATGATACCACTTCTGAAGGGTTAAGCAAGTTGATGCTCTTTCATGAGCTTTAAGTATTTGGTTTGATATTAAAAAAATTGATTCCACGGGCAAACAATGGAGCTGCCGTGATGAGTGGTAGAACTATATGTGTCCAAGTTAAGGTTAGGGAGAGGTAACCCAATACCTTTTTATCCTCTTATACCCATCAGCTGAACCTTATCATGAAAAAATTACATCATCTGTATGTAGACCTCCGTCGGTCTGAATTGACCATGGAAAGAGCATCCTAACTGTGTGTGGAGCAGCGTCTGCTGTGGCTGTAGAGATCCATGCGGGAATGACAGTCTCTGGTGCATCATCCACCAGCTTCTCCTCCCCTACTCTGAGATGCTGAGTCAGGACCCCTCTTCACTTTGGGCGGTCATGGACCAGGCTCTCCCAGGACTCTGTGTTCATATTGATGGCCTTCATGCCTCTGTTAACCACGTCACGGTAGCGAAGTTGTGGTCGTCCGATGGTTCTCCTCCTAGAGGCCAGCTCTTTAAAAGGATGTGTTTGGGGATGCGGTCGTCTTGCATAGGGGGGACGTGGCCTAGCCATTGGAGTCGGCACTGTCTCAGTAGGGTAAACATACTGGGTAAGTTGGCTCAGGATAGGACCTTAATGTTGGGCACTTTGTCCTCCCATGAGATTCCCAGAATGTGGTGGAGACTTCTCAGATGGAAGGTGTTCAGTTGCTCCCTGGAGCTTTGCCGGAGGCCATCATCTATTTCTTCAATAAAAATAATTGTTGAAAACTTTTTTCTTCATTCTAATTTTTTTCAATGTCACCAAAACGAATGCCGCAGTTTAATAAAATAACACTCTAAAACTTGTAGCAACAATAAATCTCTGATGCAGTCAATACATGCATTGGGATTATTCAGGCATTAAGAGATGGAGCTGACAGCCAACTGTCTGAATACAAGACAGATCAAGGTCTTTTCGCTTTAATTAGACCAGCTCTGTTGCAAAGGTGGCATGTAATATTACTTGTTTTTACAATATAGTGATAATTAAGTCCTAAGTTACCCAATGAAAGCCTGATAGCTGCTTAAACCACCGAACAGTGATCAAAGTAAGATTGCGAACAGAACCAAAGATTTTGTATGATATTAAGTTATTCAGACATTAAACTAATGTTTCAGATTTGCATTGCATAGCAGTCTCCATAAAACAATCTTAGAACTTTGAAATGAGTTTAATTGAGATTTATTACACTAGTTTCCAGCAATGAGGCATAGGGATGTTTTTCAACACCAAAGCAAACAAAAACGTTTGAGAGGAAGTCAATGGGACATCATAGACTAAATGTACTAGCAATGCTAACAATTCATGCCAAAGTTATTGCAGAGCTATAGAATTTTAAAACCTAAAGCTATAAATAAATTTACAACTCAGGGGCCATAATGAAAATAAGGGGCCATAATGAAAATAAGGTCTTCATGATCCGTATTATGCTACCCCTGCCACCGTTTCTCTGGATTATCGTCCCGCCTGTTTGTTTCGTTCTTTTTTGTTTCTGTTTAGTCTTATTTTTTAACTATTTTGGATAATATCATGTATTAGGTTTTTACCATTTACCTTTGAACATTTGTATTTTTTTGTTAGTGGCGAATAAATACATACATACATACATACATACATACATACATACATACATACATACAACTCTAAAAAATGTAAGGATTAC
>RDPX01000296.1:140995-156403 GCA_003991215.1 Morbakka virulenta | reverse complement strand
ATACCCACAGCTCGATAGTCTGGGGCCTATTATAAAGCCCATGCCGCGAAAAGTGGCTTCTTTTTGTTCCAAAAGGATGATTTTATATCCTGCTGGTGTGGATTTTTCAAAATGTTCTTTTGTTTTTGTTTCTTGTATGCAGAGGATGTCAATGTTGTATTGGTTGCAATCTTTAATTAGTGACTCTTGTTTAGCGTAAGCAGTGAGGCCTCGAACATTCAATGTGCCAATACCAAATTCCCATTGTTTTGGTTGTTTTCTTGGATGATGAACTGTAGATTTTGTTTCACAAGGGTTAGATACTTTTGCAGTGGGCCGAGGGGTTATCCTTTTACCACCCATAGCAAATGCGATGATCAGTTCGCAATCCTGATAGCAATTGGTTTCACTGTGTAGCTGCTACTCACAGGAGAGACCACGAGAAGGTTGCCATCTTCCTCTCCCATTCTTTCCTTGTTGTTGTTTTTATGTTATAACTATACGCCGTTAACAGACTGCCCATTGCTAATTCAACATGGTGTTTTAAGAGTCTGAGCCCTAAAATAATCACTGCTCTATGTGCTCTAAGTGAAGACAATATTTGGTTTCTTCTCAAACTGACGGAAAAAAGCAAGGGCACAGGTGAACGAGGTGCAAATGTGTTTATTGGCAAGATTATTTTTCATTTTTGAAGTTCATCCAAAAAATGTAAAATGTTCTAGTGTAAATGGTCTAGAGAGCTTATCAGTTTTTTAAAAGTTAAATCAATAGTTGGCTCATACTTTGTCTGTCCTTATCTAAAAAGATAAAACCGAGTAATGTGTTAACTAAAGATGCCGCTTGGAACAATTCATTTTAACAGTTCTTTATTCATCCACGTTACCACAGGGTGTTTTCCCGTGTTTAAAAAAAATCAGTTCCTTTTTAATCTCAGAAGCAAATAAAATGATGCAACAATAAGCCTAATGTTAGAGTAATCGTCTTGTTACTTTCTATTCCATTTTGATTTTGGACAGATCTAACAAAATCTATTCTTAATAAACATTGATCACACTAAGACTACACTAAACTTTGAGCCCTAATTATGGTTAGGACGGAAATATCGTTTGCGTGCTTACTGACAAAAACTCGTAAGTACTTCCTAAAATTCAAGTCGAGTCGCATTAAATATTTGTTCTATAGTGTCATGTAACAAGCTTAAAAAAGTAAGACATAAAATGGAGCAAGGTCAGGACAACTAATCAAAATAAGATGGCCGTGATTTGACAGATTTCCATTCATTGAAGTACAGAATGAAGGAGCTACTTTTCTATAAAGAAAGGAAGCATTTATTTTTTTTAAGGTACTTTACTTTACAAAGATAAGTACGCTTTGTAAAAGTACAAGAAATTGATGCGGATGGAATTAAAATGATGCTATGACTTGTGTTCATGTGTAAGCCTTGGAGAACATTTACCATGCTTTTCAGTAAATGTTATTTCATTTTTTAAGACTCCTTTTTTCAACCTCTTTACTCTCTTCCGTTCCCCTTAAAATAATTCGTTTATTTGTAGGAATCATCATTGTGTGCAACGTATTTCAAACAGGTTATGATCTCAGAAATAAAGTAGGTCTACGATTTTTAAGACAAAGAAGTTTTGTAAATTCACCCTACCCCCCCCCACCCCCCAAAAAAGTAAGATTTGTTTATTGTATCAGTTTTACTTGCTGAATACTATACAAAAACCCGTAGATGTTATTCTAGACGAAAAAGGTTTATATTTCATTAACATTGTAGTTTCTGTAACAAAAACTATCCCTATTTTAAAGAGACTCCAAGATAAACAAACCCTCAAAAGGTACCTCGGTAGCCCCCTTCTGATTTGATGCTTGTTCTCCAAACAGCTCTTACGTTTTAGTGAAAGAAAAAAAAAACATTTTCAAATTCGTATCAAACTCGCCAGCCGATATACAAAACCACGATGAAACAATGCAAGAAATGCAGTATTTGTTCCATTAATTACTTTGATTTAAATCTACTTTTAAAATGTCACATTTTGACGTCTTTTAATGTGTTTGAGAGTGTTTTATCATTGTTTTGCTATAATGGTTTGCATTTTGGCTTGAAAGTTTTGACGTAAATTTTACTTATAGGAGTTTTCATGAACACGTTTTAACTAGTATGAACGTATTTTCATATTTTTGAATAAGAAATTAAACGTATCAGTAACAGATACGTTGAAAATTGGTGTTGTGGAGGAAGATTTTTCTGAACAAAATCAGAAACAATATTTGTGGTGCACTAGGAAATAAAATGCCATGCATATCACAAAGGAATAGAACTCGAGTTCTTTGATTGTAGATGATTGAGGCGACAACAAATATATATATATATGTCTGTGTGTGTGTATCTGAGTTCGCCTTTATAATCGATGCTATTAAAAACTCCTCTCTTTTTACCACAACCCCTTCAATCAACACTCTTTTACAAGGCTGAATTTTTTGCTGTTGGTAATTTTTTTACCGTCAGGAAACGAAATAGAGAGCAACAGTACAATTAAATGAATTGACTTTCGTTTGTATAGAAAGCAATAAATTTAACACTTTTTCCTTAAGCAGCGCCATCTTTATTTCGTGCAGAAATATATAAAAGTATAAACCATGGAGGTTTATACCCTTTTTTTGTTTCTTTCCACGCATGCGGTTTACCATGTGTTTTGATGTTGGTCTTAAATTTACTGTCCTCGTGTATAAGACCCATCTTAATAAATAAAAAAAATTTTTATTGTGATTTTGGAATGAAAGTCTTGAATAAGCAGCTATTTGATGCTACGACAGTAAATTTTGATTTCCCTAAAACAGAGAATTTTAAGTTAACTTTACCGGTAGATAATGACTCCTCCAGTCAGTACTTTTTGGAAAATCACAATTTACTACTAGAGCAATTTATCACAGCCTCGGTTTTTCAGTGTGTAAGCTTTTGGAGAAACAGATTTTTTATAGCAAATCCTGTTTGTGATATCTTAGAGAAGAAATTGAGGGCGGCAATTACTAAATTAAAAGGGGTGGTCTGTAATCAATACAACCTTTGTTTTTACCGTTGGTTAAATAATATTTGATTTATATCTTGGTATATTCGAAGCTTGAATTCTAGGACTTTTAATGAAAGAGCTTCTTCCAAAATAAACATGAGTTAAATCTCGATTTTTAGCTGTAACAGCAGTTAAGCAATTACAAAGGTTGGAATGTATGTATCTGTGTATGTATGTTTGATTGTTTGGTTGTTTGTATGTATGTATGTACATATATGAATGTATACGTGTATGTTTGTATATATGAGTGTAATGATAGGTGTTTCAGATTATTTAATAGTTTTTTATTATTCCTAGGTAAAATCTAGGCTCTCATATATGTGCAAACTACCTAGTATTTCTATATACTGACAAAAAGAATGAATAACTGAGAAATTCCAACTTGCTTATATTTTGAAGGAACATTATAAATGATTATGTTTTCAGAAAGATTTCATTGAGTTTATCAACAAAATAGAATATTTGTAACTGCTAACCCAAGAGGCAACAGGTCCCATACATATATATATGATATTTAGTATATAGTATTTGATGTTTATGATATATAAACATATATCTAAATGTATATATATCATAATTTTATTACTCTTCTTTGTCATTCTTCTTGTCATATAAAATGTATAATATAACATATAGCTTTCCCTAACAATCATTCTCACTTTATTTTATCATTCATCTGCAAACTTTTGTTTGTGTCTGTGCGTGTGTGTGTTGCTCCTTGAATTGTCTTTCATTTTGTCCTGCTGCTTGTTTATGTATGTGTCGTTTCCTCCTTCCTCGTGGTTATTAATTTAGTCAATTTATAATATTTTATACATATATAAATATATATATTATATGTGTGTGCGTGTGTGTCTGTTTGTGTGTTTGTGTGTGTATATATAAAAAGAAGATACTACATCCAACAACAAGGAACATGTCAAAATCAGTGTTCAAAAAGCAAAGAGGGGTCGAGAAAAAAACTCAACCAAAATTAAGAGGCGTAAAAGCCAAAAAGGAAATACGATAATAAAGAGCAATACTAAATTTTTAGTTTTTCCTGCTGATTTTTATGTCCATGTTTGCCGGGGGGGGGGGATTAGGAAGGAACGAAATCACTAAATGATAACAATAAAAATGGGCCAAGAAAAGAACCCATACAAAGTTATCTTCTGCACTAAAGTGGCTTTCAGTCTTACTTTAGGAAAAAGAAGTGAAAGAAAACAAAACTAATCTGGTACTCTTGATATGCAAGATGATAAGACACATTGAAACTTAAATGAATCTCAAAATATGAGATTCTAATTAGCACCCTTGTTTGTTTAGTTTAGGCAAGATTTATTTATGAGTTTTTTAGCTCTAACATTTGACAAATATCATGGTATGTCCTGTCATGAAATTTTGAAAATTTTGTATTAGCTTTACTTACTTTATTGCATTTTCTAGGTTACCTTAACTTATATCCCTTAAATTCATAATGTTTATTTTCCAAGATTTTACCTGGAAGAAATAAAAAAAGCGTGGTTCCTTAGAAATTGTAAAGAGTATCCAGAAGGCTAGACTGACTTAGTTCGGTCAGAAAACAGACAGAAAAAGAGAGACATTAATAGAGCTATCATGAGATGAACACTGTAGAACGTAAAAGATAGGACAGATCCAAACATGGCTTGAGAAGCGATATACCAGAAAGGACGAGAGAGAACAAAATCATAGGAAAATGAAAAACATAATTTTTTCAGCATTAATTCATATCCTGAGAGAAAATTCTTTTTGTTAGTCTGACATCATCAGCGTATATGTCTTCATAACAAAATAATCGACTCCTCCTGGCAATCGATTTCTTCACCATTTAGGTGTAGAAGCAAGAGATAATACTTCTACTTTTGTGCATATATTTTTATGTAACAGGATACCGCTTTTTTAGTTATGTACTTATTTGTTATGTTGACTAAATCTATGTTTAAAACCCATTAACTAAAAACTACCACTAATATAAAAAAATTAACATTAATTTTAATGTGGAAGAGATGGTCTACATTAGATACAGCTTCTGTCATAGATGCACATTGACACAATATATTTCCATGCTACATAAATGCATATCTAAAATAACGCATCTAAACCTTACATAGGTAAGTGCATATGCATGCAAATGCATATCCTTGCACATATACATATTTATTATTTATGGATTATCAATATTTGTTTATGTATGAATATCCAAATGCACACATACATGTATAGTTTTTTCTATCTATAGCCATTTGTGGAAAGCGTATATACATTTTCTTTTTTTTATAAGACAAAAAAAGCAAGACCAATAACAAATTAAATCACAGCACTGAAAGAAATTTGAGTTATTTGTCACCTGCTGTATCAACCACGATAAATGAAAGGTAATTCTAGCTCTGTATAAACAGGCTTTATCTTCGTATTATTATATAATCCACAGAGGCTAATTTTTGTTTTTGAATTGCACACAAATAAAACAGTTATATTCTGATATGAAGCATGCTAGAAATAATAAAGATGTTCACCAAATATATGGTGACCATTTTCATAATATTGTTAGGTTTTATTATCCTAAAACATGGACTGTCCATTACCCGATATCTACAACAAAACATGAATAAGTGTTGTCTAGTAAATACATTTTAAACTCTAGTGGGAGTTGAAATACCTTCTAGAAAGCCATGTTTATCTAAAACATTGAAATTCACGGCAGAGGATAAAACATTTTGCAACAAAACAATCATAGGTGTAAGAGCATTTTCATATCTTGAGTCGTAAGCTTTTTCTGAGCTACGTTTCGAGAGATACTTCTCCTATCATCAGATACTTCTCCCATCGCCAGCCTGACGATGAGAGAAGTAGCTCTCAAAAAGTAGCTCAGAAAAAGCTTACTCAAGATATGATAAAGCTCTTACATCTATGGCTTCCTCTGAGTCCATAAATTTCAGAATTTTCAAGATTATTAGAAAAACAAACATGTCGCTTTCACAGCAACAATGAAGTAGGTTATTCCACATCCAATTTAGAAAAACAGTTTAAGAGTTTTAAAGTGTGTTTTTAATGCTGAATTTTTTTTATTAATTACCAAAACATTTTATATTTTGTTTGCTAAATATTTCTTTAATTATTAATGACTTAGGTTTTCGTCTTTCTTGTTTTTTTACTAGTGCTAATTTTTAGTGACATTTACTCAGGATGACGTTTTGAAATGCATTCAGATTGTTGTTTTCGATTTTTGTAGAGTATTTATGTTTGGATCAAAAGGTGACCTGTTTTGTTTCCTCTGTAATCTCACTTTATTTTGAATGGCTGACTTAGCAAATACTAAAGCAGGTCTTAAAGAAAGAAAATCGAGAATTGGTCTGACACTGCAAATTCAAGTGTGTGTGAATAACATCTCTTCCCCTTGCTATAACGTATCTACAACTGGCTTTTGTTTCCTCTGTAATCTCACTTTATTTTGAATGGCTGACTTAGCAAATACTAAAGCAGGAAAATCGAGAATTGGTCTGACACTTCAAATTCAAGTGTGTGTGAATAACATCTCTTCCCCTTGCTATAACGTATCTACAACTGGCTTTCAGGATTACATGAAAAACGATAAGATCGAATTCTCAAAATCAATTAAAGATCAAAGACAAAAGTCATTTAGTTTGCAAATCTTTCATTGTAGCCTACGGAGCAGAAGAGAAAAAAAATTTGGCTCTTACAAATTACCCAATGCATACAAAGCTAATTTCAAAGTACCACTGTCTTTCATGGTTTCAACATTACAAACGTTTGAAGTGCTTGTTAGTCAAACAGAGAAGTTAGTCAGAGTAAACAGCATTGCTATCCGACAGTATTCGTTCCTTCGTGTAAATTGGAGTCTTTTGTAGAACCAATTGACACAGGTACATTGCCTGTACAAAAGTAAGTAAGCATAAACACTACAACTCACTAACACAAAATTCCTAACATGTATATATATATATATATTTATTTATATATATATATTTATTTATATATATATATATTTATATATATATATATATATATATATACATAAGACTCTGACAAATGGCTCTTCCTTAATAAAACATAAAATTACTATGTTAAAATCAATACTGAAATATCAGAAATCTGTGTTACGATGTTCGGACCCACTTGTTTCTCTAATTTGATTTCTATTTCAATGCTAATTAGAAATATGATACGCTGGTAGATTTTAGCTATTTAGTTTCTGTAACCAAATTACTTTGTGATTTAATTCTTTAGCATTTTGACTGGAGTATAACATAGGTTTTGATTGATATTTTGCAGTTGGATGCAGCTTTTGCTTTTCAGTAAGTTAATTTATAAAGGTTTTAATTAGATAGCTGTTAGTTAATCTTTTCCTACTGATGTTAATTTTCTCAGGTAGAGTTGCTTGCAATTCCCCTGAACAACCTCTTTCGCTACTTAACAACAGTACGCCATACCCTGATGCCAATCTTAGTTAAATACTCTTTAAGGGAAGTACAAAGTATAAAAGCATCTGTATACTCGAATACCATGTTGTGGCATTTTTCATTTAAATAATTAAATACATCCACACCCACCTGCAATTAAAGATTGAAAGATATCACTGTCTTCTTCAGTGCTTGAAATACAGTTCAGTGTAGCTCTTAATATGTGCTTCTTTCTAAGGTTTGAAACTATCTTTAATGGCACAACCAATCAGAAAAAATGCTCTGCTATTACTAATTCATAAATTCACAGCTTAAGGGGACGTGGAAGCTTTACAATTGTGATACAGGAATTCGCAACACACGAAAACCAGACTAATTGTTTTCTTCAGTGAGAGATGACAAGAAGAAAATCAAGCTATATGGATTAAACACAGAAGAAAGAATAAGAATCGCCTCACGGAAGACGAATAGAATGTTAAGTCTTCCTCCTTCTGGCAATAGGACTTCGCCCCCAAAATAAAGAAACATTATTCTTATTTTTTTGATTGCTGTTGAGTCAGAAAGGCGTTTCTATTTGTTAACGAAAGACATGAGGAATTTTGTTTTCAGTCTTCGATATTCATAAACTATAAGTAATACTATAGTGAAAAAACCGTTTTAAATTGCTACAAAAAATCGAAAATTACCATTGCTTTGAGCAATTTGATACCATTTAAAAATAAGTACATGATATAAAGAAAAATAAAAAAAGGAATATAGAGTTAATGCAAGCACACTTTTTCATTAGTCAAAAAAGGTACCATAACTATATGCCTGTCTGTAGTTACTATAAAGAAAAAAATTCTTAACGATTTACTGTTATTCTTTCAATGAAGAAAAATTGGAAGTAGCATCTCTTTGCTAAGAGACTAATTGTTAAAGAATCATCTTCTTAAAAGAAATCACTAAAATTTAACAGTGACCAATCAAACTAGAGAAATATGGAATACACATTTTTTTTTGTTAAGGAATCGTTCGTAATAATACTGGAGCTCAAATTTAAAAGCAAATAAAGGAATACAAAATAATGTATACTTAACAACAATTTTTATTTTGTTATCCAGCATAAGCGTTAAAATAAAAAGCGAAGTTCCAAAATATTATTAAACTCTTCTTTTTGTTCGTTCTTAAAAATTTGAAAACAGACATTCTGCACCTGCTGATTAAGCTGTCTTTGTTTGAGTTTATTCGAAGTTCACATGTGTTCCATATTCGTTTTCGCCATGTCAAGTCTTTTCTTTTTAACTTCTTAGGATATTTACGAGAATATAGAGAATTTTCTTTTAAAAATGATTGAATAATTTTCTTAGATTCTTTAAAAAATCATTCTTAAGAAAACTGAGTCTAGAAATTAAGGTATTCTTGTAAAAAATGGTATAAATAAAAATACATATATAAATATATATATACATATATATATAGACAGGTTAAGCACTGTTTTAGGGGAAAAGGGGTATGTAGATACAAATATACAAATATAGTAAAAATAATGTACTTACGGGATGAAGATGATGAAATAAGACAAATTATTTGATGACTTTTATTGACAGAAATAATATTTTGTTGAAAATGAAGGTACATTTATATTTGCAATGCACGAAAAGAAGCTTGACACTATCAGACTATTTTAGATTATTATTTCTGTGAAATATAAACAATGAGCTTACCAGGAATCGTAACCATTTATTGAAATGCTCCTAATTTAACCAATCTTTGTCTTTCTTGCACAGCTCCACAATTTCCATATAAAAACTAATCGATGACTATTATTGCATTCTTAGCACACGGTAGAAGTTAACAAGTGGTTAGGTAAGTATCTCCAAGCAAAGAAGAAACAGAAATAATCCCAGACGATAAGGTTTTAGAGTATTCCCCTTTCATACATCAGAAACAAATAAGTATTGACTTATCTCGTCGGTAAGAAGTTAAGGATTACCAAACCATATGCAACAGGAACATTCAATCAATGTCATCAATGGGTATCAAACTGGCAAAGACAGCCGACCTGTTTTCTGTTACGCCTCACTAATATTTGACAGTTGATCTCAATTAGTACTTTGTGTTTTGAATAGGTATAAACAGCTTCATTGTACTTTACGACACGATAAAAATACCTGATGAAGTAAACAGTAAGAAAACTTGCTCAGAGAAGCCAAACAATGAAAATGACAATGGCATCTTTGAATGAAAATCTATAGTTGTAATGAAACCTTGTTATACCTTGTTTTACACAAAAACAAATCTAAATCGAGAACCTTATAACCAGCATGAATTTTCCCTGTTTTGTAATAAAGGTTTTGACAACCTCTAATCACCTTTTCAAATTCTAAGATATTTTCCAAACAACGAGATGAACATAAAGACAGATGAAGTTGCACCAAATGCTAACATAAACTCTCAATTACTGACATAATACATGAGTTCCCTTCCTTTGACTGGCCTATTATCCATTGCGCTTGTTTACTGCTATTTACCTTCATAACAAATTTTTATTTTCAATTTTGCATAAAATGAAAGAATTAATCATATTTTGAAAGGTTATGGGTAGCCGGGTCTAACAATTCCTGCTCTGTCGCTCTGCATATATATATATATATATATATATATATATATATATATATATATATGGAACAATTTGAAGGAACTATCGACAATCCTAACTTTATTTCAGACGAAATTTTTAAGTTTTTCATGAAGCCTAAATTACTTGCACAACATTTCTTTGTTGATCATGTAATCCTTTCCCCAAAATAAAAGCAAGCGGATATTGGATACTGAGCACTTCCATTTCAAGCTTTCGTTCATTGATCTTTTAGACAAGCGGGTATTTTCTAACTGCAAGCATGTGACATTGCATGTCACACAAACAAAAGACGATTTAGTAATTGCTCGATTACAGTGAGGTCAGATATTATCCTTTTAATCCATTACCTCCCTCTTGTTGTTGCTTAGAACTACCTGATTCAAAACAACATAAAAATTTTACGGGGGTAATGACATAACATTTTAACATTTAATGAACTGCATACTCTTGATACATTTCAAGGGATTTTAAGAGAAATAAAGATTGTTCCAGTTTGCTATTGAGCGTTTTTGCCAATTGTTTTCAAGAAGACGGTTATTCATACCTTAATAATGAATCCAAAATGTAATGATATTTTTTCAAAAGATATTTTCAAGTATATATATAGAATTATTTTCAAAAAACTATCCTCCCAACAAAAGATGTTACTAAAATCGAAAAGTAGTAAAGAAAGGTAAAGACAAATTACTACTAGTCATCTGAGACTTCTTTCAATGCTAAATGTATGAATTTACCGCCCACTTTGGTAAATATCCAATTAGGACACACCTTTTTACACCCTAACAAAACACAAAAGCTTCCGATCAACTCCTTATATTTTAATGTAAATGAGCTTAAGAAGTATTTCTGGCATTAATGCCTGAGGATCAAAGTAGAATATAAGTGTTGGCCCAAAATGTACAGGGTTTTTTCGTGATTTGGCTTCGTATAAACAAATATCTATTTAAATATGCATAAATGCACATATACACAGACTAACACACACACAGAGATNTGGATATTGATATAGAAATAGGTATAGATATAGATATATGTATAGATATAGTTATAGTTATAGATATAGATATAGGTATATATATAGATATGGATATAGATATAGATATAGATATAGGTATAGATATAGATATAGGTATAGGTATAGATATAGATATAGATATAGATATAGATATAGATATAGATATAGATATTGATATAGATATAGATATAGATATAGATATAGGTATAGGTATAGATATAGGTATAGGTATAGATATATAGATATAGGTATAGATATAGATATGGATATAGATATAGATATAGATGTAGTGTAGTTAAATCTACAGACACGGTTTTCGCTGTTCAGCAGGACATCAGTGCAGTTTGGACCCTTCTGAATGTTTCCATTCCATACAAAGATCTGAATTTTTGCCACAAAATCATGTGGGATGTTAGTGGGCAGACGGACAACCAGAGTTTATTTCACACATCTCTCCTCAGTGCCAGTTTGCCCTAATGAAGGGTTTGAAAGCCGAAAGACAATTAAAAATTAATTGGGTTCAATTTTGTCCTTTTCTCACTGTGCCAAACTAATGACTGAAAAAAACGATACAAAGCCATTCGCCTACAAGGATTATCCTTTTAGGTCTTCTCATTTTAATTGAGAGGTCGATGAGTTCGAGGACGTTCTGCTGCATTCAAAATTATTGTGTTGACGCTTAACGTTCTTATATGCTTCAAAACTGCACTTGTCTATTACGTTCCTTTTTACTTGTGCTCAAACTACTTGCTGTTTCTATACGTGTTTGTGTTTGTGACAATAACTGTATACATAACTCTCAGGAAATCGATATTTTTTACATCATCATTGTCATCATTATTATCCTCATCATCATCATCCTTATCACCAGGTGCTTGGGCCGAAAGGGTTTACGGTCAGTTTGCTTTTGTCCTTGCCAGCTAAAAGGACTTTACATTTATCCTTAAATCTAGGTCCTTTTATATCCTTGTACAAAGCAAAATTTCAATTGGAATCTACTTTCTCTCCCTTCTATATTTCCATTCAAAATCAGATTTTTTTAAAGCAACAACTATTAATAGAAAGTCTAGAAACTATTTTGCCTGGGTCTTAAGACATCCAGAATGCTTCACCCATTCACCACCCTCCTATACACTATCTTATTCACAACGTCGTTTCTTCAGCCGATCTCTTACATAGGTCTAGAAAACTATGTTTCTCCGCCACACTGGACTTCGCATAGTTGTACTTGGATCCACAAGTCGCTTACGTAGAGAAGCATACACTAACCAAGCAGAACAATTCAGACCTTTTATTTTGATGTCTATGCTCGATTTCCTGTTTTTCAACGTTGCTTAAAATTGCCAGTATGCGTCTTTTGCCAAATTATTCTACTGACCCAATTATCAGTTTTTTCATCACTAAAGTTGCGTAAATAAATACCTGAACTAAATTGCATTTTGAATAATCACGTTGCTTTTTTCAGTCTGCGATTCAGAACAATCTTTTTTCCCACTCATCGGTGTGCATTCAATGTTGCTTGTACTCATTAGTAATTTTAGGAATAATATAATTCTGTGCCGACCGAAGGATTTTAGTTCCTTTTAACCAGCGAAGAAACTAGATTTTGAGTAGCTATGTAGTCAAGACATCTCGCTGTTATCTAAACGTAATTAAAGAAAAGACTTTGTAGCCTTGTACATGAAAAACAGAAGGCTACCTTGAAAGCAGCGAAGGGCATTATGGTTGACACAGCGGAAATGACTTGGGCAGAGGAGAATTGGGGGGGGGGGAGTAAATGAAATTTCATTAATTATAACTAACAGACAGGAGATTGGAGACATCATAATTAGAGAATATAGAGACTCGGACTAACACAATAAGCAGAAGTGTACAGAGGCTAAGAAGGAACGAATGAATGTCCAGAGTACAGAAATAGAAAAAGCTTTGGTAATGATGATAAGGTATGAAAAAAGAAATAACAGTTCAGTAGAAAGCCAGGCTGCTCAAAGTTCAGCTGCATTAAAGGTCAAAGTTAAAGAATACTTGTTAAAAAGAATAATAATTTTGTGCTGGTGAGCAGATTACATAAGGACGTTGTCTCATGATATTAGAGGAATGGTGCATCATTTTCTAGAATCAGAAGAGTGTCAAAATATTATTAATCGAAGACCTTGCAGCAATGAGAAGGGTGAGAAGGAACAAAGCAGCTAGGCTGGATCAAAATCTTTCAAAGACGAATGATATGTAAAAGGATCCTGACTTATAAATACTAACAGGAATCATTAACAAGACCAATGATGCTGGAACGTTTCCACCATCATGGATGATTTCCAGAAGCCATTCTTCAGATGTCTAATATCAGACGTCAAGTTAGAACAGTTTTGTTTAGGCAAAGATACAGGTAAAAGGAATACAATGTTTGTTTTAAAAGTTAATAGAAAGCTGGTGAAATACAAAAAGAGGTTTTTATATATTTCACCAATTATACAATGGCTTTCAATAGTGTTAAATAGAAGGGTTTTTGAAGAGCTTAGTAGGCTGGTAGTATTTCAAAAGATCTTTGATTATTGCAGAGCATATAAAGAATCCAGAAAGCCTACATAAGAGTGGTTGCAGCTAGCATATAGATATAAAGGAAGTGTAGTGCATGCTGGTGTTGTGCTTTCGGGCCTCTTCAATTACTATAATGAGTTGACTTTCACAGACCTAAAAGGGGGAAAACGGGCTTAGAGTAAGGGAATAAAATATCACAAATATAAAGAATAGAAATAATATTATTTCACTTTCTTAGCCAGCAGAATATTTTCAGAGATTTCTTGATTTAGTCAGACATTATAAAAAGAGTTTATTTTTTATATTGTAAGAGAGAACGCATGACTGTTTCATGGCGTTAAAATATTATAGAATATAACTAAAGAGACAAATCATTATACAGGTTTTTTTCTGTGTTTAAATACAACAGTAGCACGAACTAAGAAGACGCCAGGTGTGTGAAAGATATACAAAGTAGGAGTACAGTTGTCAACACGGCAGTTGATTGATTAGACAAAATTTGTTTAAATTCCACAACTTGAATATTGGTACTAAGTTTATACCTGCCTGATGTTGATATAAAACGGGAAAAAACTTGGAGAATGGAAACCAATGGAGGGATAGTAGCTAAGCTTCATAAATTGATCGATAAAATTACTTCTGAAAAGGTGTAGAAAGATGACCAGAAAGGTTATTTGTGAGTTAAGAGCCAGGGGGATAAGTTTGTAAAACTTCTGTAAAGAAAAAATGAATTGATAAAAAGTGGCATTAATGCCTTTTTGTCTATTTTTCATCAACATATTTTACTTATTACTTATTATTGGACGCCCTTATCTACGGTTCAAAGATGTTTGCAAGAGAGACTTGAAGGCCTGCAGCACCGACCCAAACACATGGGAAACCAAAGCAGCAGACAGAGTAGAGTGGAGAAGAGTTACGAAAGCTGGCCTAACTCATGGAGAACAAATTTTAGCGACAAGAAATGAAGAAATGAAGGAAAGGAAAGCCAGAAAAACGAATCAGTCAAGAGATGACATAGCAACTTTTATCTGCCATGGCTGTAGCCGTACATGCCTATCCAGGATCGTCTTATTCAGCCACTTAAGACGATGTTCCAAATAATATTATCCAGGCGCTTTAACAGTCAACAAGACTGAGGGTTGCCAACAACAATGAATTTTACTTATTACACCCTATTCAAACAACTTAATTGTACTTTCATTTACATTTGACTTATTTTTAAAGTTGATGTTAATGAGAATGAATTTCATCTGAATTCAGACCATAGCTTTCAACCTTGTTTATGTTCATCTTCACTTGGAGGCTAAACCTTCAGTCAGCCTGTGTTTGATATATGTAGTCTTCCAGTAAATTTAAACAGATCCCTATAGTCTATCAGAGGAACTACAGTTTAACCTATGGTTAATCTTGTACTGTCTTAAGTCACACTGCCACTCTCTACCAGGATGGTGTACATATATATAGTATATATAGTATATACATAGTATATATATAGTATATATAGTATATATAGTATATATAGTATATATAGTATATATAGTATATATAGTATATATAGTATATATAGTATATATATATAGTATATATAGTGTATATATATAGTATATATATAGTATATATATAGTATATATATAAGATATAACGTAATAAGATATAACGTTGATAGTTCTTTCCTTGACAAGTAAAAGGTAATCAATGCTATGGTGGATAAAGTCCTATAGTCCAAGAAGAAGAGATCAAAAAATTCACATTTACACAATCCAC
>RDPX01000296.1:97605-133928 GCA_003991215.1 Morbakka virulenta | reverse complement strand
AAAAAAATTTAGGAAAGTGTGATCGATAGACGAATACAGACAGACTACAATGATACGCAATTCGGTCTGATACGGAGAATAGCTTTAACAGATGAAATATTAGTGTTCTACTTAGCAGAGTAAAAGCACAGAGAAAAAAGCCTGAAACAGCAATCCATGTTTATTGTTTAGGGAAAGGCCCTGCATTCGTGAGTAAAGGGGATTGGTATTGTCTAAGAGAACAAGTAGATATCAGAGGAGCACAAATATTCAACAAACTTCGCCATGATTCAAGACAACTCAATATCCCTAAATTAAAAGAACGTATTTGATTTTAAGCTTAGTTACTTTTTATTTTTAGCTTTTATTTCAAGTGTACATATATATATATATATATATATAAACCTGATGGGAAAAATTAAAAATGATCAAGCCCAAAACAGACGAGAGAGATAAACTCCTGAAAAGCACATTCAATCTTAAGTAAGAAAATGACAGAAAAAGGCAGTCAATATCAGAAAAGAAATAAAAATTGGAAGAGAAATTGGAGAAAAGGTAAAAAATTGCAAAAGAATTTTTATGTCTCGCTCCAAATAAAAGAGTTGGAAGTCAAAAATGGAAGCCTGTTTCAGATTATTCAAAAGATTCTTATCTTAGGTTCTTTCAGATATTCTCTACATACATTGGACGATCTGACAAAGTAAGTAAAAAAGCAAGTATTTGAAGAAGGGTGCACATCTGTTTACCTTAGACTTATTTCAAGTAGGCATTGCAAGAGTTATTGCTAAAACAAAGCATGTTACGATCATCTCAATGAATTATTCCAGGGCCTGTAATGATAGGAAAAAGTCCTGAGTGCTGGTTTGTCGCTATATCAAAGTAACATGCCGGAAAGCTCTTTTCTCTTCTTGGATTCAATATGACCTCTTCATTGCACTGGATGATAACACCCACGTAACGATCTGTATTACAGAAAGAAAAAAGCAAACACCGCTGTTGAAGAAAGTACACAATTCATTTTGTCGTTGCAAAACAGATTTTGTCGTTGAAACTAAACACAAACCTACCTAAACTGTTGTTATTTTCCCTGAATAGCGATATCGTCTTCCTTAAAAAAAAACAAACAGTAGGGTATTTAGGGACTATGGTCATCCAAGTCAAGTCCCTCAAGTTAAAGAGGATCCACACAAGTTTGGTCTCATAGCAGTGTTTTTATGTCTGAGGCTGAATGGCTGTGAAAGAGTCGTTCTCTCGTATTATTTGATCCATCTCTCCAGAAAAAATATGGTCAAAGAGCAGAACTTTTTTTTTGCTTTTAATGTCATTTTTCCAAATATTTATAATATTTTGCAAACCTGGGGGCTCAGACGGTGCCCTTTACTCAGATTTGGCAGTGAGGAGTTTCTTGATTGGATGCCCTTCCTGACGCCAACCTTTTTCTTTTGTGAAGTTCGCAAATCGCCCGCTCGGGAAATGGAACCCAGAATTCTTGGTTGGGGTGCAGTTGCACTAACCATTAAGCCACGGCTCTTGGGTCAGATAGCAGAACAATTTGTAAAAATGAAAAAAGACATTTACTGCTCTTGATCTCGCAAAAACACATATGAAATGTAGTGGTAACAAAAAGGTGAAAAAAACTTGACCAGATAAGTGCGCTCTAGCTGGTTATAAATAAGACAGACAACCCAGTGATACAGTACCATTTGTAACTATAAGAGTCATCCTAAGACAACCCTTTCGAGGAGTTTTGTGTTGGATTATGAATTGGATTATGCATTAAATGTGAAAACTGCAAAAAAGACAAAATTGAAATTCATATATATTGCTTTATCATTCTATACAACCATCATGTTAGATGTGAATTTTAAGTTCATTACTGGAAATAAAGTAATAGGGACCCCTATCGAATACCCAGCCCCATTTGCTGGAAAGATACCGTAGACACATTCAGCTTTCATCGGTAAAAGAGAGAAAAAGCGCTTTGCATTAAAACCAAAATTTTTTATTAATTAAACATCAGGCTCTAATAGACCAATTTGTGAAAAGTTTGTTTTTCGGAAGTCGACAAGTAAATTTTACTTTCATGTTTAAATACCACATTTTCAACCATGCGCCTCTCTTAAACTAGTGCCTCTAAGAAACGTCATTTGAAATAGGCACATTGACAGCCCTAAAAGAGGTCTAAAGTTTCATGATATTCGGGATGTTCAATGTAAATGATCCCTTAGGTCTTGCTTATCTTTATAATTTTTATATTTCATGAAAAGCTGATGATCAAGAGAAGCAAAATATACTAAATATTAAGTTATATGTTTGCTTATTGTTACAAGGTAAGGCAGCTGGTTGGATTTTATGATCAAATGGACATTTGATTTCCAGGTTATTTCATATTTAGTATTCTTATCAGATGTCAAAACCTTAACCCATCTTTTATATTTAATATCTTATTGAACATTCTTTCAACGAAATTTGTCTTTGCTTACTTTCTCTTGACGAAAAGTTAAACAACACACATATTATGCATGAAAGATGACTTCATCTCACTAGTCACTTATGCCCCCGTGTCCTATGTTTTGCTGTCATTGGACCTTATTGATTCTTTTATTAGTGATTATTTCTATCTTATTTTAGCGTTAAACACCAAAGAGATTGTATTAACTAGGAGTTGTAGCAGTAAACATTGATTCTAAAAGCAACCCTATAATTTTTAATAGAAAATATAAATCTATTATTAAATACAATATAAAAAACAAAATAAAACGGATAGTTTCTCTCGGAAAGCACTATATTCTGGAATATGGTTGTCTGTTGCACTTTTGGCTCAAACTAGTTTGAACTTGGAAAAGTAAGTCCAGGATGGAACCAAATCATATGTCCATGATGTCAAGCTTGTTATGTCGGACATATACGCCGACATCTGATCAGCCGCTTCAAGGAACGCTAAGACAAAGAAACAGCAGTGAATTGCCTCTTTTTCAAATCGGGGATGAAGATTAAAGAAATCAAAATAGCAGCAACATGAACAGGTATCCTTGACCACTTACTTATTCTCAACAAGTTGTTTATTGTAGAGCTTTTTCTTTCATCGAATACCAAGGTCGAATGTCGAAACCGAGAATTAAGAATTAAGTTTTAGTAACCATTGTTTCATTTTAATGGCATGAGAACTACATAGTAAGTTTATTTTATCCTTACGTGTGACTACATTTGTTTTGTATAAATAATTATTCTTTTAATGGTTTTTGCGCTTAGGGTGTAGAAATAAACTTGGTTACGTTCGTTTAGTTTACTGACGACTGATAATGAACGAGATATTTGACGTATACGTCTTTTAAAAGTACATTGCTGTTTCAAAGTACTGTATACATGAAATTAGTAAGATTTTAGTATTATCTAAACACAGAAATACAACAAAAACAGCTGATATCATGCGTTACACTTGTCATAGGTTGATCACATCGGTAGAAGTAAGAAAGATAAGGAGACCTGTTAGAAAATAGAGAATTATAGACAAATGTTCAATAGACAAAGGGAAGCAAGATCGGGAATAGATATAAGTGCTGTGAAAAGGGACGAGTATAGCTAGGCCGTTAAGGAAAAAAAAACAGGGGATATTTACGTAAAAGGTTTATACCTATGATTAGCTTTACAGCACTTTGAGATTGTGTAAGGGCAGAAATCACCGAAGTCAAAGCTAGTGGATAAGCTGTCTGGTGGATAAGAATTTTCACCATATGAAAATACAAGTAACGAGTGAATTAACCTGAATAAAAAATTATGAGTGAATGTAAAGAAAAGCTCATGATACGAAAATAAGAAAAGAGTGGACAGGAAATAAACTAGAATGCGATAGAGAAGTGAATGCAATAAGTTAAGGTGAAGTAAAGAGACTGTTGGATTGAAAAATTATTCTGATGCTGATTCTGATGAAATAAGAGGCAAAGTCTGGATATGTTGGAGTGATGGCACTTTTTGCTTGTCACTGAATTTTTAAAGCAAATTTTGCAGTCAGAGGAATTACCGGATGATTGAAGAAAAATTATTATATTTCCACTTACAAAGATAAGGAAAACAAGTAGAACTGTTCGATTTGAAAGGTCTTAAGCAGATAACTAACCCAAAAAAAATTTAGGAAAGTGTGATCGATAGACGAATACAGACAGACTACAATGATACGCAATTCGGTCTGATACGGAGAATAGCTTTAACAGATGAAATATTAGTGTTCTACTTAGCAGAGTAAAAGCACAGAGAAAAAAGCCTGAAACAGCAATCCATGTTTATTGTTTAGGGAAAGGCCCTGCATTCGTGAGTAAAGGGGATTGGTATTGTCTAAGAGAACAAGTAGATATCAGAGGAGCACAAATATTCAACAAACTTCGCCATGATTCAAGACAACTCAATATCCCTAAATTAAAAGAACGTATTTGATTTTAAGCTTAGTTACTTTTATTTTTAGCTTTTATTTCAAGTGTACATATATATATATATATATATATAAACCTGATGGGAAAAATTAAAAATGATCAAGCCCAAAACAGACGAGAGAGATAAACTCCTGAAAAGCACATTCAATCTTAAGTAAGAAAATGACAGAAAAAGGCAGTCAATATCAGAAAAGAAATAAAAATTGGAAGAGAAATTGGAGAAAAGGTAAAAAATTGCAAAAGAATTTTTATGTCTCGCTCCAAATAAAAGAGTTGGAAGTCAAAAATGGAAGCCTGTTTCAGATTATTCAAAAGATTCTTATCTTAGGTTCTTTCAGATATTCTCTACATACATTGGACGATCTGACAAAGTAAGTAAAAAAGCAAGTATTTGAAGAAGGGTGCACATCTGTTTACCTTTGACTTATTTCAAGTAGGCATTGCAAGAGTTATTGCTAAAACAAAGCATGTTACGATCATCTCAATGAATTATTCCAGGGCCTGTANACACACACACCCCCAAAAAAAAAGATTAAGTAGACTTTTGTCCTATAAAAAAAAATTTTTCCCTAATAAATTAGATATCAAACGAAAGAACATTTATTCATCTATAATCAGTGCAAATATCTTGTTCAAAATTGAATATTAAGTTCGTCAACTAATTCGATCAAAATGATACCTATGCAAGGATCGGCAAATGTGAAAAGTTTTTCTTAAAATCAAGACCACTTTTTATGACTGCGGTTTAAACACATACAAAATTCTATTAATATAATTATAAAATTATATATATATCATCTAATATACATGAAAGAAAATAAGCTGTTAGTTCAGAACTCTTGAGTTTCTTGTTCTTACACTCATCAGCTAAATATAATTGAAAAACTCTGCAAAAACATTATAAGTTTGTAATCGATTGTCAAAATTACAAGAGGAAAATTACAACGTGGAATATAAAGTCAATATTAATTTTTAGATTAATAGTTGGCCAGTGTATACATATATAAATTATATACAAATTATTCAATAATGATATACAAATATTTTTAGAATTTTATTGAGATTGAACTTTTATTGAAAGCAAATATTATTATCTACGAATTCAAATTCAAAATCCAATCAACCTTTATTAAATTTAAGTTGACGCACGTCAATTGGAACATTCAAACTCTTGCATTCTTTTTAGAGTTCGAAAGTTCGAATCTATTTCGAATCTCGATATTTTGAAAGACTTATCAAGATAAAAGCGATATGTCAGGTAAAGAAATACAGAAAAAGGATTACAGGAAAGAAGGTACTATGAAAGAGAGGGAGAAGAAGGGCATGAGAAGAGAGAGATTGAAACGAAACTCGAGGAGATAAAAAGCACCTGTAAAGAAAGATGACAACAGACAAAAAAGAGAGAATATAAAAATAGTTTCAGAGCCCATAATTTAAGGGTATTTTTGTTAGTTTTATCCCCGTAGATTAACCTAGATTTGCAAATCTAGGTTAATCCACCTGATATTATTTGCACGTGACTGAATATTTTTGTTGTTCGACTATATAAAAGAAAGGAGTCCTCTAAACACTAAGCTAACACAAATAGTATGGCCATATAAGGAAAGAAAGGAAACATGTTCGACAGACAGCAGTTTAAACAGAACTCTAAGACAATAGAGGGGGAGGCGGACCTAAGAGGAAACGGAGAGATTGTGGAAGTAAAGACCTAAATGAAAAAGACTCAAAGAAAAGTCAATATCATTGCTCTAAAACATTACACTGATCTCAATTAATTGAGATCAAATTCAATGGAAGAAGCTTTTCATGGTGCTGTGAGCAAATGTTTAGGTCATTTACAGAACTAGATAAGAGGAAGATCTCCCACATGGTTTCAGATATATATATATATAGTAATTACGCTCCCTTACGAAAGTTTGGTTGAGCACTCTATCTGAGATGGGAACCTGTCGTTTGCGTAATGCGGAGCTCACTGCGCATGTGTAGTTTGAGCACTCTGACAGGATCCCACAATAACTTCTTAAGCTGTGTTTGCTCCGGCACATGGCCTGAGAGTTATGTCTCAGAAACTCTGTGCTGCACTGATGAACCCACAAAGGGCGAAACAGTACTGTCTGTAGCTTGATTATATATATATATATATATATATATATATATATATATATATATATATATAATTTTAGTCAGGTAGCACATTGAAACAGAACAGAAATGTTGTTAATATGTCTGACGTAATATACCTGTACAAATATTTCTTTCATTTTTACTAATACGTCAGATGCGTGCAAATACGTAGCAAGCATACAAGGAGATATTCTATTGTGGAGCAGGCATGAGACAATAAGAAAAGATAAATTAGCTTTTCATTAGGGCTCAACCTTTAAATATTTTCTATTCTCATAAACTAAATAACGACGGGAAAGGAGTTTTTGTAACATGATATTTAAGAACGACGCAGTACTGGTAAATAAAAACAAGCTGAAGCAGAAATAGCATAGGAGAGACAAAGAATGGCATTTTAAGAAAAGAGGAATAAAACTAAGTAGATACAGGATACAATATTTAGTTAGAACATTATAACTACTTTACCACAAGTAGAATTTTAAGAAAAGGAAGTATTTCAGGTCAGAAACTCTATGGACCTACGTTACCAGAAGAGGGTTATGGAGAAACTATCACAGAGGTAAAACAGGAACAAAGAAACTTGAAAACCAAACTCGAAAACGACGCAGAAAGTCCGGTTACAATACGGAGGACTGTGTAGCCGAAAGACAAAGTCAATTATTATTCTTATTCCAGATTATTTATTTTATGTGCATCATAATTAAAGATTTTAACCTTACCAAGTACATCTTTGATAAAAAGCTTGGAAAACGTGAACTTCACTATTTTTCTTTTGTAAGCTCTTGAATTCAACGCAGTTTTTCGCTGCCCGATACTATTGCCCCATCTGTGTTCCTTTCCTTAATCTTTTTCTATATCAGAGTATCATTTTATGATGAATAGATAGTGCCATTAAAATTCCATAACAAATGACTAACAAAAAGTCAATAATTTCAAGACCATTAAACCATCTCCTACATTCCAAGACCTCCTTCTCTCACACAAACAAGGAAGCCTAAGAACATACTGCTTTTTGCCCGAGATACATTTTCGTATTAGCAGAAGTAAAGAGGTTGATTTTCAGCTTGACCCATTAGTTAATTTAGCTGTCATCCTCAGGTTTTTACACTTCATCAATTTACCATGTCCAATATCATAGGCAAAAACTGTAGCACCACCATTTGCTATAAAATGGGCCTTATACGTGGGACTTAAAATAGCAATAAAAGATGCATTGATTACATGCTTACTGTAGATATTACCCCTATATAAAACATATCCTAAAACTTGTAGTGTTCAATACCAATCCTGAGTGCCTATTGTAAAAAAACTTACTTCATCTGGTTCCTATATGGGGAGTTCATTTATTGTTTTTTCAAACAAGTGGGTTTAAATAAATATTTACTTTATGCTACCAGATATTCATTATATTGTTTTGCAATCGTACCAAAGTTTAGCAGGCGCTGTGACTTAACAAAATATAATCACTTAATCATAATCCACATTAATCTTTAATTCGGATTAATTGAAGAATGTTGCTTGAGAGTTAGATAGTTGCAATCTATCTTCATCACAAGACATTGTAGTAAGGCACTAATGTAATACGGAAAACTAAATTCAACAATCAAGACTTTTCAAAACTTAAACAGGCACCGCGTACAGTACAAAAGAGGCGCACTACCTACATTTAATCAATTTCTTACACAAATACTTCAATAACTAGAAGTAAAAATTAATGAGATTTTTTATATCTTATCAGGTATAATTGTTCGGGATTTAGTTCAACAAGTACTTTCCAGCTCCAAATCTAATTGAAAGGATAAACGAAAGCAAATATTAAGTTATCTTCTTTAACGTCATCAGTTTTGTATTAATAATAACTATAGTGTACAGCGCTAAACAGCATTACTAATTTGTTTACTTTTGGTGCTGGCTTAATTGAACAGATTGTTTTTATTTTTTTGATGAGGTTGATCTTTAGAACGATTGAAAGATATTTTAGTGTAGTGTAGAATTCGAAGATATTTTAGTGTATATGGTGTTGAAATCTTCTTTCATGCTTTTTATATTTATTTTTGTAAAAATGATATAATATAGATGGAGATGATTTGAAATTTAAGAAACGTGAAAAACATGTGAACAGTTTCTTGATACTTACCAATGCCTGAGGGCATCATAGCTACACTACCACCCAAACTATCGACATTCATCCTTGGCCTGATCATTTTTGCCAACATATCTTTAACTTGAGTTCGCCATTTTGTTCTCCAGGGCCACTCCCTGGACATCTCATCCTAAACACTCTTTTAAGGCTAGGCCTCCCACAGAACCATGTCTTTCCTTTCGAGGTCAGATCAACTGATCTTGTTTGTGAGAATATTATATTATAGATGGAGAGGATTTGGAACTGCAGAAAAGTGGAAAAATATGTGTTTGCAGAAAATATGAAATAAAGGAAAAGCGCTATAGCTACAGTTAGCTATAGTTAGCTACAGTTGTCGAATATGTGGCCATAATAACAAGAGGCACTATTTCAAACCCCAGTTAGTGCACACATATTTTACACTTTTCTACAATTATTGTTATTATTTGTTATCACTGTTTTAATCGTATTTTCTAAAATCTGTACAAAATCAACAGTCTACCACTTCAATGAAGAAATAACTTGGGTGTAATACACTGCAGCAGAAATACCATAAACAAGGAACCTCTTGCAAAGTAATCTTCTGCCTTACCACGCAGCCACTGCTTAACTTAGATTTGTTTATATATATATATATATATATATATATATATATATATATATATATATATATATATAAATGCAAAAGAAACGTCAACAATACTAAAACGACAAGCTACAGTATTATGTCAACATATAGAGCGCTTGATGAAAAGTAAAGCATCTATCTTATCTATCTATCCTCCAGTCTCATTGCAAGATCTTGTGTCATTTGGTATACGACCGGGTAGCAGCGTCTATCAAACACCCTGAGGACATGCCCGTTGGCGTCATCATTGTCTTGTCATTACAATATATTCATTATCATTGTACATCTGGACATGGAATTAATGTTCGCTTGGTTTTGATCTCTTGAATTCAATGCCATAATTCTTATGATTTAAGTGAAATCTAATTTTCAGCATATTCGAGAAAACAAGGATGTGCAATCTTAATATTTTTTCATAGAAGCAAAGTAGTCTGCATGAGGCTAAAAACAGAAAAACATTGTTAAGCACTTCAACACAGTTAACATTCCCGAAAAATGGATGACGAATTAAATAAAAAAAGAGGAATTACAGGAAAAGTAACACTAGCTAGTACCAATCAATACAAGTTACTAGTGCATTCACCCAAAGTTTAACTCGAGGGAAAACATGTCTTGTCAGCTAGTTGACCCTGGTAAACAAATGGTACAGACATTTTGAGGGGAGATTAATAGCTTGCTTTAGCTTAACGGTCACATAATTTGGATTTGAAACCCATGTTTCTTTACTCCAAATCTCCAATGGCTAAACGTTGTGTTGGAACAGTCGTCCACAATCTCTCTTCTTTGTTACTGGTCATATTGAATTTGTTAAATCCATGGAGAAATATGCCACTGGCAAAAATTTATTACATCATATTCAACAGCTAACTAATTCTACTACTAATACTACTACTTCTGCCACCACCACTACTACTATGACTACTACTACTACTACTACCAACAATAATAATAATAATAATAATAATAAAGGGTAGACGGAAAGTGTCCAGACCAGCAGATCGTCTGGCAATTCCTCAGGGAGCAGTGTCCCTGCCCTCGTCGATCTGGGTAAGCCTGGCGGGAACAGTGGGAAAAGTTGAACTTGTCTTAATTGGCCGGCTTAACTTTGTACTGCCTAATACTGCTGGAAAGGGACATTGACCCCCCCTGCCCTGTGTAGTCAAATTGTCCTGAAAATTACACCAGGCACTGACTATTATTGTCAGCAAGTGGCGTAGTGTCGTAAGACGTATGACCTCAGATCTTAATTGATTTGTGTGGTACACGAACTAGTTTTGCCTGGTAATTATGAATGGGCTAGATCAAACATTCCAGCTCAAACCGCAGACTTGCCAGTCAGTTGCCTGGCCGTAACCAGTTGTGCATGTCCCGAAAGGGCTGACACAAAACGCATTTCTGTTTAACGGGCGGGAGTAGTGGGGGGGCATCATATCTAGATGTCGTGAGCGTGAATCTCAAGTTCTAAAGGGCTGAGTACCAAGTTCGCACTTGTTACTTAGTCCTGAGGTTTTGGGTGAAGCCTCGCTACGGAGACCATTTTAAGCAGAATGGGTCACCTAAACTGGAAAACCCCACCTGCAAGGTCATGTGCTGTTTTAATTAATCGCACACACTTGGGTGTGATGCATGCACCCAGCTAACACTTATCGGGCTGGGAGTCAGATGGGTTTGCTGGGTTTTCTACCCCTGAGTCCCCCATGGGCTCGTATTGCTCCACCACTCAATAATAATAATAATAATAATAATAATAATAATAATAAAAATAATGAAGAAATAATAATAACGATAATAGTACTGATGTTATTATCATGATTAAGCTAATAGTAATAAGAATAATGCATCAACATGATTCAGTCGAATAATTTTCTTAATTATTAAAGTACGCTCACAATGTTAAATACTTGTTAGATATTTTTCAATTTAAAAGGAATAAAAATGGATTTTTATAGCAAGATTACTATTTACGTAACACACAGCAAATAGAATGTACTAAATGACAAACAAACAGGAAACAGAATGTACTAAAATGACAAACAAACAGAAAACAGAATGTACTGCATGAGAAAGATACAGCAAAGAGAATGTACTAAATTACTGACAAACGGCAAAAAGAATGCACAAAATGACAATCAAACGTCAGGAGAAAGACAGAGAGAAAGACAGAGAGAGAGAGAGAGAGAGAGAGAGAGGGACAGAGAAGCAAAGACAGAGTGCAGTGAGCCCTTAATGGACTCATAAAAACGAGTCCAGCAAGCACTATTATTTCAAGTCGATCCGCAAAATCTTGTACTGTTCCCATATGGAAGGGCAAACCTGGTTCACTTATTAATTTAATCGTTCTGACCTCAAAACTTTTAATGCATTTGCATTTCAACCTTAAATGCTGCACGATAACCGAATTAAAATTAACAATTTCATAAATAGATTTGCACTGCCTTTCTGGAAATACTTTGATAGACACACAATGTTTGCCTGTAAATACTAGACATATATTATTTTATTCTATCCATCAATCTAAGACGTTAAAGGCTTGTGTACATGTCATCACACATAAACTTGTACAAAGCAATACATAAATAGGTACCTGGCAAGATGTTCACAGTAAATACACAAGGATTTCTAGCGACGTAAAAGTTACTTTTGGTGCAGTGTCACAATAGCTTTAGGAAATTGTTCTGCTAATTTTTTTACTTTTTTTGGGGGGGGTTAATTGAGTAAAAACTAATTTTGTTCCGGGCTGTTTGGAGTACACAGGACAATTTGGGGGCATTTTTTGACAGGTTTCTGGCTATTCTGTAATGTCTACTAAATTAATTTATTACAAATGAAATTCATATTTAAAGTATTTTTTACGAAAAAGAAGCTCCTTAATTCGGTTAATTTCTCCTGATAATCTTGACAGCAAATAACCATAGCAAGACTGACCGAAAAGTTTTTGAGACAAATTTGAAAAAAGCAATAGTCTTTTTTTATTTAGCTTTAAGATATAATATGAAACCTTGAGGTAACTGAAATATTTTTTTTGGCTGTTCTAAGGATGAAATTCTAAATTTCTACTAGATGTATTAATTCCTAGTGATTGTATACCTTAGCGTATAAGAGAATATAGTAACCGCTAATTGAGAAGATTGTAATATAATTATTAAAAAGAACAAAATCAAGATTACTCCCGTTTTTAGAGGTACTAGAAATTGAGCAAGTACAATGAATAGTGAGAGTGACAAGTTTGGAATTGAGATGGCATTATTGCGTTCCATTCATAGCAAGGAGGTGTACATTTTAATTAAAGAGTAACAGGTAGATTATTGATTGAAGTGAAAATAGAAAATAGATTTACGAGCGTGACACTTAAATGTAGAGGTAAGAAAGCTATAATTATAATTTTACATGTGCTTTTTGCATTGATTTTAGGTTTGTTTTAAAGTCTACTGCCAGATCCACTACGGGAAGTTGTATTTCATTGTTAAGAAGCAGCTCGTCACGACTTGTCACAAGTAACGCTACAGGGTGAAAGGAAGCTAGGCAGGATAGCATAATAGAAAGACTTGTAAGGAGCCAGAACAATTGTGTTTTAAGATACGTGAAAGACAGGGAAGATTATAACATAAAAGTGATTCCAATAGTTGTTGAATGTCTCAGTGGAGGAATGATAGAACTGAAAACAGACATTCAAAAAATCTTTGAGTTTGATAATGAGAAAGAAGGGTTATTGAGAGAAATCCAAAAGACAGTTGTGAATCAATAATTAGAAAAGTGTTATCGGGACTATTGACTTAAGGTGTCTTACGTAAAGCTAACAAAAATAGGTAGCTCAAGCCATCCAGCGCTTCCTCGGGTAGTAAAATAGTAGGGTTATTACTTCATACTCATAAGCTACCATGAGCAGGATTGGGTGATAACGGCTGACTTTATGATTATCATTAGTATCTTGTAACTTGATATATAGGATGGAAATTGTATTGTCAGTTAATCCAAGAGAGAATTATGATGATGATAATAATAATAATAATAATAATAATAAAATAATAATAATAATAAAATGAAAGTGAGAATCTAGAGTCAGGAGAAGAGGACGATGGCCAGATCAACCCATCTACTGAAGTGCAAGACACTCCTAGAGTAAGCATTGATGACCAGACCACTGAAGAATCTTCCCAGTTGAGTGATGAGGAGAATAACATATGGACCAGATTAACAGAGATTGTGATCTTAAACCCTAAGCTTGACCCGTCGAATCTACACTATGTAGATAAGCGAAAAGTTCAAGCTGAGACTAGGAAAGTAGATGGTGTGCTCAAGCATATCCGCACTGAAAACATCACAGCGTTAAGGGATCTGATACGTACTGCAGCTGTAGTAGTCGGTGAACGGGTAGGAACAAAACCAAAGGCAAGGAAGAATGCCCATGAACCGATGTGGAAAAGGAGGATTGAAGGAGACATCAAGATCCTTAGAAAACACCTTAGCGGGATTGAGAGCTGGTAAAGAGGCATGTGGGTCAATGTGAAAGAATCGGTAAAGCGAGATTTAGAAAGGAAGTATAAGATCAAGGACAAGGGATTTAGGGTGATAATGGAAGAGATTAAACAGAGGATATCCAGTAAGGCAGTGAAAGTTAAAAGGTACACTGAGCGTATTGCCTAGTATGAGCAGAATAGTCTCTTTAACACCAAGCAGAGGCAGTTTTTCAGAAAGATAGAAGGCGATATCCAGAATAATGAATCACCCAATCTCGGAGAGGCTTCCCAATTCTGGGCTAACTTTGGGGGAAAACCAGTTACTCACAACCCAAACGCTGAGTGGCTGAAAGATGTTAAACAGCAGTTGCATGACGTCCCTAGTTAGGTAAACTTTGAGATGGCTGAAGGTGTTAAACATAAGTTGACAGGATTACCGAACTGGAAAAGACCAGGCCAAGATGGTATTCAGTGTTTTGGGTTGAAAAGGTTCAGGTCACTGCTGAGTAGAATCACCAAAGATCTAAATGACTTCCTCTCAAAAGGCAATGTACCGTTATGGATGGTGGAACGTAGAACAACTTTGATAATTAAAGATATAGCTAGGGGCCCTGAAGTAGGAAACTACAGGCCAATAGCATGCCTTAAGCTTTTGTGGAAAGTTTTCACTGGAGTACTTACTAACAAGACATAGGAACACTTGGAACAACTCAAGTTGCTTCCAGTGGAGCCAAAGGGTTGTCGCAGAAAGTCGCAAGGCATCAAGGACCATCTTATCATAGATAAGACTTTGCTTAAGAACTGTAAAAGGCGCCACACTAATCTATCTATGGCTTGGATCGATTTTAAAAAAGCCTACAGTATGGTTCCACATTCGTGGATTGTCGAGACTTTAAAGTTGTTAAAGATCTCTGATGCGGTAGTTGACCTGATCTCAGCTGGCATGATAAATTGGAAGACCAATCTGTGCTCCAACAATCAACTCCTCGGAAGTGTTAACATTAACAGAGGTATATTCCAGGGAGATTCCGTTTTTCCTCTTCTCTTTATCATTGCACTAATACCATTGTCTCTGGTCCTCAGATCCTTGCCTATGGGATATATGCTGGGTAAGGACGAGCCAAAGATCAACGACCTTATTTTCATGGATGATCTGAAGCTCTTTGGAAAGTCTGAGAAAGAGATTTATTCACTAGCACCAACTGTTAGACTTGTCAGAAATGATACTGGTGTGGAGTTTGGGATATCAAAATATACATTAATAGCTATGAAAAAAGGATTTCGTGTGGCAACTGATGGCATTGAATTACCTAGTGACCAGTTCATTGATGATCCCGAAGAAGAAGGATATAAATATCTGGGAGTTTTGGATCCCGAGGATATTCTAGAAACAGATATGAAAATCCGGGTAAGGAATACTTAATCTGCACGCTTGAATAAACTGTTGAAGACCAAACTGAACTCGAAAAACAGCATTTTAGCTATTAACATTTATGCTGTTGGTGTCGTTAGGTACCGTGCAGCAGCTATACTTGACTGGGGGCAAGACGACTCTCAGGAGATTGATCGACAGACGCGCAAGCTTCTACACAAATATAAGGCACATCATCCCAAGTCGAAGGTAGACTGCCTTTCCATGTAGAGAAAGCATGGCGGGAGAGGCTTTATAAGTGTGAGCGATTGCAATGCAGTAGAGAAATGAAGTCTTGGTTACTATCTGGTGAACAGCGAAGAGGATCTTCTGCAGCATGTGAGTTCGGCATTTAAACTACAACAAGGTGCCATTGAACGAAAGCTGGAATAGAAATCGAGGATAGTGGAAGAATGGATAAGATGCTGGAAAGCAATGGATATGCATGGCAAGTTTGAAAGCGACACAGAACAGGTAAAAACTAACGATTCTTGGTTATTGTCGTCACAGGGCAAGTTCAAGAGAGAGACGGAGAACTTGTTGATTGCCGCGCAAGAACAGGCATTGGCCACAAAATCAGTGAAAAAGAAATACTTTAGGACTGTCAAGAGTAACTTATGCCGAATGTGTGGTCAATACCCAGAGGAAACCATGCACATTGTTAGTGACTGCTTGCTCAACGCGAGTACAAAAGGCGACATGACAAAGTGTGCTTGAACCTTCACTGGAATCTTTGTCAGAAGTATGAAGTCCAGGTGGCAGATCAATGGTATAATCATGTACCTGAAGCAGTCATTGAGACTGATAAGTTAAAGATTCTGTGGGATTTTAAAATACAGACCGTCATTCGACTTGACGATAATAAACCAGACACCACGGTCCTCTTGAAAGATACCTGGTAATGTCTGATTATTTATGTTGCTTGTCCAGGTGACCACAGGGTGATTCAACAAGAATGGAAAAAGATCCTAAGCTACACTGGCTGAAAATTGAAATCCAACGTATGTGGAATGTTAAAGCAACTGTCATCCCAATCATATTTGGAGCTCTGAGAAGTATTCCACCCAGATTGAAAGGATTTCTGGAGGAGCTGAACACAGAGCATGATATTGGTACGCTCCAAAAGTCTGTCTAAATGGGAATTGCACACATTTTGCGAAAAGTTCTCAGTATCTAAAATACCTTCAGTATCTCAGGTCCAGTGAAACGGACCTAATGCTGAGAATGAAAATACCGGACGTTAACACTCATACTGTGCGAATCTGAATAGTAATAATAATGACAACCATAAAGTTGAAAGTGTAATTGTAACAGAACACTTTAGTTATTGTGGGATTTTCCCACACAGACAGATCATCGACTGGTGCATAACCGACCAGACATTGCTTTTGAATACAAAAAGGATCGATCGTGTTTGTTGATTGGCATATCCTGCCCTTCGATACTAGGATTGAAAAAAAGAAAAGGAAAAAATTGAGGTATATCAAGACTTTAAGAGAGAAATCACGACGATGGATTGTAAGAGAAGTCAAAATAGTACCAGTAATCATTGGTGCTCTGGATACGATTGGAAAGAACTTTGGGAACTAGCTGAAGAAAATTGAAATAGAATGCAGCACAGAACTTTTACAGAAAACTTATCTGTTGAGAGCTGCAAAGATACCAAGAAACGTACTGGATACCTAAAGCCTGCTACCCAGCAGCTAACCGTCAGTCAACATCAGCGGGGAGTGAACAGTGAACAACTACAACAACAACAATAAAAATAATAATAATACAAATAAAAATAAATAATAATAATAATAATAATAATAATAATAATAGGAAGAGGGCTAATAGGCTGCAAAGGATGTGTCAGAGCTGAAGAAAACAACTTTGGTTGATATGTCGAGCACCAAACTGAGCCACTGTTAAATGCTGTCAAAGGGAATGGGATAATCCAGACTGACAGTTTCTTGAATCCTAAAGACTATAAGAAGAGAGAAAAAGACCAGAGTCTGAATTCCTGGAAAGAGAAGAAGACGTATGGGCAATTTGTTAGAGAGTTGGAGGAAAAGGATGTTGAAAATTCTTGGAAATGGCTAAAATTATGTGATTTGAAAGGGTCTACCAAGGTATTAATATGTAGTGCCCAAGAGAAAGCCATGAGCACGAATATTATCAAGCATTTCAGAGATAAGACCAGAGAAAAACCTTTTTGCAGGATGTGTGGAGAGAAAAGATACTGTTTACCATACAATTAGTGAGTGTACTGTATTGGCTAGAAAGAAATATCTAAAGCGTCACAATAACGTTTGTAAATACATACACTGGAAATTATGTTAAAAGTTTGATCTTGAAGCTGCAATGAAAAGGTATAAACATGAACCTCAGGGAGTGATAGAGAATGACTCATGTAAGATAATGTGGGATTTTGTAATACAATGTAATCGAAAAGTGATTGCAAGACCAGACATCGTTGTAATAGATAAACCAGACATCATTATAATAGATAAGAATGAAAAACAGACAAAAATTATAGATGTCGCAATACCTGGAGGTGTGAGAGTGCTAGAAAAAGAAAAGGGGAAAGTTGAAAAGTATAGACCTCTACGAAATGAGATTGCTCGACTGTGGAAAATGAAGAAGATTGAAATTATTCCTGTGATCGTGGGTGCGTTGGGAACTGTCTCGAAAAACGTTGAAAGCCATGTTAAACAAATTGGAATAACGATGAATGTAGAATATTCCCAAAATACAGCACTGTTAGGTACAGCCCGAATCTTACGGTTGGCCCTAGGGAATTAAAGCTACAGGTGAAAGGGTTGTGATTCCTTATGGGCTGTGTTGTAACAAAACTCCTTGGAATTAAGAAAAAAACAGCTAAGAAAAATGTTCCATAGTGAAAGAGACGTCTAAATTATCAGATCCAGAATTTACGAAAAAATTTATCCAAGTTGGAAAAATTAAGAAAAAACGCAAAAAATAATATTGAAACAAAGGATAGGCTGTACGAAAAGTAGTGTTTAAAAAAAGCAACCTAAATGTGGTGATTGAAGAGCTAAAGCAAAGAGTAACGGCCAAGAAGGAAAAAATTAAACGGTACGATAGTAGAATAGAGCAATTCCGACAGAACAGATTATTTCAAAATAATCAACAGAGACTATTTGAAAAGCTTGAAGGTGTTGATCGAGGCAATGATGAAGCGGTTGAGGCTGAAGCAGCAAGAACGTTTTGGCGGGAGATCTGGGAGAAAGAAGCTGCCCACAACGAAAATGCCGAATGGATAAATAAAGTCGAAAAAGACGTTGCTGAAACTGAAAAACAGGACAACCTGAGTCTTACAACGGAAATGGTGAAACAGCAAGCTAATAAATTAGCAAACTGGAAGGCACCCGGGCCAGATGGCGTCCAAGAATACAGGATCAAAAACATATGGACTTTGCACCCCTTAATGACAACTATGTTCAACGATTGCCTTTCTACCGGTACTATTCCAGCATGGCTTACCAAAGGAAAAACTGTGCTTATCATGAAAGATTAAACCAAAGGCAAAGATGATGCAAATTATAGACCTATAACTTGCTTAGCTCTTATGTGGAAGTTATTAACAAGCATAGTTTCAGAGGAAGTGTACACTTAGATCAAAACGGACTGTTCCCTGAAGAACAGAAAGATTGTAAAAAAGGCTCAAGGGAAACCAAAGACCAGCTAGTAATCGATAAAGCCATAAAAAGAGCTGCAAGCGGAGGAAAGTTGGGTTGGCTATGGGATGGATTGACTACAGAAAGGCATCCGATATGGTACCACACTCTTGGATCATACGATGCCTACAACTATTTAAAGTAACGGACAATGTAATAAGCCTGATAAAAAATAGCCTGACTAAATGGGAGAGAGAACTAACATTAGGAGGACAAACTTTAGGAAAAGTGAAAATAAATTGAGGCATTTTTCAGGGTGATAGCCTCTTCCCTCTTCTTTTTGTAATTAGCTTAATACCATTATCCTTCATCCTTCGGTCCGCCAAGGCCGGTTTTGAGTTCTCGAAAATAAGCATCCATATTAATCATTTACTTTTCATGGATGATCTAAAACTCTTTGGTAAGACGGGAAAACAATTAGAAAGCCTATTGAATACTGTCAGAATTTTTAATAGTGACATCAGAATAGAATTCGGTATAAGCAAATACGGAATCCTCATCATGAAAAAAGGGAAACGTATTAGAAGTGAAGGGATAGAAATGCCTACTGGAGAAAGAATGAAAGAAATAGATCTTGATAATGGATACAAATACCTCGGTGTACTTGAAGCAGATAACATAAAAGACAATGCAATGAGAGAAGGAATAAGGACGGAATATCTAAGAAGGCTAAGAAAAATCTTAAAATCAAAGCTAAACAGTAAAAACACTATAACTGCTATTAACGCTAGGGCAATATCCGTTATAAGATATAGCGCGGGTATTATAGAATGGAGAGTTAATGACTTAAAAGAACTAGACAGGAAAACCCGGAAAATGCTGAGAACCTTTAGTATGTTTCACAAGAAGGGCGATATAGATCGTCTTTATCAGAAAAGGTCTGAAGGGGGGCAGAGGTCTCATAAGTGTAGAAGACTGTGTAATGATGGAGCAAAACTGCTTGCATAAACACTTGCAAGACAGCGAGGAGCCAATATTGGTAGAGGTCAGAAAGGAGAAGATTATAGGTGAAGGGGCGAATAAAGTTACAATTCTAGAAAGGAGAAAAAACAATTTCTATCAAAAACAATTACACAGCGTCGTCCGCACCAACACCAGTTTCAAAGACCCACGCAGTTGGGATTGGTTAAAAACTGGTGACTTGAAGAAGGCCACAGAAGGTACTCTAATGACAGCTCAAGAGCAAGCCATCAGAACCAAGTCAATCAAACATCATATTGACAAGGATCGTACATCCCCTATGTGTCGACTGTGTGGTGACCGTGAGGAGACAGTTGCCCACTTAGTATCAGAATGTAGAACTCTGGCTCAGAAACATGTATTGGCATACGTGTAAAGACCACAACATTGAACATTCAAAAAATTGGTATAATCACCATCCAGAAAATGTCATTGAAAATGAAAAAGTGAAAATACTCTGGGACATGAAAATCCAGACTGATAAGGTTTTGAAACATTCAAAGCCTGACATAGTTATTTTTGATAAAGAAAACAGGAAATGTACGATAGTGGATTTAGCTTGCCTCTTTGATACCAGAGTCATCGAGAAAGAGAGAGAAAAAATCAACAAATACCAGGACCTTAAGTGTGAATTGAAACGAATTTGGAATTGTAGGGAAGTACAAGTGGTTCCCATTATCATCGGAGCTTTGGGTACTATATCTAAGGATTTCCACAATTGCCTTGGGAAAGTTGGCCCTGATTCTCATTTTGGAACTTTACAGAAGGCTTGCTTGTTGGGAACAGCAAGGACTGAATTTCTTAGGTTGCGAGTCGCAACGTGATGTTCACTTAATATCTTCCGGTTTGTAAACTGAGCTTCAAAACGAAATAATAATAATAAAACAAAGCCCAATAATTTTGAGGAGATTTGGTAGCATCAAACCTTGATGGCAGAACAAGAAATCTTATTTCAAGCAAATAATAAAAATGATGATAATAATAATAATAATAATAATAATAATAATAATAATAATAACAATAGAATTAATAAAGACAACAAATAAAGCTCTGTTAATAATAAAAAACAACGTCATGAGCCATCAGATGTAACAGAAATAAATGAACTGATGTACGCAACTGCTACAGTTAAAGGTGTCAGATTTTAAAAACAAAGAAAATCAAAGGGAAAACAACCTGCGTAGAAAGAAAGAATTGAAAAGGAAAGTACTAGAATAAGAGGCGATTTATCGATTCTCACAGGGTTAACGAAAGTTAATGGAATTAGTGAGAGAAAAAGGAGAAAAATCATGAGAAGATACACTNATAATAATAATAATAATAATAATAATAATAACAATAGAATTAATAAAGACAACAAATAAAGCTCTGTTAATAATAAAAAACAACGTCATGAGCCATCAGATGTAACAGAAATAAATGAACTGAGGTACGCAACTGCTACAGTTAAAGGTGTCAGATTTTAAAAACAAAGAAAATCAAAGGGAAAACAACCTGCGTAGAAAGAAAGAATTGAAAAGGAAAGTACTAGAATGAGAGGCGATTTATCGATTCTCACAGAGTTAACGAAAGTTAATGGAATTAGTGAGAGAAAAAGGAGAAAAATCATGAGAAGATACACTATAAAAAAGAGGAAGACATAGATGCTGAGAAACAAAAGTTAAAGCAGAAGATACAGGCAAAGGCTTAATGAATAAGAAAATTTGAGAAAAGGAATAAACTGTTTAGACAAAATAGAATGTTTAAATCTAACCCCAAAGTATTTTACCGAGAATTAGGAAAAAGCAAATGTAATGTAATAAGCCACCATCTTAAGACGTAATTGTATTGTATTGAAAAACAATTTTAGAAGATGAATATCATAATGAGGTGGTTGAATGGATAAGCGCGCAAGAAGAAATGCATGAAAATTCATCAGAACAACAATCGAAAGACATAAGTAGGGATGAGGTTACAGCAGCACTTCGAAAGTCAAGTAACTGGAAATCCCATGGCGAAGACAAAATACCAAATTTCTGTTTGAAGAATTGCGAATCCCTACACGAAGATCTAGCAAGATGTTATAATGAAATAGTGAGAGAACCCGAGAAAAGCCAGACATGGTTAACACAAGGAATAACATACTTATTGCCTAAAACACAAGAAACAAATAGTCTAAGATCAATTTTATGCTTACCAGCCACATACAAAATATTAAAATCGATTATAGTAGACAGAACTTACAACCACTTAGAAGAAAACAATTTACTACCAGCTGAACAGAAAGCATGTAGGAGAGGTCCTTATGATTGCGAAGACCAACTTCTTATAGATAGAATGATGGTTGAAGATTGTAAAACTAAAAGAAAGAATTTGGGTACTGCCTGGATAGACCAAAGAAAAGCCTTTAACAGTGCTTCTCACAGTTGGATTATTTAAGTAATGCAAATCTATAAAGTTTCATCAGATCTAATCAAATATATGGAACATATTATGAATAAATGGCAACAGCAATGATACATAATTTCTCCTCTGGTTGCATAACAACAACTCCTATTAGAATAAAAATGGAATACTTCAAGGAGACTCAGTATCTCTTATTCTGCCTATTTCTTGAACCTCTCAGCAATCTACTAAATAACACAGAATTGGGATACAAAATTTACAAGGGAAGATTTACTCACCTATTCTACATGAATGACCTGAAACTATACTCTAAGAATGATAATCAATTATAGTGACCTTTGAACACAGTAAAGATATTTAATGACGATATTAAAATGGAATTTGGATTGGACAAATGTGCCAAAGCATCCTTTAAAAGGGGAAAACTGACAAATATATCAAACGTAAAGCTAGATGCTACAACGATTATTCAAGAACTTGATCAAGAATGCATAAAAATCTGAACACAGAGGAAGGCAAGGGCATCAAATATGCTATAGAAAAAGAAAGGGTCAGAAAATAATACTATCGAAGAATTAAGATGATCCTGAAAAGTGAGCTGAATTCATCTAATAAAATCACTGCCATTAACACTTTGGCAATTCCAGTAGCAACGTACAGTTTCAATGTAATTAACTGGCAAATGAAAGAAATGAGAAAAATGGATCCCAAGACGAGAAAAACAAGAACGATGCACAGAATGAAGCATCCTAAAGCAGATGTAGAAAGGATATATCTGCCAAGAAAGAAAGGAGGCAGAGGGTTGATTTAATTGGAATGTACTTACAAAACAAGCACTATAGATTTAGAAGTGTATCTAAAAAAAACAAAAGACAAGCTGTTGAAAAAAAGTAAACAAACATGAAAGCGACAAGAAGTTATATTCGATCCAAAAAGAGGCTAATAGGTTTGAAAGGGAACTGAGGTTGCAAATGGAGAATGTTGAAAATGAAGAAGCCATGCCAATTAAAAAGAAAGTGAAATTTCTGAAAGAAACAGTAAAGAAAAAGATTATGATCAACATGAAAGAGAGATGGAAAGAGAAACCGCTAGAATTGACACATAAATGGTTGCAAAGCTTTGGACTGAAAGCGGAAACAGAAGGTTTGGTGATAGCTGCACAAGATTAATGTTTAGCAACACTATACTATCAGCAAAAAATTATAAAACATGGAACTGACCAGAAATGTAGATAATGCCATGAATTTGACGAAAGTGTGAAGCACATTATATCTGGCTGTCCTACCCTAGCAAAAAAGGAATATTAAGAAAGACATGATCAGGCACTCACTTATATTCACTGGAATATTTGTAAATACTACCAGATTGAAGTCAGTACCAAATGGTACGAACATAAACCAACCGAAGTTACTGAAGGAAATGATGTTACAGTATTGTGGGATATGCCTATTAACACAGACAAAGAAATCAAAGCAAACAGGCCGGATGTCGTAATCAAAGATAAATCAAAAAGTTCATGTACGTTAATTGATATGTGTGTACCATCAGAAAGAAATGTTGAGACAAAAGATATCGAGAAGATTGCAACATACAAAGATCTCGAAATAGAAATCACCAAAATGTGGAAGACTAAAACGATTGCCATTCCAATTGAAATTGGAGCTCTTGCGCGTATTAAGAAAGGAATAAATTGGTATGTTATACCTTGTAACATTAGAAACGAAGAACTGCAGAAAACGGTGCTTCTTGGAACTGCACATTCACTAAGAAGAACTCTATCTATGACTTGGTCTTAGGATCATAGCTTGATCCCTGCCAATCGAAAGGACTGAAATACACAAACATTGTAAAGCATAAATAAAAAGCATAAGTAAATAAAATAGCAAAGATCTTTAAAGGACGAAGTTGATTGAGGATGACTAATTCTAGAAGTATTTAGGAAGTAAAAATGGCCTTTATTTTCAAACAATCTGGGAAATATTGACAGTACCATTCTATACCAATAAGAAGCAGACAAAATTTACATTGAAATAGATACCAGACAGCACAATTACCATAATAAATAATTTATTACTTGCACCTTGCATTTATGAAAGAGCAATTCAATTACTTATAGATATGAACAAAAGTAATTATAAAAATGAAAAAAACAAGGGAAATACTATGGAAAATAGAATTTATTATAAGCTATTAGAGATAAAGTAAAATCTTATCCTCACTGAACGGCGGAAAAGAAATGAATTTAAACATTTTGACTTACATTCAACGTAGAGAGGAAATGCCTTGTGAACAGAAAATAAGTCACACAAAATAAAGAAATAGGAGGAAAGAACTAAAGCGTATAAACAAAACTGAATTTTTCAACAAATCCCAAAAGCCTATATAAGATAATTGATGGTGTTATAAGGAATAGCAAAATAACGGAGAACGCTAAAACTGATATAGAATTTAAAGATGGGACACTTAATTTCATCATAATGACAATGTTAGTTGGTATAATAGGCTGACAGGAAAACTATGAATTTTGATAATTAAATGGAAGTATTAATAAATGCCGGGAAACCTTGGATACAGCTAAGACAAGTAATTAAGTGGAAACTAAAAGGTTCCGCTGGCTTGTACGGCTTTCCGCTGAGAAATTTTATGTCATCATAGACAGAATCTCTAAACATCTTCAGAACTACTTGATAATATACAAGAGATCAAATGCAAGAGTAGATGACTAAAAGTAAAAATAGCTTTAATAATAAACGATCAAGAAAAAGATCTTTAAAAAAAACCTTTGCATTAATAACATGATGCCTTTGATACGGGACCTGCTTATCTCCCTTCGTGTTGAGTCTATTAAACAAGGATATTCATAAAAAAATCCACTTGTGGACAACCAGAAAGACTGCAGTTGGAAATAGAGAGAAACAGAATATCAATTATTGATTGATTGGGTAGTCTTAAAAACTTACGTACAGATGGTACATAAGGGATCTGTGAATGGATTGTTTTGCTAGCGGTAGACCATACGGTCTGAATCCTCGTACGTGTTGTTTGAAGGTATTGATTTGTTTGTGATTGCTATCAATATATTGCATTCTTTAGAAAATAGGATTGATTCGTTGAGAACTAGTTGGAAGCTAGGATTGAAAAAAAGGTTAGCTAAAAGACCCTTTGTTCCTACTCCTTTTCGGAAATATCTGGAAAACATTTAAAACAGAGTTGACATTCTGAAAGCCACTAGAAAGAAGAGTAGACGGAAGACCATGACCACCAAAGAGCAACACACGGCGCTGAAAGAATAAATGTATAAATGAATAAAAATATTTTATCAAAGATAGATAGATACACTCATAAATATAGAATGAATATTTAATGATAATACCACAATGCGGTTTAGTATCAGTAAACTTGAGACTTTGTTTATTAAAAGAAGAGCGCTAATGTATAATCTTTATAATCTGCGCATGCACAGATACTTTGATATTAATATAATAAATATAATGAAAATTATAACTTGGCACTTGGGGTAGGATAAAAAATAGATTCTCTGATCTTCTTGGACGATTAAGCTGCTTATATCTTATTAAATCTAATACAAAAATTAATATGAAATGATGGAACGTATGTTTGCGTCTCCTGTACTAGATTTATCGGGAGAATCGAATGCTTCCTTCAATGCTTCGCAGGTTAAATGGGAGAACTATAGGTCGTCAAAGCTAAATAAGAGAGATAAAATCGATTAATCTGCAATGATGAAGAATTCTTTTTCTTCCTAGGCCTCTCTTATGATGATTTGAAGAAATCAAAAGAGAAGAAAAAAACTATGCAAAAGTTTTCCAAAGAATTTCTGGATAAGTCATTGGAATAGGCATACTCTTTATGGCCAATATCAGGAAAAAAGAGACAATTTTTGAATAATTTATATCTGAAACTGACCTGATAAACAGGAAGAGGTCAGCAGAATAACAAGTTTAAGATACCTGAAAATAGAAAAGAAGAGTACGTAAATATAATGCATTTCAAATGGTAAAAAGTGTAATATTTTTCAGCAGATAAATAATTCTTCTTCAAGTAAAGTTTACAAAAATAAAAATAATTTTTTGGCAATCCAAAAGCATCTACAGATTCTGAATTTAAGCCTTGACATTTATTAGTAGAGAACCTTATTGTTATCGAATTCGTCATTATATTCGTTAGCACAACTATTATTAGTAGTAAGAGAAATGTTATGTAAAGTTGAGAAAATGCTTTCAAATGATTCTTTCAGCTTCAATTCGGACTCTGGAGCTGATGTAATCGTGGTAGCCTCTATTTGAGTTGTATTACTTTGGAATCTAAGTGAGAGACATATGTCATACAAAGAAATTTGCAGTGGATCCTGACATTGCTAAAATGAAAGTAATACTTACTTAAACTTGGAATACGCGACAAGTAATAATAGTCTGTAAATTTTATTTTCCTTTTTTAAGACATTTAAGTACCAATTCTTTATTTAAAAGCTTGTCTTATGCTTGGTCTTGTTGTAGTCTACATTCCACAGCTTATGTCATGTTACATTGTAAATGTTAATAAAATTGATTCATAAATTCAAATTAACAATTTTAATCAGGTTGATAATAATCTTTGCTCTGTTTTCGATGAACTAGGTGACCTTAAAGGACATTCTGTTCATTTTTAGAGAAGAAATACTTTATCGTGTCACTGCTCCTCATCGCGTTCTTTATATGAACTACTAAAACGGGAGCAAGTTAGGATGGAAAAATTGGGAGTAAAATGACCTTTTGGTCTGCTTCATGAATGGCTAAATTCGATTGTTGTGGTTTAAAAAGCAAACAACAAGCTTTTGCTTTTTCTTCTTCATTGATCACCATTTCAGATGCAGACACCAGTCTGCCTTGCCGCTACGCAACCTCTTCGTATATGTCCGTACATTAACAATGTGCGGTCCAAAGTGTTAATGAAGCTCCTGCTACAGTAGGAGATGATTGGGTTAACTTTTTTATATAAGATGCCAATTCTGGGTATTGATAGCTTTCTTAAGATGAAGATGGCTAACTAAAAGCAACATTCATAACACTCTTTGTCCGATACTTTTTCCCCATGCACCCTTTAGATTAATATCTATGCCAGAAATTATCAACAAATGCATGTGTAGTATTATGAAAGATCTTCCTGGAAAGTACAAAAACACAGATTTCAATTTAATATGCAGGAAGACAGTAAAAGAGTATAACCAAAATTTGCCACTTGTCTTCAAGATCCATCAAGATAATAATAGGATACTAGCCAGAGAATGATGTTAAAAGAATAACTGAGATTGATTTTTAAATAATCTGAGAAATGTTTCTCCACTCCATTTTTGGATTAAAACTATAACCTCTTTTAACCTAGACAGAAATACATTACTAACCTCAACAGACGTACAGCTTAAGAGGAAGCTGCATTTATTTCTTAATTTGCAAACATTTTGACTGCCCTGCCTGACCTTCTTAGCGCAAAAAATGATCGGCTAAAAACATTTAGTTATGGCAAAACTTTTAGTGAAGATAAGCAGTTCCTTGCATTGTATTAGAAAACCAACACTACTTGAAAGAGCTGGTAGTACATTTTATGATATAAAAGTAGTTCTTAGTCAAGCATTATAACTTGTGGAGGCGTCTTGTCCGCTGCATCTTGATATCTTTAGCAAGCAGAAAAGAAGTATTGATCGAAGTATTGACGAAACATTTAATTGTGAAGTTGCAAGAACTATCAGTACTTTCATAAAGACTGACCACAAACCTTCGCGTTCTATTCTAAATTAGGGATTTCTTAAGGATTTCTTACCTTAGATATGCCTTTCCACAAATTTACTTCAACATCGATTTACGGTTTTTCGTGCTCCGGTAAAAAATATAAAAGATGCAAGTGGGTTATCAAGGCCTCTGTTTCTCCTTTTATTCCAATTGATAATATGGCAGAAGAGCACGCTGAGTTATTTGAAAATATTGCGGCTAGTTAGAAGCTAGTAACTGAAGCTCATTTTCATATTATTCAGCAATTCATTACTTCAGCTTCCGTCCTGCAGTATGTCATTCAACAAGTGCACAATACTATTCCAACTTTATACAAGAGGAAAGCAGAGGTATCACAACCACACTGGGATTCAAGAAAAGATAAAATATACATAACCAATTGCCTTTGAAATGGTGAAAAATAGTCATTTTTAGCTGTTAGGAAAGATATAATTAAGCGTATTCATTAGGAGCTCTTAGGGATGGTTAGCCGTCTATCTAAAAAGCAATGTCTGTATTGGCCAGGTTTAAATGACCAGATCACAAAGGTGTGACAAGTGTATCACACTGCTTCCTTCAAAACCAAAAGAATCATTTCAACCTTATCACGCATCATAACATTCTTGGGAAAACGTACAGTCTGATTTATGCCAGTATACTAATAAAACTTTCTTATCATGTTTGACTACTATTTGTTATAGTCAGAAGTGCATTTATTACCAGACTGATCATCTGAACAATTAACTATGAGAACTGAAGTCTCATTTTCGTGTAACAAAATCCCTTCAAACCCTTTTCGTGTAATGGTTTTCTGGATAAATCACATTACTCTAAATCTAATGGGTCAGCGAAATTTCCATTCAAAGCTGTGAAATAATTTTTGTGTATTTTTAATGGTTGAAAACCATACAAAGCATAAAGAACCTAAATATATGTGACTGTGTGGAAATTATTGATAATAGACAAAGAAAGGTATTAAACTGACAATTTGTCTGACAATTAAAAACATTTAATTTTGTACGACCGGAGAAAAGCACTCAGTATCCATAAAACTCCTCAATCTAGCAGTTAGATGAAATAAACTACAGTAGTACAAAGACTTTTTACAACCTTTAGTCGTTGCCTTAGTGATAAATTACCTTTACTGCCAGGTTACTAAAGTTCTGCTATGTTACATCGGAATGTGCGTCTTAAGCGATAAGTTGCTATGGTTTATTATGACAGGATAGCATTGATTGACTATTCTGCCTTTGTATTGAGCCAGAAAGTAGATAATTAGCATGACGTAATCAAGAGTGGTGACTGTATAGTAGCATGTTTAAGCTTATTTAACTTTGTTTCTACGACATTCAACTACAAAATGGTCGGATATTTCATAGAAATTGAACTTTCCAAGGATGTTTTACATTATCAATATCTCCTTTCCAAGGAATCAGCAATCGGGTAAACCTATGATTGAAACGTACTTGTAGGCCAAAATGTTCCTAGTGAAATGATGAGTAAAGTCACTAAGGTGAGAGTTCTTTATGTATTTTCAGATTATCTTATTACATTGATGTAAAAATAGTGAAAACTGACTGAAAACAGCTGACTGAAAAAAATACCACAGTCAGCAAAAAAAATTATCAAATAAATCTTTGGTTCGTGCAAGACATCAGCAACTCAGGAAGATCACGACTTTTGCCCCTCTCAAGAATCTTCTACATACAAGCCCCAAGTAGACTGTAGAACTGATCACTTTTGGGCACCCTGCCATATCAGTCTGCAACCAAAAACAGAGGAAGGTTCTAACATTAATGTCTGCAAGATGTTTTATAACCTGACCTCAAGCAGCAGCTCACACACACAGGAGCCTCAGTTGAAAAATTCTGCCAAGGTGAATGGAGAGCTATGTGCAATATCTGGCATAGCATCACGTTGACTACCTTGCGAAAAAAGACTGCGTCTAACTAGTACTTTAGACTCCTCTGGTATTGTAAGGATTGATACTGTTGCTTCTCAATATATCTTGTACATTATTACAGCTGAATACGGTACCCCAGTTCATGAAATATCTCTCTTTTTCAAGAAGAATTAAATAGTGCATTTGGAGTTGTTTTACTTAGAGAATCAAGATAAGAAAAGAGAAGGACTACTTCTCTGCATTTGTTGTTACAATATTGTTCCAATCTTCATATTCAGTTTTCCTGCTAGTAAGGAAGTCACCTAGCAAAATGCTTTTGTGAAACCTATATCTGTTACTTATATTTGTGAAACCTATATCTGTTACTTAAAAGCAGTTTGTAAACTTTCTCCTGTACTTGCATGAGGTAAAATTTAATTGCTCAAAGGGGATGCGTGACTCGATAAAGGACCACAGCTTGGTAAAAGGAAACCAAAACCAAGTGAAATAAAAACGTAAGGCAAATACTCTGTGTAACGCCACCAATGACATATAAAGAAAATAACACTTTCTAACAAATTTCTGGGGGAAAAAACCCTCACTTTCTTAAAAGTTACTTGTCAAATATCACAAAAATAGTGACATTACAATTCTCTATTTATGTCTTTCCCTTCTCTTGTACTCCTCAATGTTGTAAATTTACCTTCTTCCTTCGACAGTGCTTCTGCCAAAGAGTAGGGACGGATCCTTGGTTTCTCATGCATCTTCTATCAATTCTTTTCAGGTCTTAAGACGTTGTAGTCTGGAACGCCTTACCTTCTCCAAGACATAACATTTTTTATCTTCAATCTCATTTTATTTTGTCCTTATGGGCCAATTAAATTCCAAAATCCATGTTTGACCCCTTTTCACACTTGAATACAATACAGGCAGTGGTTTGATTGGTTCTACAATATGATTAGACTGTGTACATGAACAATACACGCTTGAAAATGTTAAAGGTAACAAATTTAATTAAAAACAAATACATTTTACAACGGTAGTTATCCTCTTTTTTAACCATCCCCTTAACGTCCTAATAAAAAAGCTGTAAGGAAACTGAAAACGTAAGAGCTAGAAGACAGAGGGCATAGACAAAACAGGTGGTTTAGTGGAATAGAACTGCAATATATCTGTGACTAAGAATTTCAAAACGATGAAGATTATAGTCAACCGGGAAGCAAGAAGTACAAGACAATTCCAGGAACTGCAAGGAAACAGAATCATAATATAAAACGTTTAAGGAGAATTGGTGGCATCATCAAAGAATGTGTCAAGTGATGGACAGTCTTCAAAAATAGCTCACGAGAAAGCTTTTGACTGCATCGGCCATGGAAGGTAGGACTATTTGACCAGATGTAGCAACAATATTCCATACATAATCGGATTGATTAAAAATTTAAATAGGTGTAAAACATTTCTTGAAAGAGATACGTTTGCGTCCTAATACATAGTGGCAACTCATTTGGAAATAGCTGTGAGATAGGATTTCTAAAAAATATTCTGAGAGAATGAAAGTCCAAAAACCCGAGTACTAATGGTCTTAGGTAGTGGTGTCATTCATGACGAATAAATCTTGTATTAATATTTCTTTTATTAAGATCAAGATATATTCTGTTCTTTAACTTTCTTTTAGCTTCTTGTAAAGCAAATAAGCCTGTATATTCTAATAAAGTTTACCAACACCCCTGGTACGTCAAAAGGATGCCATTAAAAAACCCAGATATTTCACTCAGCTTATTTAAGCTGTGGTATTTTGTATAGCAAAAGTTGTTAGAAAGAAAAGAGGCTTAAAGTATGATATGCACTGTAAACGGGGGGTGGTTAAGCCTGCTTGGAGCCCCCAACTGAAAATTTATGGGGACTTCTGAATCACACTGGTTGCAAATACTAGTAAAAAAATTAACGTATTTTAGTGATTATCTGTCACACTCACACAGATACAATTTGCACTCTGATCATTCTGGCATTGATGTTGTACAGTCACACGGTGGCCCATAAGACTGCGTGCCAAACTCTGAATTTGAACCCAGACATAATAAATAGATATACGTGTTCAGCACAAAGACGTAGAACATAATTAAAAACTTTAAAATGTTATAAACGACACATGAAATTATAAATTACATCCTTTAAAAAAATGCAAGTATAGAATAAAAACCATGTACACAAAAAAATCATGTACACAGCTGTAGTCCTCAAATATAGTAAGCTAGACAGATTATAAAACAAAATAATAACTTGCTTTAACTTTTAATAATTACTTGCTCCATGTGCCTCAAAATTAAAACAAGCAATTAACATATAAAGTGTGCAATAAAGCTTTAAAAACGGTATAAATTTAATTAAAATTATGTTAAAGTTCAAGAATAAACAAAACATAAAATTGAATGTATTTTTTACCGAAGGTGGTATATTTAGTACTATAACAACCATTATAATATTTTCTTTTTTAAGTTGAATTTTTAGTTATTGCAAAAGAAAACGAAGCAAAAAACGATACAAAAGTATATTACACAAAAATTAGTTTGTTTAAATAAGGGCGTACTTTTTCTATATATTTCATTTTCAGCATTTAAAATGTGTAACGTGGAGCTATCAATCAATTATGCACAAATAATAGCAAAGTCGACTAAGTCGGAATACAAGTTAATGACATTAGAGGCATCACTCATTCGGGAAATAAAACCAACATTGAATACAAAGGATGAGTACAAAAGCCGCGAATTAGTCATAAAAATTTAACTAGTCAATAATGTCCCTCAAGGGAGGTTTCTCAATTATCACAGTTTATTAAAAAAGATTGAAGATTTGCATCCACTGTGTTAGATTTCGTTAGAGCTGTGTATACTGCAGAGAGATGTTGACATGAGATAGGAAATATTGTATTCAGCAGTTTTACTGTTTTTGTATTTTTACCTTGTAGCCTGAAGATGAAGTATTAACTTCGAAATATATTGCAAAATTAATGGAATGCCATTGTTGGCTTGATTATATATCAATTGTACAAAATTGCACAATGTTTTTACCAAACAAATTATTTCATTTTCGACAATTACATTCTAATGGGTTTTGATTTTCCTTTGACAAGATTTTGGTATTGCATGCTTTTATAATCTGCTCCATGTTACCGGTACAACTTAAAATCGTTCCGAAATAATATCTGGCAACTGTTTGGGAATGTATGGTGGAAAGTCGGAAGAGGTGCTTATGTATAAGAAATGTGCTATTGGGTTGTTTATAGGGACGGTAGTAGTATTTTCCAAATTAAAGCTTATGTCTAAAAATTTTACTTTCTTTAAACTAGTGGACATCAGATCAAAAACATTTTGTATAAGTATCTTAATAAGGGCTTTTCTGATTTTATCGGTCTGTGGTCTCGTCCATTTCAATAGAATTAATCCATCATCTCTTTACATCCCAACGCGTCCTCATTTTGCAACATTTGTACAACCGATGAAAGAATAAAAGACCCAACAAGTTCGCACCATTCTACTCCATCATAACTATTCATTGTAACAATAAATGTACTGTCCATTGATTTTTTTTCCTCCAAGAAATTTTTCCATTAAATAACAAGGACTCTCTACAATGGTCAATTGTCAATTATTCCGATTTCGTTATCTGTACTGTCAATAAGTTGCTTGGAAAATGAAATAGCGTTTTTTAACACGGTTTCGGAAATTGATTTATAGAGTTCTTTCATATCTATTTGAATAAAAGAGGAATCAGCTTTGACAGGGATAGCTTCAAACCATTTAATAACTTCCTCTTTGTTTTTTCATTAGTTCAATTTGAGCTTCCTAACGAGTTTCACATTGGTACTCTCACTAATTACTTTGCTTGCTTTTCCAACTTCACTTTTTGAAGAGTTCATTAAGCGGCACGTATTAGCGTGGTAGTTCTGTTTATGGTCTTTCAATGTAATAAAGTATGCCGGAGTTTTGACGAGGCAGTTGATGGGTGGAAAAATATTGGAATCATCTCAAGTCATTTTATTAAAAAAAATACTGCAGAGAAACAATTATCAAAGTATGTGTGGCAAGAAATTGATAAAGAACATAATAACCCAAAACTCGACATATAATAATATTTCAAAACGGTGCCTGTTATGCTTGCAAGAGAAACTAGAAATTATCACTTCTTCAAACCAAAATCAACTATATACTGAATAAACGAGGCAAATTAATTTCTATTTGCCGCCATGACTACCAGTACACCCTTATCTCTTGTCTCTCTATATAAAAGTGAGTATGTCTGTTCCTTTGTTTGTTTGAAGTAAATTTATGAGAAAATTACTGAACCTAGGAAGCAGAAATTTGGAGTATGAGTCTATCTTTATCCGGGGGAGGATCTGAGATATAAAAAGCTGACCGCGGAGCTCATATTCTGGGGCATTAGGGGGGCAACCCCATTTTCAAGGTGAAGGAGGCCTTGGTCAAAAATTGGAATAAAATTAAAAATATAAAATTTTCAAGATTATTTTTAATAACTAAATTCCAAAACAAAAAATAAAACAATATCAAAACCTTTTTTGAAATGAAGAAAGTTTATTGATTATAAAATAATCTCCTTGACCCTACAATTTTTCGGTATTACAGTGGTGAGTATCCCCGCCTATCACGCGAGAGACCTGGATTCGGTTCCCCGTAGGGGAGGACCTTCTTTTTTGTTTTGTTTTTTAATCTTCTTTATTTTGCCAATGTATTGCCATAGCATTTTTTCATTTGAAGCTCTAACATTATCTTTTGTGAGATTACCAAAGTTTAAATTACCTATTCTTCTTCTTTCGTATGACTTCTTTACCATTCCATCATCTGCAGCCATTGTTGTAGCTCATCACTCAGTGGCTGCTCTCTCAGCGCTCTGGCGCAACCAGGTGGTTTGAAAGTGACACAGTCATTGATTATGTGTTTTGCGGTTTGGTTGCTATCTGCGCATTTGCATGAGGGGCTGCTGGACAGTCCGATCTTGTGCTGCCACCTTCCAAAGTTACCATACCCTGACCTCAGCCTGTTGAAGTTTACCAAGCACTTTCTTGGGAGCTTGTGCCCAGCCGGGTGGGAATTTGGTGGGGTGACATAGTCTCGTAGTGGGGTGGCTGTATTCTCCCATTCATCTAACCATCGTACAGCTTGCCAGACCAATGGGGGTAGCCCATCTGCTTTGTGCTTTATCGCTCTGAGTTGTAGAGGGAAAGGGTTTCTACTACGGAGCCGTTTGGTGCTGGGGTATTCGCTGACAAGTTCATGCATGGGATGGCCTTCGCTCTTACACTTGTTCGCTAAATCCAGCATGATTGATTTCCGTCTGGTATGGTGTGGTGGGATACCAGCCATGACGTGCATGAATTCGTTCAGTGTGAAGGTGGGACATCCTCTGATGAGTCTTAGGGCAGAGTTTAAAACACTGTCTAACTTTTGGGTGTGTGCACTCCTCATCCATACCGGTAGGCAGTATTCAGCTGGAGCATATACTAGTGCAAGTGTGGATGATCTGAGGGTCGTAAAGTCAGATCCCCACGATGTTCCTGCAAGTTTTTTCAGTGCAGCAACTCTTGAGGAGACTTTACCAACAAATTTGTCCATATGACACGTGAAGGTCAAGCTTTTGTCAAGAGTGATGCCAAGGTACTTCGGATGTTTTTCAAAAGGTAAGTCTTTCCCATCAACGGTTACCCTGACCTTGGCTTCAGCATCATTGTTGTTTAGATGAAAGAGTGAGCTGATAGTTTTTGGGATACTTAGTTTAATTACCTATTACTTCTATAGTACACCCCAAGTGTCAAGTTAGTTGCAGCTTTTTTGACCTAAAATGGTCTACCATCACATTTCTAATCGAGCAATAGCTTACAATTATCTTGATAGGGCCTTTTTAGCCTACTAAATTGTACTTTTTCACCCGAGCAACGCCGGGTACGTCTGCTAGTGAATATAAAAGCAAAGGTTAGAATTACGGAACTTTCGATTTGTGTAGTATCGGATTTGTTCCGTTCGTAAACATTTAGTACGTGTCTGATGATCGTTAAATACGTTAAAGGTCTAGTTGCACAAAAATTAGTAATTTTTCGAGTTTCCTTATAAATATAAATTATATATATATATATATATATATATATATATATATATTCTCAAGAGCAAAGAACTTCTTGTGAGGATGATAAAACAAGGTCCATCTTGCTCCAAGATTGTCAAAAGATTCGATAAGATGCATAGAAAACATAGTGATGCATTTACCTCATTTAACAAGGACGTAACTGTATTAAAACATGAATTGATAAGAAATCTTTAACATTTCTTTTCTCTCTCTCTCTCTCTCTCTCTCTCTCTCTCTCTTTTTTTATTTCCCTTCTTCTCTTTCCCTATCTCCCTCTTTTTTCCTTTTTTTCCCTTTTTCTTCTTCTTCTTTTCTTTCTTTTTTCTCTCTCTATGCTCTTTTTTTACCTCTTTTTTTTTTCTTTT
>RDPX01000296.1:58891-73548 GCA_003991215.1 Morbakka virulenta | reverse complement strand
ACCGTTTTACAATGATACCCTTGCCTTAAAAAAATTTCTCCCTGCAATGAATCCAATAACCAATATTTAGAGATAATTGTTCGGGAAAGTAGTAGGCTAAATCAAACCCAATACAATAGAAATCAAAGAATAACGCAGATAATAGATATTACAAAAAAATATTCACGGTATTTATGTTTCTGAGAGTACAATGCGAGCTGTTTGATCTGACGTGTATATGGTGATGAATAGTAAACGAGGTCAAAAACTTACTTATGGCTAGCAGCAGCTTTCCATACCAACATAATGCTTTTCCTCCAGTTTTTTTGTGCTTGCGAAGCTTCAGGATCCATTCCGCCACTATTGTGAAAAACAAATTAGAAATCAAATCAATTACTGTTTCCATTTCTGAAAATAAGGTCGAAGCGACGGATTTGACAAATATCTATATACAGTAATATCTGATCGTAGGAATCACAGCTACTTTAAATCAAAGGGATATTATGCTCATTAAGCCTAGTTGGTAGTTCAAGGTAGTCAGACAAAGTCGAAAAATCAACAACAAAAAACTTTTCCTCACTCTAAAAATGTTCTCTAATTTCATTCAAAAGAACAAATTTATACTTGTCATACCTAAATATAAGCCCTTTATGTCATGATATGACGTAGTTTCGTTACCGTCAAAGCTTAACGTCAAAGCATCTTTGACATTGTGTAATTAACCTTTACACAATGGCTCTTCAGAAATCGCGTAATGACATTAAGTTGATTATTTTAACCCTTTGGATAAATGTGGAATGTCTTATTAAGTGTTGAGTTGATACTTCTATCATGAATGCGAACAAAGACTGGAATGAAACCCCTTGGCTTTGTATTCGTGGAATTTGCTCCTAAATTCATCTTCTGTTACCCGGTACTGCTTTGATACCGCAATCTTTAATTTCTCATAATAAGCTAGGGCCTCACTAGGCACTGACGTTTAACCCTTTGTTTAGCAATAATGGGCTGATAGCCCACTATTGGTCTGGCCATCCTTGTACTGTAACGGATCTTTAAAATCTTTTTAAAAACAAGTCCATGTCATCCCTTATTCCGTCAAATTTGGGCAACGTTATCTTTGATTCACAAAATGATTTCGGCGCATGCCCTTCAACATGTGTTCCGATTGGTATCAAGGGCCACAAGTTACTTGGATTGATAAATACAACTGTAACAAGGGACGTAGTCATTCACGTGGCTCATGGACCCGCTAGCGTGAGAACAGATTAAAATAATGGGATCGCCGACTGTGGGAATTACCAGATGGGGCACACACCAAAGAGTATAGCTGAGGTCAGGGAGTATAGGCCCTGGGTGAGACAATGGTTGGGAAACGCGGTAGAAGTAAAAGGGATACCAACCATCATCACTCACGCGTACAGCTGGAAAAGAGATCAAGAACCAAGCCCGACCAGTCGTTGAGTTCATTATACCCAAGCGAAGGAGCAAGAAAGCTCTCTTAATCAAACAAAAGTGTTTCTTTTGTCATAAAATGGGGCATAATGCAGCGGAGTGCAGAGCATGAAAAAGTCAACATGGAATAGGAGGAGGAAAGCAGGCAAAGAAGAAAGTTGCACCGTCTTTGATTCAAAAGGAACCATGTGTAGAAGTCGCAGAAAACACACAGGGTGGCCAGTTTTTTCTAGCTGATGTTTCAGGAATTACAGTGACAACCGGCGGCTGAAGCAGGCACCCAGAAGATATATGCTTGAAAAAAGTAAAATTTTAGTTGCCAAAGGATGCTGAAAGGGGAGCAGGTCGACGTACCAGGAGCCACAGGATGGAGTAGTGTCACAGTTACAGCACACTTGATCCAGCCAAAACAGATACGTGGTGAAAGCCATCTGTGTATGGTAATTGATGGGGCAGTTTTAAACTTTCCCAAGCAATAGATCAATGTCAACACACAATACTAGAATGGGACGAGGCTATGATGATATCATTATACGCTTTAATTAAAAAAGCGACTTATGGAGATGTTTGCACTTGCAAGAGAGAATATCGATGCATCCTAACCAGCCAGATGCATTACTACAGGTACGAAGTTCCATCGAACATAGCATGCATACAACTAAGGAACTGATCCGAACAAAGCCATATTTTGTGTCTTACATACGGAAGATACTCTTAAACAGGAAGTGAAGTCCATGGTCGAAGCTGGAGTAATCAACAGTTGCGATACGTCGTAAGATTTGTCAGTATTAATAATGAAAATAGAGACAACACAAATCGACTCTGTATTGATGTTAGGAAGTTGAATTACGTTACACTGCGATTCATTTGTAAACCAACAGGAAATCGACGATTTACTTGCCAGCCTTTGAGGTGATAAATTACGAAAATCTATTTCACTTAGGATTATTGACAAATAGCGACGGATGAAGAGTCAAAACAGAAAACAGCATTTGTTACCCATAATAAGTGCTGGAAATTCCAAAAAATGCCCTCAGCCCAGCTAATTTAGCTGTGACTGGATTAGACGAAGATTTATGGATGCTCATACCATACAGCGTTACATGAACGATATTCTACGGGTCATGTTCAGCTGGGGTTAACATATGACGATGGTTTTGGAGGCTTTTTTTAGGCATCAAAAATAAAGACTAGCCATGTGATTAAGTAAATGCCTAGGAAATTAACCCACCCAAAGACCAAGAAAGAATATGCTAATTCCTTTGATTAGCAGGATACTGTTGTAACTTTGTCCCTGATTTCTTTGGCATTCCTGTAAGAAATCTGACGAAGAAAGAAAAGCAGAGTAAGGCCAAGTGGAGTGAACCACGGCAAAAGGCTTTCTGAAGGTAAAAGACCCCAGCCCTATGAATGCCCAGTTTTGAATGGCCATTTAGTGTACAGTCAAATGCTTTTGACTATTCAGTTGGAGCTTTGGTAGCTTAACGATTTGAGGATGGCACTTTTCCAATAGCCTATGTCAGTAAGGTGTTACTACCCTGTAAAAGGAACTGCTTAGTTTGAAAAAGGAGATGCTTGGCTCTGATTTTTGCTATAAAAAATTTGAGGGATATATTTACATCGAGGGCTTGGTATTACAAACAGATCAAAGCGCGTTAACTTATATTAAGAAGAGTACGTTTGATAGTCGTTATATTTTAAGGTGGGCCTTGTCCTTACCGTATTACACCTTTACTATTTATGCTATAAATGGCGCCGGGATCGTATGGAAGGCACCTGGAAGAGCCAGGCCTTCCAAAATAAAAGCATACACTGCCCACGGCGAAAGTGGGGAAAAATATATTCTAAGTGTAGATTTTCATGAGGTATCCACTCTTGTAAAGCAAAGGCAAAGCAAGTTGCAAAAGAAATATCCACAGCACAAACAATGGAGGTCATTAAGGATAAAGATTATGGGCATTGGTCGTTGCATTTAAAGAGAAAAATTTTTAATCTAGCCTGATGCAATAGCAACTTTTCGTCTTGCCAAAGTCCAAATTCAAATTTCTGCGGACAAATCTTATACATTAAATACATCATAAATCAAAACTCTTCTTTTAATGTAGTCTATATATTAAAACACTGTATCTTTCATTTTAAACAATTCTCAATCCAGATTTGTTACAGTAATGTCCTGTTCTCTGCTTGACTGATATGCACGTACCCACAATATTACTTTGGAATGACTGATTTTCAGATAAAACCAAGATGACATATTATCAAGCCAATTAAAGTACTTCAACAAGTAAGCTGATGTGATAAGTTGGGCTTGGGGGATGCTTTTCAAATATCAAAAGTGGTTTTTTGACGTCTTTTTATGACCTGTGGTATTTTTTATGACTGGGTTAAAGGATTAACCTTTTGAGACGGATTTGAACCGTATATCCGCTACTACTAACTGTCTCATGTTAGAATTTGAACTTCAAATCTCAACTGCTCTCCTATCTAATGTATTTTAACCTTCTTTTTTGGTTTTGGTCTGCTCAGGTTTTATCCAACGACTAGGTGTTGCGATATTTCCTTATTCTTGATGAGGTTCTACCAAAACATGAGCAACATATACTTAAAGGCAATGTTTTGCTTGTTTTTCATACACTTCTACTTTTTCAGACTAATTTAATCTCTCTCTAGGGTTTATCTAGTAAAACATGTAAACATGGTACTATTCAGTTACTTTTAACAGAGAGCCAGGTTAGGCACACTACTCTAATGGTTGTGACGAAGCTGTCGTACACAACACTACGAGTCAGAAATCGGCCACAACTGCACCACTGCACTTGATCAATGTTTCTGCTGCAATAAGGTTTGCTCTTTTCATAATAACATTCGCAAAAATAATCTAGGATTAATCAGATTAAATGAACTCTAGTCCAATTGGCGTTCGAATCCACGGTAAACCAAAATCAAAACTACACTAACAACAATACCTGCCGGTACTTAATGCTGGGCTACTCGGTGAAACACTTGATGGTGTGAGCGGCTGTGGTTTTCCCCGGCCTTTTCCAAATGAAGGCAGGCGTACGGCGTCACCTGTGTCTTCTATTGATTTACTATCTTCATCCTCCGCTGCAGAACGGGATTCTTCATCCTGATCTTGATCTAAGAACTCTTTATCTGTTACACTTGCTGCTTCACTCTCTGTGTCGTCTTTTTCACTGATGTCATCATCCAAGGACAAGCTCTCGTCAATATCCTTCAAAGGAAAAAAAAAGAATAACCAGTGGACATACCTAAGGTATCTGAAAAACGTAAACTTTTGTTTAAGATATAGTACACAATGGACCACCACAGGGTAGCATGAGCACACGTGACTACACGTAATGTTAAATCCAAACAATTATCACCGTTGAATTTCAATAAAATTGCATGCTGACGTGCTGACACTGATTTACGAAAGAAGTGTCCTGTCACTTTAATAATCCCCTTATCATTTGCACACTGAAATGGCAATAGAAATTCGTAGCATCAAATATACCCGTTTAATAGCCCCAAAAGCATATTAGCTCATTTTTGGGTGGTGCAAAGGCTCCATCAAAAATACCAAATGTACATTTGTTGCCTAGAATATTACCAAGAAATGAATGTTGTGCCTTGCCTCATAAACCGCTTTTCTCTTTTTCGTAAGCATAATCTTGTGTGGTAAAATATATGTAAACAGATAATAAAGTAAAGACTGTTTCGAAATTCCGATGAAAATCCACTTAAAAATTATAAGGCGATAAATTTCTGGAGGAGATATTTTTTCCTGAGACATGTTTTCATATCAATCTAATAGCAGGGATAGATAAGGTACTTTATACTTTTAAGGAATAGGTCAGGACCATGTTATAAGTCGATCTATTTAAAGTATTTATTATAACATTACGGTTAATCAAACTAAAACTCTTTTGCAGAAAAATATGTTTCAACACATTTAGGCAACAGATTATTAGCAAACATTATAAGTAGACAACAACTAAAAATTTGGAATAAATATATGTGTGAAAATTTCTGCTGGTCCAACTTTAACAGGAGACTGAAAGCTGTATATTAAATTCACGGAAAAATTTGGCAAAACACTAATTTTTAATAATTCAATTTCACATATATACATCACAGCTGAAGTCAACACTACCGAAATGAGAAGACTGGGTCTACAAAAATGGCGATGAATTTGTATTAACTAAATAATTTTGAAAGGTTTAATGATTTTAAGTGACACTTAAGCCATTATATCACAGAAAAAAGAAGGTCACAAGTACAAGCAAAAGCAACAAATGAGTTGATGTAGCTAAAAGTAAAAAAAAACAACAAAAAAAGTAAAAACACCAAAACCCTTCTGTCCTTTGACAGCTGAAATGGTTAACGATCAACTCCTGTACAGACTACGACTTTTATTAGACTCAAAGTATGAGAAATCTTTAGATAGGCCAAAACATTTCCATAGCTTGGTTTGCTATAATCCAGTGGTAGTATGACAGCCTAATTCAAAATGCATGTTCAAACTTGCCAATTAAAAGAAATAAAATCAAAAGCATACAAATCAAATGAAAACCATTTTTTATTTGTTGTTTAACCAATGCATATGAAAATGTACCTATAAACCTATGAAAGAGAAAACAAAAACCCATTAGAGGTATGTTGCTAGTGTAGCCAACTTGCAATACAACTGATAGCAATAATGCAGAACAACTAGTTTATCTATTTATTACCGAGTATTTATACAGGATAAGGCATTCAAAAAGAATCAGTATATATCGTGTACAATAAATTTTCCAATGGGTCCTATTTTAAATACAAGAAAAATTAAAAATAAAAAGTCGAAAAGCATGTGGAAATAACTGGAAAAAGTACACTAAAGCACTATGGGTACAGACATCGTTAGGGTATGTGTTCCATTTATTTGCTTTAAAGGGCATGGTAAATACTTGGTATTAACATTGTCCACATTGTATGTAAATAACTGAGATTTGACCTAGCTCAATGTGATGAGTATGAAATGTAAATATAAGCATAATTGTATCACAATCAACATAAAAAAATAGTATCTGTATTTCTCAGTAACAAGAGTTTTGTATCAAATACAGAAAACTCAATAACTTCCACGCTTATCAACTATTATTTAAAAATCTACATACCCTTTGCTCGGATAATTTTAAAGATGGTTGGGCTTTCCTTATGAGTCCTTGTTTTCTTGGCCTACCTAATCCACAAGAAAAAGATATGTATTTGCTTAAAAATAGTGGGATTTTTGTTTCGATTGTATAGTGGTCTGTGTAAACAACTTCACATTACAGATCCAATTAAGTTGTATATTCGAATAAATACAAATACGGACCAAAAAGGAGGCATCGGGAATCCCTGTACAAGAATCTGTTTCAAGAGGACGGTTAAGGAAGTAGCACACCTCTTCAATAATATAACTGTGTATTTTCATATTCGAGAGACTAGACATTGGGGCATATGATTCTAACAAAGGTAAAATAATTGCTCAAAGCAATTTTAAACATTACGAATGATGGCCCCCAACTAGTACTGTGTAGATATTTATACATTCCCAGTGATGAAATACAAGTGGCACACTAAACTAGAAGGTAATGAACATTTCAGACCTAAAAACCTCCATTTACATATTATTTCTTTATTTGTCAATTTTTTTAAAAAGCAAAAGGCAAGTAGGTTGAAACCCCATAAACGCCTCAACGAAATGGTGGAGGTTTTCCATCAGATAGACCTGGGCAAGTAAAATCGGCCAACAAAATAACCAATTATAATTTGAAATTACCGAGAAACAACAAATATTACAAAATAAACTACTGGGTGAAAAAACGAAAATATGGGTATATCGGTACAGAGAAACCTATGCGTAAACGTTATCTGTGACACGCAAAACGAAGGCGTAGCTCTATAACCAGTACAGCTGCCCAGTCACCAGAGTGTTGTAGAATCGATTTTTTGAGTAAGGAAGATCTTGGAATTTAATAATCAAAAGGGCCAAAAGGCAAATTTGTGTATAGTCATTTATCAAAATAATACTGCTAAGTGGTAGATCTACTCTTTTGGTAACCACCTTATGCGCCATTGTGGTACCGTAATTATTCTAATTTAACGCGGCGGTAAAAATAATTATTTTGACCAGCTTGCGTTAATAATTGGAGGCGTTTAAATACCAACTTTGGAACACCACAAATTCGCGTTAATATTTAGGGGCAAAAAAATTCATCCGCACAAAATAAGAAACATTTTTGATTTTTTAAAAAATATTTTTTTTCAAATGAATTTTTCCTTTAATAAATTTTACAAGCTCTTTATTTCTTTTTCTTCTTATTAATTCGTACCTTTTTGCATTCGTTGTAATCCTTTAGAGCATTGGAAACGAGATATGGTAGCTTTGCATGAACTTCCACATTTGTTGACTTGAAAGTATACAAGGCCGGAAGTTCTATCCCTTCTGGAGGTATATCTTTAGAAAATAGTCTCTTGCCATTTATTTTCACAAAAAGTTCACCACCATTCTTTACGTAAATTTGCACTAATTTTGATAAGAACTTTGGTGCATGTCCAACAGTTACATCATCTATTTAAGTGCAATTGCGTACTTATCCTCGACAAGCCCACCAGGCCGTGTTTCTTTGCAGACGGTAAGCTCACTACCAACGTTTGCTTTCCATTCACTCTGGTATACATGATGGCCTCTAACACAGCACTCAGTGGAAAATTCCTTTTCTATCATGATTGGTATTTCATTTGTATTAAGTAAAAGTTCCCTGAAACAAATTTTCGACAAGCTTTCCATGTTGTAAAATGCAAAACCAAGTCACAAAGGTCTCAAAACGTTTTCCTTTCATTTTTTATAATGTCGTGCTTTTTCTACCTTTATGATTTTCGACTTTCGCCAGTAATGCTAAAAGGAAAGTGCGCCTAACTGACAAGCACAACATTGCCACATGGAATGTCCGTAGTATGTCAGGTGGCAAGCTTGAAATTGTAAAGTCGGAAATGGAGAGGACAAATACATCAATCTTAGGTGTAAGTGAGCTCAAGTGGACAGGTAAAGGCAGTTTTCGGTCTGATCAGCACGTAGTTTACTATTCAGGACATGAATCACAAAGAAAGAATGGAGTAGCTTTCATAATTCCTGGCTATCTAGAAAAATGTGTAATGGGTTTTAATCCAGTCTCGGATAGAGTGATCACCATCCGAATCAGGGGACAGCCAGTCAACATGACAGTGATACAAGTGTATTCTCCCACCACTGCTGCCGATGAAGAAGAAATAGACGAATTCTACCAGATTATGGAAGAAGTAATAAACGACACACCCAACAAAGATATCATCATGCTGATAGGAGATTTTAATGCGAAAGTGGGCAAGCTGCAAACAACAAATGTCACCGGGAAATATGGTCTTGGGATACGAAACAATGCAGGAGACAGATTAATCCAGTTCTGCACGGATTTGAATTTGACAATCACAAATACGTGTTTTCCACAACCAAATCGCCGGCTCTATACATGGACATCGCCAGGAGGAGACTACAGAAACCAGATCGATTACATTATATGCCAACACAGATGGCGAAGCATGGTACTAAGTACAAAAACTCGACCTGGTGCTGACTGCGGATCAGACCACGAACTACTCACGGCGAAAATCAAAGTGAAGTTGAGCAAAACCAAGAGTAAGCCATTGCAACAGAAAAAGTATGATCTCGACAACATTTCGGACAACTACTCGATCGCTGTATCAAACAGATTTGAGCTACTTTCTCACGATGAATCTACAAACGAGATGTGGGAAAGCATCAAATGCAACATTAGAGATTCAGCAAAAGAAACTTTAGCAGTAGCGAGACCACAAAAAAGATCAAAATGGATGTCGTCTGAAACAATAAATGTTGCTCACGACCGAAGGAAAGCAAAGAGTGAACGCGATACACAAAAATATAAGCGGTTGAATCAACGTTTCCAAAAACTTGTGAGAAGAGACAAAAATGATTACTTGTCCAAAGAGTGTACAGCTTTAGAAACTCACAGTACAACAGGTAATTCGCGGGAGCTTTTCAAGAAGATAAAGTCTTTGTCCGGTAAATTCAGAGCAAGGCTGGGAGTCATAAAGTCAAAAGATGGAAAAGTTTTAACAAGTGGAGAAGAAATCAAGGAAAGGTGGAAGCAATATACTTATGAGTTGTATGATCGCGATCCAGCAGTCAATGACATTTTTGTCCCAAAAGTTTTCACACCAGAGCCACAAGTGACACTTGAAGAAGTCCAAGCAGCTCTTAAGTCTATACCAAATCGAAAGTCACCAGGCATAGATGAAATTCCAATCGAGCTCTTCAAAGCAGCAGGAAAAGGCGCTATTAAGCAACTGACTAGACTTTGCCAAGAAATCTGGAAGACACTCGAATGGCCAAAGGACTGGAAGCGATCAATCTACTTACCATTACCCAAGAAAGGAGACGTCATGGAATGTGCGAATAACAGAACGATCGCATTAATTTCTCATTGCAGCAAAGTATTGCTGAGAATTATTCAAAGACGAACGGAACCATATATGGAGAGAGAGCTACCAGAAGAACAAGCTGGTCTTAGGAAAGGAAGAGGAACTGGTGACCACATAGCAAATATGAGATGGATAATGGAGTCAACAAGAGAAAGTCAAAAGGAAGTATATCTTTGCTTTATTGACTACAGTAAAGCGTTTGATTGTATAGATCATCATCGACTATGGTGCGAGTTACGAAAAATGGGAGTTCCAGAACATTTGACATCGCTCATGAGAAGCTTGTATGACAGCCAAGAAGCAACAGTAAGGACAAGCCATGGAGACACAGACTGGTTCAGCATAGGTAAAGGAGTGAGACAGGGTTGCATCCTGTCACCTTACCTGTTCAATTTATACGCGGAATCCATTATGCGTTCGGCTAATCTAGATGAAGATCAATTTGGAGTGAAGGTTGCAGGAAGAGTTATAAACAATTTACGGTACGCCGATGATACCACTCTTATGGCGGAAAATATGGAAGACCTGCAATGCCTTTTGAAAAAAGTAAAGAAAACAAGTGCAAAAGCTGGCTTATACTTGAATATTAAAAAGACAAAAGTAATGACTACCAGTGGACTGAGAGATTTTAGGATAGATGGAGAAAATATTGAAGTTGTCAATGCTTTCAACTTTCTAGGAAGTCTGATAAGTGAGGAAGGGGGATCAAGTGAAGAAATCAGGAGACGACTAGCTATGGCGAGGGCTGCTTTATCAAATTTGGATAAAGTTATCAAGAGTAATGACATTTCAAAGAAGACCAAAATTCGAATAGTAGAGACTATGATTTTTCCTATAGCTATGTACGGATGTGAAAGTTGGACGATCAGAAAACAAGATAGAAAACGAATAGATGCATTCGAATTATGGTGCTGGAGAAGAGTGTTAAAGATTCCCTGGATTAGAAGGGAAACAAACAAATCTGTAATTGAGAAAATAGCACCTGAATTATCTCTGGAAGGAAGAATAGTAAAACAAAGGCTAAGATTCTTTGGACACGTGATGAGGAAAGATGGCTGCCTGGAAAAAGATCTTATGCTAGCAATATGTGAGGGACAGAGAAGAAGAGGGAGGCCACGACAAAGATGGATGGACGGTGTCAGAGAAGCCACGGGAAGAAATCTTGGACAGTTGAAAGAAGATGTACGGGACAGAGTGAAGTGGAGACAAATCGTGCATGATGTCACCAGGAGTCGCAGTCGACTCGACGGAACATGATGATGATGATGATTTTCGAATGTTAGGACTTTCGAATGTTTTATGAATGGCATGATTTGTGTTATGAGGATAATACGTCAGCCTTATTTGAACGAAACTGTGAAAATGGCCACACAAACCAAGATGCAAAACTTTTTAAAGAAGTGACCAGTTTCAACAGTACCACTCAAACAAGCAAAAATCTCTTGCATTAGCCTGTGTTTGAAAGTGAAAAAGATGATGTTATTTATGTCGGAGGTAAGAAAAAGAAACTCGTACAATTCTTTATATCTTTTTTACTTTTCTTCGCTTTTCGTATAGACTTTTATGACGACCTTGTTCACTATTTTTTGTCTTTAGGGGACGTCAACAGTTCCACCTACTCCAAAGAAACGTGCGATAGGTAGACCGATAAAGCTTTACACATCAGAACAGCTTGAAAAAATCATGATAATGAATCACGACTTTTATGATATGGTGGATTTCTCAAAGCAGTATGAGCAACTATTACAAATTCACTTCACGTCACCTACTACACTGGTTCCAGACCCACCGTCCAAAACACGACAACGTCTTACCCAAAAGAAGAAAGTAGAAATTCGTTTGCATAATTCTGTTAGAGGAACCTTTGCCGAAACTGCACGAGCTTTCGAAATCAAGGAGTCAACAGTCCGAGGAATGGTCAGCAATATCCGCCCATTACCTGAAAATATCAAGTTATCCAGTAAATGTAATCTTCCAGGGGCTAGTAGACCGCTATCCTATCCTTCTGAATTAGAAGATAAAGTGCTAAAGTGGATTTTGGTTTTAAGAGATTTGTATTTTCCAGCTTCAGTAATGAGCTTTCGAGAAAAAGCAAAGCGTGTGATTCAACCTCACAACCCATCATTCGTTGCCAGCAGGGGATGGGTTCAAAAGTTTTTTTCTCGACACAAATTGTCGCTTCGTGCTCGTACTTAGATCAGCCAGAAACTCCCTAAGCAGTTGGAAAATGTTCTTAGCAAATTTTACGAGGATGCTGCGCGTTTCATGCGTATTGGGAAGTACCCTTTGTCCCTGGTTGGTAGCATGGATGAGACACCGGCGTTCTTTGACATGGTTCCAACAAAGTGCATTACACAAAAAGGCGAGAAGAGTGTGTCGTTCGCTCTTCAGGAAGCGAGAAAAAACATTCGACGATCGTTTGGTCAGCTACAGGAGTAGGGGAAATGTTTCCACCAATGGTAATCTTTAAAGGGAAGACTGATAAAACTATTCGCGATTTAAAAATTCCTCCTGGTTTTGTTATTAAGACGCAGAGCAACGCATGGATGGATGATGAATTGATGAAGGTCTGGGTGGAAGAAATTTGGTTAAAACATGTACGCGATGAATGTAAAAAGCTTGGTTTTCAAAATTCCTTGTTATCATTTGATGCTTTCTCCGCTCATTTGATTGATGGAGTCAAAGCTCAATTGTTGGAAAATAAATCTGATATTCTACAGGTACCATCCGGGTGTACTTCAAAGTGCCAGCATGTATGTCTGAACAAGCCTTTCAAAGCCGTTTTGAGAAAATGTTGGGCCCAGTACATTTCAAGTGTTGTAGAAAGCTTCCCTGGTGGAAATAGCAGTAACAACAAAATTCCGGTGCCACCTAGCCAGCAGATGGTTGACTGGGTCAAAGAAGGATACGACTATCTTTCTCAGGACAAGGAAATGGTGAAAAAAATCCTTCGAAGTTTGTGGAATAACTTCTTCGGACCCTGAAAGGGTTCCTAACGGAGAATTTCTCCAAAAATGTATGGAAAAGGTTCAGGAAAGCCTTAATGCTGAGGATGATGAAGAAGCGGATGATCCTTTTTCGTAGATGAATACTTCAATTTACAAATAGATCCGCGTTAATAATTAGAGGCGACTAATTACAAACTTTGGCCATTTTTACCAATACGCATTAATTAGAATAATTACGGTATTAGAAAATGAGAATAGCTCTTTCTTACTGCTGTCTGTAATGAATGGCAATAATCGGTGAAGATGCAACATATATTTGAACACAACTTGTTTGCAATATTGCCATTTAAAGAGAAAGACTTTCAGATAAACTAGACTTTGAAAACATCAAGTCCCGGAACTAATATATAAGAACACAAAAGATGCAATATTCCTGTACAGCCTCAAGACAGACGTACACCGGTTTCGACCGATTACAAGTCTCATCAGTAAACCTAGACATGAAGGTCATTAATCTCAGAAGACTCATCGTTCGGGGCTAAGATAAAAATGATCTTACAAATCAAAATGCTACCATTTAAATAGGCGCTAACAACAAACCTCTGTTTTTCTTTACTTTGCTCCCCTTTGGCGAGGGAATATATGGCACATCTGACAGATCCCCTACAGATATTGTCAATTCTTCCATAATCTTTGGTTTCTGTAGGGTAGTTGACGACAACGGCGAAGTAGACTGTGGCAATAACGGTGCAACTGTTGACATTGGTAGTGATACTGGACTAGTTTTGTTTTCTATCGGCCTCCTTTTTGCTGGTGGTTCCAAAACATCGATTTCTTCTGACTACATGGTGTATAAAGACGAAAAAAAATGATTGATATAAAAAGATACTTGGTCTTACATTACTTTTCCCCTAGTAAATAGCATCAGTTGAGTATACAGCTGTCAAATGATACCTGATCTAAAAAAAACGAAATAGAACAAAAGAATGGATACCAAGTAAGTAATAATTACGTCATCTGGTTGCACACTCAGTCTCTCTTAGGATTCCTTAATATGTTCACATCAAATGTGCTTTTTGTCTTATTCTTTCGATGTCAGAAATAAAACATCTTAAATATAAATTACAGATTGAAGGGATTCAAAATTAATTTCACAAAACATTTCGCCTATCTGATACAGAATCAGCTTTAGATTCGCTGATAGTGATGTTGGCTGCTATACGTTTTTCTCGCCAAACAAAACTAGAGCTGGGCACTTAGGCTGCAGGTTTACTGACTTTCTAACGAAGTAGTTCGTATGTCAAAACCTCATTCTTTGACTGAGTAATAATAGGGGTTTGTCCTTGGCATGGCACCTCTGCCATTTCTTCACTGAATCAAAGAATAAAAGGTATAATAATAAAAATAAGGCCTATTGTATTTATTTATTTATTTAATAATTTTTCAACAGGTACATCGTATCAGTATAGGAAAACTTTTTTAAAAAAAGAAATCTGCATAAAAAAATTGGAATAATTAATAGATTACAGATAACGTGCAAAGCTTCAAAGAGTTATAAGTAAATATTTACAAAAATCATCAAAAATCAAGAAATTGACTCTCTACAGTCTAAACGAATCTGAACAACGGTCATCCCAATTGATAACACGTGAAGGCATTGGTAAGTATTTTAATCCCTTCACTGCGTGTTTGAATATTTGTGTCCGTGTCTTTTTGCCTGTGCGTGAGAGAATGTGTATGTGCCTCTCCCCCCCC
>RDPX01000296.1:32037-52493 GCA_003991215.1 Morbakka virulenta | reverse complement strand
GATCATGTTCCGCCTTCTTCTTGCATGTCTAGTACAGGTGTTGAACTTATCTGGAATACACCCATTCTTACTACAACGAAAGTAAAACATTATATACCTGATATCGTAGTCAAAACAAGTAGTAAATGGACTCTTATTGATATAGCTGTTCCAAAAGATCATCGAGTGAGAGAAAAACATGCCGAAAAAATTCAAAAATACATTGACCTGGCTGGTGTCATTCGTGTAGAGCAGAAAGTCGAGACTTCAATAGTCCCGATAATTGTCGGGGCTCTTGGAACGATTCCATTCGAACTTGAAAAGTATTTGAAAGAATTAGACCTTCCTGATATAAGCGGTAGTATACAAATATCAGCAATCACAAGTACTGCCAGAATTTTGAGAGATGTTTTGAACCTGTAAGATTAGGGAATAATCCGAGACTCAAATCGAACTTACACACCCAGTAAATTGTTTACCAACTGGAGATTTTTTGAAGAAAGAAAAAAAAAATTGAATACTTTTTTTAACTATAGTTTTACATCATGATTGGCAGATATCTATTTCAACATAATAGGACTAAAAAGTATTTTTCTCGTGTCGCTTAATATGTGACGTCGTAAACACTGACAATACCACAGCAACTTGACAGTTATCATCATCATCATCATCATCATCATCATTATTATTATTATTATTATTATTATTATTATTATTATTATTATTATTATTATTGAGTAGTGGAGCAATAGGAGCTCACGGGGGTCTCAGGGGTAGAAGCCCGAGCAAACCCACCCGACTGCCAGTCCGATAAGGGTAAGCTGGGTGCATGCATCACAAGTGTGTGCGATATTGATGTTAATTAAAACAGCACATGACCTTACAGGTGGGGCCTGTTTAGGTTTCCCAGTTTAGATGACCCATTCTGCTTAAAACGGTCTCCGTAGCGAGGCTTCACCCAAAACCTTAGGACTAAGTAACAAAGTAAGAACTCGGTTCTCAGCCCTTTAGAACAAGAGATCCATGCTCACGACACCTAGATATGATGTTCCCCACTACTCTATTATTATTATTAAATTAATGTTTATACAGGATATAATACATATATGTAAAATATGCATATAAACACATCAGTATTTTACATATACTGTAAAAACTGCTGTCAATGTGGTCCTGTTTTGACACATTAGTAAACAAAAAGGAATAAGGCAAAGCACAATGAGAATAGGAAGCTAAAAACTGCTTTAGGGCTGATCTAAGACTATCAGCACATAGTAAGGCACTGAAAACGAGCCTAAATTGAATAGCGGAAATTCAGAGGAACTAATCACTAAAATCTAAAAACCTAAAAATTTAAAGGTATTATTTGAAATCAATATATTTAAAAATCATGCCTAATTTCCTAAAATTTTTATAATCTTCCTCTTTAAGTATTTCTAACGGAAGATCATTTTAATGTCGACAACTTCCGTAATAGAACGATTGCCGACCTATTTCAAGTTTTATCTTTGGAAGTTTTATTGAAAAGTTATTATTTCTTGTAACTCGAACGTGCGTGTTAACTTAAAAGTAGTTTCTAAACGGGTTACACACGTTTCCACTGATGCATTTACGGACAGTGCTGCAGGCTTGCTTCTTCATTCTTTCAAACGTGAATTTTTGCCATATATTAGCTTGGATGTACGTTAATCGATTGAAGCTAGATTCGCCTTTTGTGTATTGGTAAATCGTATCTTCACGGTGCAGCAGTATGTTATAATTTGAACCATCATAGAGCTAAAAATCTTCTCGGCCGCATTAGATGTCAAGAGCGGTCGAATTTTTAAGAGAAGTCGTAATCGCCCACTAGCTTTTTGTAATCTCTTTTAGAAATCTCCTTGAAGATTCATTGTAGCATCAAGGGTATTTCCAAGGTATTCGTACGTTGTTATTCGGTTGATGGAAACGTTTTCAAATACGATCTCTAGCGGTTTCTCCATTTTTGAAATTTTTCTAGTTGTAGTTGTAGTTGTCCCAAATAACATCAACTCTGCTTTTCCATTCTTTAAACTTATGACTAATTCAGATACATCGAGGTAGGTCGAAATTTTTTCGAGTTCTTCATTTAGTGTATCTTCTATGGATTGGACGCTACGATTTGCAAAATATATGACAGTATCGTCTGCATACATCAGGATTCTCGACGATTAAAGGCCATCAACAAAGTCATCAAAGTATATTATAAACAGCAAAGGACCGAGGATCGATCCCTGGGGAACTCCAGAAAACACATGTTGTGAAGCTGATTTTGAGTTTCCGATATGGATTACTTGCGTTGGGTGAAATAGGTAGCTGTTGCACCATGTAGTTTCTTGTCCGTAAATTCCGTACATTTTCAGTTTAGTCATTAATGTGGCATGACCATGCGTGTCAAATGCCCGACTAGGGTCTATGAATACTGCTCCAACCATCAATCCATTATCCATATCTCTCCGGCCATCGTCGGCGAATTTCGTTGGTGCGAGACTAGTGGAACGTTTGTTTCGATAACCATATTGGTGCGAAGTAAGTAGCTTATTGTTTTCTTAGTAAGACAAAAGCTGACTGTGCACTGCCCTTTTCATAATCTTTGAAAGGATAGGGAGGATTGATATGGGTCTGTAGTTTGCCTCAAGATCTTTGTTTCCGCTTTTGTGGACTGGGGCCACTCTTGCTGACTTCCAGATGGTAGGTATAAATATATATTTCAGATGACAGAAGTTCGCTTTATTTTTCTATGGTGTGGTCGTCTTTTGGGGGGCATCCGCTGGGCACGTGAAATAAATTGGGTTTCAGAAATATCATTTATGACATCCTCGATATATTTGAAAAAGAAATTTTTCTTACTCTGTTAGCAACCATATTAATAAGATCTATACAAAAAGAACAGAGTCTGAAAAACGCGCATGCATGCAAAATCGGTATAACAAAGGTGCAAACTGTTTCCAACAAACATTTCTGCAACCACCACTGCATAATTAATTGTTTTATCAAATTCGTCGAGAATAACGTAGAGAAGAGAAAGCAACAGCTGAATACGTGGCTACTATAAAAGGAAAGCATTCAAAAATGCAAAACCTAAACACTAGTTCAAAATAAACGATTCTTGGTACAACACTCAAATGTCGCAAGTGAAATTACGTTTACTTTGGTCGAAGGCCTATTCGTTGGAACTCGACATGATCAAGTCACCGGAATGAGAAAACACAAGTGAAATGGGTTTCTTATCAATGCACAAATACACTGAGTGGATTGAGGCAACTGACCATTTTTTGCTATTTGGTGTGGAAAACAGAAAGGATTGAGGGCAGCAAATCAATTTTTCAGTACCTCTTTAAAACAAGCGAAGACCACGTATAAAAATGTTTTTGGTTCACAACGCGCNGGGTAATAAAAGTTGTTATGAACTGCCTCCAATACTCCTAAGTGAAAGTCAGACCTAGCTTTGCAAATTAATACTCTGAATCCCAAAATTTCAAAGTCAATCGCGTTTCCTTGTATTCAAAAAGTATCTTACGTTAATAGAGTTCGGTTAATGAGAAAGTCCGAGGGTATTTACAATGCAGTCAATTGTAATTTCCCTTTAGCGTAGCATCTATTGGTAAACCCCGAATGCAGTGAAAAGAGTAACAATCAGTGTAGCTTACATATTCTTTTTAAAAAACCGTCTTAATTCAATGGCTCAACCAAATTGATCTTGGCGACTAAATTTTTTCCCAAATTCCAAATAGATAGTTACATGGAAAGTATTGGCTTGTTTGATCACTATATCTAGAACTAATATTGGTAATTATATGTCGTAAATGTCTACAAAGTGTTTCTTACCTTCTTTATTGTCAGATTTTTCCTTTCCATGTAGCTGCTAATAGACAAAATTATTTAATCTTAATAAACTAACAATTACACGGTTTTTCCTTAAGTAATCCACAACAAAGTTAAAATATCCTTCTGTGCTAACTCTAGTTATCAATGGTGAAATGCAGTGCCAAAACTTAGCCCAGTACCAAAACTTTGGCCCACGAATATTGTGATTAACAAAGTGAATTCTAATAATCAACTGTTGTAGAGATACCTTGTCATTAAGTATGGTGTAATAAGATGTAATGGACGATCAGCATGGCACTGCTTCATACCAAGCAATGCTCAGTTGCCAGGTATACTGAAACCATCGGGATTTTTTTTTGTTACTGTACTAGTATGTCACCACACATCAAGGCTAAAAGCCACTCAAGGATGAGGGTTAATGAATTCAAAAAAACTTAAGCGAAAGCGCTTTGGACCAACAGCTATCAAACATATGTTCAAAAATCTGAGGCCAGAGGTTAGAAAATATATGTACAATCGAAGCAGTAATCCAATGTTTAATGCATTGGACTAGAAATGCGGGGACCTCTGTGGGTGCAACTTGAATCTCATCGAAGACGATTTTATTGCTTTATTTACATATTTTTCTAATTGAAGAGGTTAGATAAAATAAACATAAGCAGTATTTATGATAACTAACTTCACCAAAAATTACCACAAGGTATTTAGCACCAGCCCCCAATAACAGCTCCAAATGTGGAAAATTACATAAGCTTTGCAACAAGCTGAGGGAATAAGAAGTTTACCCCTTTAAGCATCAAGGTTCATGACAAGAAAAGTAACAATGGTTTCGAAGGCCTTCATTACGCAGTTTTCGCCAGTGGAATTCCAATCAGTCTCAAACCACTTCCTTTACTGTATATGTCCCAAAAATAGCAAAAGTTGTCCATAATCTTAAACGTTCCTTTCCTGATCAAGAAGTCATATTACTATGTGCAAATATGCCCAAAATAATGGTAAGCTTGTATGCGCTTCATAGTCATCTGAGGGGTTGTATAGTAACCTTATTACCCTACCTCAAGGCAACTAAATTATTAAACTTTCAAAGAGACGTAATACTATCTCTTGACTTCTTCAAGGATGAGGATCATCACTGGTTACTTTAGTCTTTCTTTTCCACGATTTTCTATTTTTATGATCGAATATAGTCATTTAATATCTCTCTAACACATGCTAGCGTTAAACCGAATATGATGATGATGATGATGATGATGATGATGATAAACATTAAAAGAAAAACTGACTAGCCACTTTCTTCCAGTTCCATAATGAATGGCTATGGTATAAAACATGGCTTGATCCAAAAGAAAAAAATACGGGTTTTATGTTAACTCTATAAAATTACGCATAAAGTTAGTATAAGCAAGTATAAACGGATACCTTAGAAGATTCTTTACTAGAAATATTTTGATTTCCCTTTCCTTCCAACAGTTTTGACAATGTAGGTGCTGATACGGATACCGGTCCTTCAGGAGTAGCTGGCTGTGACAATGATCGGTAAACTATAAGATTCTCTTTCACAATCGGGGCAACTGGTATGTTTTCTGTAAAAGTAAATATCTCGTCAATAAAATATATCAGCATATAAATGCAATACAAATGGTGGATGACATGATGTAAAAGTTTCTATTTCTTCAAGATTGATTCAAACCGTCATCTACGTGATCAATTCCTAGCCAGTTCATTGTAAACTTTTTTAAAAGGACGCTCGTTTTTAGTAAATCAAAAAAATGTGTTTTAATTTGCTAAATAGGAGTTGTTAATTGGTACGTAAAATGTACAATATGGAGAAGGGATTCTATCTGTAGGATTCATGATTACCTATTCTCGTCAAAACTTATTTTTCCTCGTGTTGGTGATGCAATTCATTCCACTGATTACTGTTTAGATTGAAAATAATACAAAATATCTTTCTATGCTACAGCCCTGTCCTCAAATCACAAAAACAGAGAAACAGCAGCAACTTCCTCTCTGTCGAAGATTGACACTATGCTACGTCCTTCTGTTCTTAAGCTATTAACCTGACTAATACTGTAGATTTCATTAATACATGTTGCCCTATTGAAAATATATGATGCACTGGCACCGTCGTGGTAAATCTGTTTGGGATGTAAAAAGTCAAGACTGAACAGGCCAGAAATCCATCCTTGCCTGGAAATCTTCTTGGCTAAACCTATTTTAACATTACTTTCTTTTATTCACAAGCTCTAAAACTTCCAATAATTCATCCATCACCTTCTTTTCCTTCCCTACGTTGTAAAAATTGAAGCAGGTAATGTGCTGAATACATGCGATATTAAGCATTAGCATGCGATGCAATATTATTTTTATTTTATTTTTATTTATTCTATTAAATTATTTTATTTAATTAAGTCTTAAAGCATTAATAATTAATAATTAATTATTAATAATTATTAATAATTATAAATTAAATTATTAATTATTTTATTTAATATCGCATGCGATGCAATGTATGCGATATTAAGCATTTAATATCGCTGAAAACATGCGATATTAAGCATTAGCATGCGATGCAATATTATTTTTATTTTATTTTTATTTATTCTATTAAATTATTTTATTTAATTAAGTCTTAAAGCATTAATAATTATTTTATTTAATATCGCATGCGATGCAATGTATGCGATATTAAGCATTTAATATCGCTGAAAACATGCGATATTAAGCATTAGCATTAATAGTAACAATAATGAATTTGCTCTCTTCGGATTTTCAGCAACAACTGCTCTATGGTTCTTCTTCACTTGAGGATACGCGTTTCTAGTCTTCTAAATATCCTAATTATCAAAAATGTCACTACTGTTTAACTAACTGTAATGGTGTATCCAACTATCCTCTTTGTCTCTACATCTTTTCTCTAGTAACTTAATAGTGTCCACAAAGTTCTTCCCATGCATTCAGTGGTAGTAGACGAATAACAACAACAACAACAATTACGGAGATCAGATATTGAGGGGTTAGAGGAAAAAATGAAAGGTAGTTAAACGGTACGAAAGGGGGCAAAATGTGTATATGGGTAGTATCAGTTGTGAGAGATGTAGCCAGTGTCATAAAACTGACCCCAAAAAGGGGCTTTAAAAAATGAATTTACAACATTAAAGTGTAGTGAACACAGTATACAATTAAAACATAACAGCAGAAGAAGCTTTTTTCGCTGGAAAACTGTCTGTGAAATAAAGAAAATAACACCAAATGATAATGAAATAAAAGAAATTTTAGATCTGTGGTTGACGTAATATTTGTTTTAGCACTTGTATTGGCTTTTATATTGTTAACAGTTTTGATAACAGCTGACATGACCGCTTTTAGTTCTGGCGATGTTATTTTAGTAAAGTTTTCACGATGAGTAACACAGTAAACTGTGGCTATAGTAGGACACCCAGAAATCATTTATTCAAATCAACCATTCTGTTTATCCATCATCACCAGCAGCGCACGTCAGCTGCACAGCGCTCCATGTTATTATAGAAATATCATCCTTGTCGAGATAATCCCATTAGAGTTTGGCAGATGTCCACTGGTTTTGTGGGCATTTCCAGGTGCTCACAGAATAGCATTCATTCACTGGATTGTTGTTAACTCTTTTAGCTAACGTAGGGAAAGAGTAATGCTGGATTTTCACTCACCGTCATTTCGTCAAGTTGTACAGTGAATTTCTTGCTCTGCAATTGCCAACCAATCGGCTCTTCCCGTCACCTGCCATTTCGTTAATGCTTAAGTATGTTACATGCGCGGCAAACACTCGGTTTATGGCTTTTCTTCTGTCTACAAGGGGTTTATATCCTGGAAGTACTGTAATGGTTTTCCTAAATGTTTATCATCTTTTGCTTTAAAATGTCCTTCAAGTCCACTATGTTTTATTGGTGTCAGGAATTCTCAAGGTAATTTGCCCCCAGAAATATGCCCGTAGGATATCTAATTTTTTTTGCCCTACGATTTTCGTGCCAAGACATTTGCCACCAACTCAATAACCCTTTAATTTTATCGTACTAGAAAAAACATTTTTACCAGACAATTTCAATTACCAAAGTAAGTTTTTCTCGTATTTTATATCTTAAAATCAGGAAAACGTTTCCATGTGGAGTTTTATTCTTACTTTATGTCATATTGCACAGAATATAATTTTGTTTGAATAAGGCGAAAGAAGGTCCAGGTATTTAATTTTCGTGAATTCTGTCAATATTTAAATATCGATTGCTATAACCAGGGGAGATAGTAGAAATGGGCTTCCACCATCTATAAAATGCTCCCAAATGGTGTGCGCCTTCAACAGCCTTTGGCGATGAAGTCCAGCTCCTGCTCTTTACATGTGACTTAGTCTTTAATGGCAGGGGTCACCAGTTTTAGTGACGGGAGAAGAAGCTTATCTAGGAAAGGAAAAAACTCATTTCAAATCCACCTAGTGTCTCAATAAAAATAACCTAAACAGTAGATAGAATTGCTTACCGCCTGCCTAGTGTTCCTTCTTTTGCTACTGACTTGGAGTAGAGGGAGAGGCAAATCCTGCTTCCCGGTTCTGATCATGGTCGTATTTGCTATCTAGATGACTGAATGCGGCCTGTGAACGTTTTGTAATCACCTTGCGTCGGGGCCTTGATTGTACTATATTGCCATGACTACGGTCTTTTTAATGATGGGTACCGGGCTGGCAGTTTACTGGTTGCTTAACGGCCGGTTGGTTAACAGAAGATCCTATCCAAGCCGTGTTAAGCGCTACCCTGAAGGTCGGGTAAATACTTATGCATACGTAGCAAGGCTGTTATGAGGCTTTTCTTACTTTCAGAGATATTTCATACCTTTGGCCGACATTCAGACTGTGGTCAATGTGGCGTAAGGTGTGACTGTTGCAATTATATTCGACGGTTCTTCAAGTCGATATTCACTAATGTTAATTCTCAATATGCCAATTCACAACAAATGTTCAAAATGTAAACCAGTCTCTTGCAACAAACCTCTTTCTATCTTCTTTAGAACATTTGTTGTCTTCGTGGTAACCTTATTGACACCAACGTCTACGTTAAGCATGGGTCTAAAGATATATTTGCCTACTCTGAAAACAATCTTGATTCTCTCGTCAGCAGTGTCAACTTCTCTATTCCAGCTAACTCCCTCTTATCTTCAAGTCCTCTCTATACCATACGTATTGCCTTGTCGTTAGCCACGCTTTACGGCTAGCTTGACCATCTAGTTTGGAAGACCAAAATCAACCCCGATACCTATCCGGTTTCATGTTTATATTTCAGAAGCTGCCTTTTCTGTTTTACTGCCTTCCAATGGATTTTTTTGTGTTCAATTAAATCTCTGATAAAATTGACTGAGCTCTTACGTGTTATCACCATCCAACACCTTATTTGTGGTTCCATGATCGGGACTGGTTGGGCACAGACCATCAATTTCTCTGTCTAAAAACGGTTTATCACAACTTACTGGCCTTTTAATAAGATTTTCTGACTGTGGCGATCAACAAGCTTCTACTTTGGACCTCATTCTAATCATTAATCCTTACATTTGTTCTCTGAAACGTTATGCTCTCCTAGGTAATTCTAATCATGTTAGAATTACGATTTCCTTCTCTCTTATTTTGCAGGGAACTTGTGAATCACCAATGCATCCTACTATCAACAATTACGAGAAAATAAACTGGATAGTTTTTGTGACTTCCTGCGTGGTATTCCTAGGAATGACATCTTCAAACTTGATGCTGAACATAGTGAACCAGAAATAGTATATTGTTTCAAAATGGCATTAAAGCTTTTGTCCCTATTAAAAAATCAAGTCTGAACCTAACTGTCCTCGGTTCTGGCCAGCGTGTGCAAGTGTAATTGCTTATTGCAACATTTATTTTCAGCTCAACAGCCGAGATCCTTCTCCTCAGAACAAGCAACTCCTTACAACCGCTCTTAATCGTTCTAGGAGAATCCTTGGAAAGACCAAACAAAACTATTCAGAACGGACTCCTAACTTAGTCAAGAGTCAGGAGATTCTGATCCTGCTTCGATCTTCAATTCAATAGTCTGGAAAAGCAACTTGTTCTATTTTAACATTCTTTAACGAACCAGATACCCTTACATCGTCTATAGATATGGAAATGGATAAAATCTCTGCTAAGCTTTCTTAAGCTAATTCTACTCTTGATGGTAGTGGTGATTAATTACCTGACTTCCCATCAAGTACCGATTCATATTTTTATTAAATTCAAATCACTCCTACCTTAGATGCACCTAGCAACATCGATTTTGAAAAAAAAATTTGAAAGATGCTGACCGTGATAGCATTTTTGCTATGGTACCACAAAACTCTTCCTAAGAAACCCTACGTTTTCAAGTTGTAATCGTAGTAATTATCGACCACTTAGCCTTCTAACTACCATAAGCAAAGTACTGGAGTCTATTATCAATGTTTTAAATGTTTCTTTATTTTATTTTATTTTTTAATGTTTTTTTAAATGCCAATGTTTTTCTCCTTAAACATCATGAGTCTTCTGACCTTTTCTCTGACCACAAGTGTGGCTTGCGTTTTTCACGGTCTTCCGCTGATTTATTTTCTGCTTTCCATTAATGCATTCGCCCCTTCTTGATTGTTTTCGGCGAAGTGACATAACAAGCCCGGCTGCTCTTGACATTTCGAATAAAGGCTCTCTATAAGACTGTGGAATGTTATGTCGTCACAGAATCGTGGCTGTGCTGGTTGTACCAGTCGGTACTCTATCAGTGCTGGTATTTTCCTTATAGTATTGTCTCATGTTTCACTTTATTTCTACTGATTTGAAATGATCTGGCTGATATTTTCAGACATATTTGCCGAAGACAATACCATTGATTCTTGCCTGATCAAACCACGTCAGTTTGGAAAGTTTGAACAGCAAATCTTTTTGAGTTTGATTTTTGCACCATCGCTGTATGAAGGAGGTAATGGCTGATCACTTTGAGTGCACAAAAAGAGTTGTTTCTTTCCACCAATTGCCACTTCAGCCACGTTCTTTTATTAGTCGTCATGAATAACATTCAGTTCTTTCTGAGCCGTGTTATGCTTTTTGGTGTTTTATTCTCTTAGGTTCTTGCTGGAAACGCTATGTCAAAGCTACTTCCAAGTCGACTTCCATAATGATCGGCTTTCTGGCAGGCAGAAATGTACCACAACTCAGGAGGAGATATCCTACATCTTCTTAATAATTCATTCTGACCATAAAATAATGTTGCCACATTTGGTCTGGCGCTTCTAACTCCTATTAGAATCTTCTGAAATGTATCTCAAATCTCCATCCTGATTGGCACTCAGCAATCTTGCATCACTAAAACCCTTTCATGCCGTCAAGGCTTATCTTCTCTTTTTTTCTGTTTCTATACTTACTTCCAGGGGCGATGCGTCCTGGAGCTATTTTCTGTTGTACCACCCTTAAAGACTGCCCGTTGTGTTATTCTTTCTTTAACACTCTTGTCGAAGTTCTCAAATGAAGAACTTCTATCAACGCCGAAAGTTTCTATCATTCCATTGCTAATCTCTGTAATTATCTTGTTTCTCCTTGGTTCCCTGTGACTATAATCTGAATCGGCTACAAGGCTTTTATTAACAATGACCTTGCAGTTTGGTCTTCCACTTGACCAACCAATCTTTTTTATATCCTCTTTTACATTAGCTCTTCGGTGGCCGCGGAGCCTTGTTATAAGCGGTTTAAATTAAAACAAATTCCCACATTTTTCTCAGATATTATGGAAACACAACTGCAGAAAAAATCTGTCTAAATTGTGTGGAGAATAAGAAAGCAATAATAGCAGAAATAATTCGCGAATTTAATTTAAGTGTTAAGTGCTACATACAGTTCATTTTCATAGTTATTGTCTTACTTCATTGTTTTATTACCTATCTTCAAGTATTTCTATAGATTAATATTTGTACTTTTGTTACTGTCGTGTCTAGTAAGTAATGAAATAGAAGCTTAGTAAATAAAAATAACATTTTTTAAACTATTCGTATATGTACCAACAAAATATTTGAAAAATCCCCTTTAAGTAAAAATACATTGCTAGGAACTCCAAGAATACTGTAAAAGCCTCTCTGACCCTGAAGAAATTCAAGAAAAGGAACTTAATTACTTTTCAATATTTGTTCTGATTTGCTCCTTGGCTTATAGTAGAAAGTATGTGATATAAAATCTGCCAAAAACAAAGGAAGATAATGATTATGAAAATCAGAAATCACCGAGTTTTTTGTTTGTGGACAATTCCAATAGAGCTATGTAAATAAATAAAATGTATGTAAATAAATAAAATTTCAATAAACTGTTAATTTACATATTGATTCTTACTTTCTATGGGTTTTTCATCCGGTGTACTTTGATAGGTTAAATGTTCTTCCTATAAATTGAAAAACAACAATGTATTCTTTTATGTTCAAAAAATTATTTGTAATAGACCAAAAGCAGAAATAAAAAAAACAGGTCAAAGGTCAAAGGTTATGGAATGGTATAGATAAAGATTTGGAGATTCTGTTAACAAACAGCACATGAGACAAATGTATTAAGCCTTAATATTTTAATGTTTCTGCATTAACAAACTTTTTACCATGATGGGTTTCGGTAGCTTTCCAAGGCACATCATTGTACTAATGTATAATTTTGTGACCATGCGACTTTTCCGACGTCCGAACAATGCCTGATTATTGGGCTGCCTCTAACTGCCGTAATAATCGACGCAAAGCAGAGAAGCTGATTTCCTATGGTCAGTAAGTGACACATCGCTTTATACCACAGAGTGCATACAGTACAGTAGGGCTTGCATAGTAAATAACAAGAACCAAATCTCAAGCGACATTCTAGTTTATCTTGTAGACCTTGTAGAGTCACGAAACCCTATATTACTACTCTCAATACACAATTGTCTTTCCTTTAAAAAATTGTAGTTAAGATGAACACGCCTAGGTTTAGCGTAACACGAAATTGTGAATTAAGGAGCTATTAAGGTGGAATTGATATCACTTAGTATAAGGTAATCCGGATACAATCGTTATTTGGCAGTGCAATATCACGTTAAATTTCAAAAGAAGTACACGCCACATACCGAAGTAAAATTTGAAAGCCACTAGACACTAAACATAGCATGAAATTTCTATTGTAATGGGATATCAGCGTGACAGACTGGGACAGATTTTACTCTCGCCTAAGTATATGAGGCAAACTTTAAACGAACGGCAAAGCTTAATATTACATGTCCAATTGCACTCCTCTTACCATCTTACTCCTTCTTTACACTCCACTTACCCTATTATGACTGTCAAAGGTGGGGGTAATTGCCCCCACCTTTTGGCAAAAGGATACATATCGGTTTGCCAGCCCTCTTTACGAGCCATATTTTTAAGCATACTGCAGTGCCTAAATTAAGTGCAAGACTTTCCTCTATATTTTATTGTAGCTAGGGGTATTGGCTCCATGATACTTATAACAAGTTATTCACAATTTGCTCTTCTGAATATGAATATACATTTTATTGACAGGGAGCTTCTTATTCTTATAATAAAGAATCAATGTGGCAAGAAGATGGCATTTTCCATCTTACTTGATTCATCATAACGACTATTATGAAAAACCCCAAGTGTTCACAATGTTTTAGTATTCAATAGTTTAAAAAGAATTCAAGAGGTAAGCGCTTGATGCTACAAAAGATGCCACAGTCTAATTCAGTGCAAACAGTAGAGCAGACTAACTTTTTTATCTTCTTCAGTAGTTTGGTACAGAACAACTATTAAAATGGCAATCCATTAACCAAGAAAAATTAACAAAAATCATATCAGAAGTAATTGCAGTGGCAACAGAAAATGTTTCACATGTTTCACGCAGAACAGTCATAAAGAAACACGTAATGGGTGCTGATCTAGCTGATGACCACATCACAGTTCTTACTATATCAAACTTTTGCACTTCATATTTGGATGTGTTTACATTGAGCGTATATTAAGAAGGGATCAACACTCAAAACAATACAAACAGTATTATTTGGCAATGAATAAATTCAAAATCTGCAATCGTCCATTCCACGATAGAAAAAAATGCACTTGTCAAAAATCCTGTCGATCAAGAATGTTTAAATAAAGGTCAACAACAAAATCTGTAAAACCTTCATTTATTTTCTCACAAAATGAAGAAATGATCTAGAAAAGAGACGAATAAGCTCAATAAATACAACACAACAGTGTGATAAAAAAAGTGTCGATACATTTTTTTTGAAAATGATAATCTTTTTACTAATGAAAGTATTAACACTTTGGAGCTCACTAAATCATTCCACATGGGATATACCTATATAAATCAGTAATGAGTTGGCTGTAACAGAAAAACCTAATAAACATCAAGGCAATTCCAAAATCAGTGCCTTGCTTGGTAGCACTTTCAATTCATATGCAACAGTGATATACATAAGATACTAGGCAGTTAGTTGGAAAGTATTATTGTTACATTCCATGTATTTAGCTCATGTTTGAGAGCACTTCTTTAAATACTAATACAAAAATATTTTCCATAAGATATTATTTAAATGCGTGAAGGTAGAGTGTGTTTTTATTTGTTCTGGGAACATTGTCCTCCAAACCTATTCAAAAGAAACCTTTTGCTCCTCCCTAAGGGACATTCTACAACTGGCTAGACTTCCAGAAGTCATACCAACAAAAAGGTTGCCTAATTTCTTCCTGGATCAAATTTTCAGGTCTGGTTATTATTAAACTACTTAACTTAAGAAGAACCTGAAATCAAATAAATTACGTTACTGCGATAAATCATTGAAGTATGAATAAAGATTGAAGAAGGCTGACGTTTGCAAGATATGACGGAGCTCTTGAGAATACATCTTCCAAATATATAAACGAGGAAGTATACAAGGTTCATTAAGATTAAGTTCTAAGCTACATGTCGGCTTGCCTCTTTTTGCTTTCAACTATTACAGGCTGAATAGACATAAATTTAAGAGCCTAGAAAAGATTATACCTTAAGGTACCAGTACCTCAAGGCATTTACCAGTTGGTAAATATGAGCTCCAAAGCATCACACTTGCTTCAAATCTTATGCTTGAAAAATGTCTGCCGCCTAATAGCGTCTTCAGTTACAGGTTTTTGTCTTCGGAATTTGTCATGGTCAACTGTTGACGGGGAAAAAATCAAAACCACCTACCACAACGTTACCGGTATTTGACGTCAATAAAACAAATAAAAACGCATCCGTACAGCAATTAGCCCGCAGCACAGAGTGAATGAGAAGAAATCAAAAAACGAATATATAAATAACAGGAATTACAGCAAGTTAGATCCAGAGGCACCATACCTCTTTATGTCAACCTTGGTGTTATTTCAGTCTATCGTTCGTGTAGAACTGTACCTGTCCCATAATCAAGTAAGTGGTTATATTCCTGAAAGTAAGCAGTGATATAGTCATAGCTTACTAGGTCGCTCTCTGTGGCTGCATCCATTACCGCCTTCCCGAAGCATTAATCTTTGGGTTTAAATGCGCGCAAAGTCGCTGTTAAAACTCTTCACAACAGTATCAAAAGTGAAAATGACCTATACATCATGGGTTATAGAGTCGTCTCTCTTTCGCTATTAGACATATAGACAAAACCTACATGATTCTAAATAAAATAAACTGAGCAAAAACACGAATATATTTAGTATTACTGAATTGAAGAATAAAGTAGTTGGTGCTACACTCCCCAAATTAATATTGGGGAGGTACGTAAATTCACACTTTGTCAACGAATATATACACCTTTAACCTTTTTGAGAAAGCTTATTGCACAATCAAGTTAATAGAATTTGCATAAAAAATTGAGAATTAGAAGCACTGACAATAGGTACCTGTTTTGTTGCAAATGTTCTTAATTCATTTCTTGGCGTGGTTAAAAGTGTTGATAAAAAAGGACCTCCTGAGTCTGGTGCCACCCATGTCATGTCTTCCTTTTTTGGACTTGCAAATGGCTTTTGAACAGGTGCCTTTTTACACAAAGAAAGTGTCAGACCAAAATTATATGGTTTAGATCTCTGCCACAATAAAAAAAATAAAGCAGAGCGCGCGCGCCCGTGTGTGTGTGTGCGTGTGTGTGTGTGTGTGTGTGTGTGTGTGTGTGTGTGTGCGTGTGTGCGCGCGCGCGAAAATTTTAGGCAAAACCTGTTCAGATGAAAAATTAATGTCAGTTTAGTGAGCAGTATTTCTACGAAAATAAATTTAAAAACCAGGCAGTAGCAGTTGTACATGATGCCGTAAAGAATAAGTCAACCAGGTCATGTGATGAGAATTAAAGGCACCAAGGACAGATGTTACCTGTAGGATGCTTGTATAGAGCCTAATCAATCAAGTATGATATTGATAATGATTAAGCATAAATGACAAGAAGCAGATTGATGCAAGAAAAATAGGTAACAAGCGGCCTCAAGAATAGAGAATCTAAAGTACATAGAGCTCTTATCATCTCTTATAATTACAAGCTCTTATTATTTAACAGCCGGGTGATTCCATCGCGCATGGATAGAAAAAACATGAAAACGAGTTAGGGTCTAGTTTAAACAAAGGTAAATAGCCATCAACATAAGGATCCCTTTTATTTACCTTATTAATACATCTCGCCCCACAAAACGCAAGAATGTGAGGAGAATCAGCATAGAGGAACGCTCTTACCGAAGAAAAATTACAACCAAGACCTCTGGCATTAATAAAAGCTAAGAAAAAAGTTTTTTGTAAAAAGAGGTTTTCATATGTCTTTGTAGAGAAGTTCCACAAAATTTTAAGTTTGCACTGTCAGATGTGGGGTCAGTCTCAGGTTCGGGTATTCTTCACACCCCCTGGCCACTAAAGATCGACCGCGTACCGGGGCCATTTGTTCAGTTGTAACGGCAAAAAATTGAAAATAGAAATATATGTTCCAAGCTATCACTTACACACAGACAATAAAGAGGTCGACAAACTAAGTCCTATGGTGATACGGTTAATCCTAAACAGAGAGGTAGCAAACACTGTCTATCACACATTTCGCTTAAATATCAGAAAAGTGGTGATGCGGTGACAATACCTAAGCTGTTTTTATCGAGATACCATCAAAAGGAGGATAACAAATCAAGGCTAAAGGTGCCTCCTTCCCTATGAAGCAATCTTAAACCCGCCGGACACCGATTTGGTATTTCAAGGTCTCGGAGCTTTGCACCTTAACTGAAGAATACGGGTATCCAGAAGTCGTTTATTTTTTAAATTCGGTGAGAATTTTATATATTTTGGGGGATATTGTTGTTGAAGAACAAAATGTAAAGAACAAAATTCTTGCTGATTATCTCCAAAGAGAATCTATTGATAGGGCTGCCGAAATGCTTGCCTTGCAATCAACATTTCATATTTGGGAAGAGGTCAGATCAAAAGATAAATAATGAATCTGAAACTGCATTTGCTGTCACCAAATTTCAAAGGATTGACCCAGAAGCAGATTTTAAGCGACGTTGAGGAAGGTCAAAAAACCGCGTAGACCTGAATTCAGACACAATTTTAAATGAGAAGACTGATATCTGAACCTATGACAGGGCACAGTTTTATGTATTCATCAATACATAGTGTTGTCAGCCTAAGGAGAAATTACGGTTTGCCAAAGACACATTACAAGATTTATTGTTGACACTAAATACCGAAAACAAAGGACCACCTGAGGTAACGACGCGCCTTGGATCAAATTTTCCTTTTGTGCTGAAGAAGAATAAAAGGAAAATTCGATCGTGTCGATCTGACATTGTGCCATGTGCCACAATGTCAGATCACGTGATCATGTGCCACAATGTCAGATCACGTGATCATGTGCCACAATGTCAGATCGACAAAGAGTACTACGAAGGGTTGTGTCCTTATGCCCTATATCCTTATGGTAAAATTAGTTTTAATCAGGTAAATTCGTAGTCAACTCCCAACAATGAGTGCTTCACGACCCCTTGATTGTAGCGAAGAGATATATTGACACATTTAGGTAAATATTCAAAATATCATTAAATTTCGTAGGAGGACAGAAGAAGTGTGTGGATCATCCCACCATTTAAGGCAATCATAATCATCATAGAAAGCAAACAAAAATTAATAGGTGCATTTGAAGTGAGTAAGAGAAACAATGGTTGTCGAGAAACCCTGATGTTCTTAGGAAAGTCTGTAAGTATATTCCTTTTTCTCAAATGTATTTGATTTGTTCGAAAACCCTACGCTAACAAACTTAAGAACATACATTTCATTAAAAATACTACTTCAAATAGCCTTAGAGATGTTCTAGAGAGTCAAGTTTTATGTCAGTTTTTGTTGAATTTTTAAAAATTATTTTTATGATACCAACCATAGTGAAACCCATCATAGTGAAACACCCCTAATAGTAGTAGGGTTAGCAATTGTAGTAACAATTGTAGAAATAGTAAGTAAACCTTTAGAACTGGTGATCTTTCCGAGGTAACATATTTCCTTGCAATCAATCTATTTCCCGAAAACAAATGTTTTGAATAAGGTAGGTAAAATTGACACGTGAAGCTTACCTGACAATAAATATACTAAATGTAATTCCTAATGATTACCATTAGAATAACAATTTACTTTGCATGCTTACTTGCAATAACCATTCACAGCGTGCATTTATTCTATAAATCCAATGCAATATACCCAATCAATTATTAGGAATCAGGAATACTGAGTTTATTACATTTAATTCGGTCCACCAAAAGCCATGCATCTGTCTATCCCTTATTTCGTTGGCTAATACTTTCAAAGTGTCATAGATTTGATATTCAATCAAAATTATTTCCACATTTAGCCTACTTTTACCCAATTTTACATAACCTTGTCTTTCCTAAGCCTGTAGTTCTTTTAGCGACTACATTATCCATTAGAGTTATAAAATAATGGAAAAGCCGAAACGTTTTATGGCATTTTAATGTTGTCATCCCGATATTGAGTGTCATTTATCTTCACTGGCTAAGGAGACCTTTCTTCTTCTATTGTAGGTTTGGGTGACTGAATCCAAAAACGATGGCAAAAATACAATTGGAAACCCAGAGTAATAAAAATGAAAAAAAAAACATTTTTGTAACGAAAAACAGACTGTTAATAGTGTCTACCTGTTGGGGTGACGTCTCTTCCGAGTCAACAGAGGTTGTGGTCAAGCATTCTTTTAAGACCAGGCTAGTTGTTGCAGTTTCACCACTTGCACCTGAGATGGGTGGCTTGAAATCATCGGTGGGTGATAATTGCATTGGTAATGATGTAGTAGCTGCTCCACCCTGCCCTGGTGTACCTGGACCTTGATGTTGTTGCTGGTATCTCTGATGCTGTTTCTGAAGCTGTGCTTGAAAGGCTTGGAACCTATTAATCAGGAAAAGCATGCCATGGTATCATTAAAACTAGCTATCTTGTTTTTGGTGGTGGTCGTCGATTATTTCAATGAATATAAATTTAATGACTATGATGTAGTACTTCAAATTAAAATATAAATCTGGAGTGATATAAGGCATACAGAGTTTAAAAGCATGTTTACAACATATATTACAAAAAGGAACTGGACAAAATTAATAAAAATACGATTTTCTGCTTTTAATCATCCACCTATTTAGAAAATACACACACGTATAACATTATATATATATATATATAATAAGATATATATTTTATGATATATATATATATATACATATGTATATATAATTAAACAAGCAATCGAAAATAACAGAGTTCTTCTGTTACCATTTACAGAGCTCGATGGAAATCCAGAGCGAATAAACAGGGTAAAAGAGAAAACTCAAAACTTGTGAATAGAACTTAAAGTTTCGTGTCTTATACTCATCAGCTATACTGGACATATATAATAAGATATACATAAGGTAAAACACGAAAAATAAAAACTGTGATTGCAACTAATAGTTTCACGATATTTCGATCATCAGGCAATAATGCTACAGATACTGTACAAGCTTTTATAAACAAATAAAGTTGGTGGCTCATCAAAAATAATAAAAATTACAGGTGGTAACGTATTACAATGCATTAATATTCTGAGAAAGGAAGAAAGAAAGGAAGTCCCATGTGGATACGGTTTAAAATTACTAAAGAGTGATTTACTTTCAAATTGGGTAAATAGGTGTTCGGCTGTTTGATCAAGAAAAGGAGGTCCCGTGCGATTAGTCATCAGGTATGAAGTTGCGGAGGAGGAATTTGTCTTGGTCTCGGCATTTTGAAATAAGTTCCTATCTTTTATTGATAAGTTGTTTCTCGATGGTGTATGTTGTAGTGGGGTGCTGATTTTAGGATAAACCAAGGTATTTCGGGTGCTTTTTCGTTTTTTTCCTTTGCTTCTTAATATAATATAATATAATATAATATAATATAATATAATATAATATTAATATAATATCATATAATAAAATATAATATAATATAATATTCATTTTATTTAACTAAATAAAAAATAATAATATAATATAATATAATATAATATAATATAATATAATATAATATAATATAATATAATATAATATAATATAATATAATATAATATAATATAATATAATATAATATAATATAATATAATATAATA
>RDPX01000296.1:20639-31915 GCA_003991215.1 Morbakka virulenta | reverse complement strand
AATAATATAATATAATATAATATATTATAATTTTATATAATATAATATAATATAATAAAATATAATATAATATAATATAATAAAATATAATATTAATATAATATAATATTGATATAATATAATATAATATAATATAATATAATATTAATATAATATAATATAATATTAATATAATATAATATAATATAATATTAATATAATATAATATAATATAATATTAATATAATATAATATAATATAATATAATATAATATAATATAATATAATATAATATAATATAATATAATATAATAAGATCGTCTTAACTGTGTGTGAAGAAAAAGTGCTTTCTAGTATAAAAATAGCAGTATATCTACTTTATTTGATCTATTACTGTTGCACTTCGTAGAACTGACTATTTCATGTTACTTGTAAATAAAACAAGATTGGAGTGTTGTGGCTCAGGAAAGTCAGACACAGTGACCGTCACCGGGTCAACCAAAAGCCAGACATAATCTTTTCAATTGTTTTGTTGGAGGTCAATTTCAAAAAAAAATTAAAGCAAGTCATTACAACGATAAAAACAGAATGTCAAAAGTCATTTCCTAATCAACAACTAAAATTGCTGCATTCAGGAAGCACTGAATCAATTAATTGTAGTAGATAAGTATGATATAACGTAAAAATATTGAACTGAATAAAACCTCTGGTGATCCGATTACAAGGAATTATATAAATTTCATACCAGTTTGAGTCCAACTAATATATCAAACAGCAATTTTGTATGGTATAACGTAAAAATATTGAACTGAATAAAACCTCTGGTGATCCGATTACAAGGAATTATATAAATTTCATACCAGTTTGAGTCCAACTAATATATCAAACAGCAATTTTGTATGGTATAACGTAAAAATATTGAACTGAATAAAACCTCTGGTGATCCGATTACAAGGAATTATATAAATTTCATACCAGTTTGAGTCCAACTAATATATCAAACAGCAATTTTGTATGGTATAACGTAAAAATATTGAACTGAATAAAACCTCTGGTGATCCGATTACAAGGAATTATATAAATTTCATACCAGTTTGAGTCCAACTAATATATCAAACAGCAATTTTGAAACATAGCCAAGTAGATTGATATAAGAATTTAGCATTTCGTGAGATGTAAGATTTTTCTGAGCTACGTTTCGAAAGATACTGTGTCCATCGTCAGTCTGATCATGGGAGAAGTATCTCTCGAAACGCGGTTCAGAAAAGGCTTACGACTCAAGACATGATAAATATTCTACATCAACGGCTTTCACCCACTCCATAAAGTCAAAAATATATAAGATTATTAGAAAAACATAAAGAGATAATACTCGGGTCGAGTTGTTAGCTTTTATTTTGTAGAATTCTAGAGGTATAGCACTGTACGATCGACAAGACGTTTGATGTGAGATTTTCTAAGAAAAAAAAATTAAAATTGCGACTGTCGTGCAGGCGTTATCAGAAACAGTAAGACAAAAATCACGGTAAACAAAATACGTACAGAAATACCGGCTGCAGCTCTTTTACGCAAGTTGATTTGATAGCAGCTCTAATTCAAAGCAAGTGTGCTGGTGTGGGTCTTAGAGTAAGCTACTTACTTTGAAGAGTTAATGTCATGTCATATCTTTGAAATCCACTGCACTTTCTTTCTGCTTATAAAGCACGCTATTGACATGGTGTACAAGTGAAACATACTTAGAGTTGCACAAATGACTGTATCCATGTGTGAACGGTTTTGAAATTTTTGAACTCATCACAACTTGCCTACTAAATCAGGATGACAGATCCACGAAAAAATGTTTATTGTTAGCTTAATTAGGCCAACTCGCCCTCGCTTTCAAAAGCGGTTGTGCGGAAGTGAGGTGTTGTCAATTACATACTGAGAAAATGCATTTTTGAGATTCTCTTTAAATAAAAATACACGAGTAATGCTGATATGCTGAAATGTTTTCCTCAAATTTCAAAATTTCAATTACATTCTCGCTTTCTCATTGAAGAAATCACAGCGTTGTTGAGTGCTTTTTTTTACCTAAAAATTATCCATTGATCTCGATAACAAAACTAAAATATTGGTGGTGAGAGTCCTAACATCTTAAGTGGGTAGTGAATTTAACAGTCTACGGCAGATTTTGGGCATGTCGCTGCTGGATCGATTGTGCAACGAAGAGGTCCGCAAATATCTTTACTGCCCCTGACAAAATAACGCATGCATTCCCCATGTCTATGCGTCTAGATTCTGTGGGAAGTTTGTCAAATGCCATGAGCCATGCAGCAGACAGGCCCCGCCCATTTTCATTAGGCAACTAAATGGTTTAATCGGGATACAACCCACAGTTATTCAATTTGTGTTCAGTTCAGCGTGATATTAATCTATCAATAACTGCTAGATATCATTAAAGTCATCTCATTTTTATTGACTTTTCCATCACGTTTACTCAATCTGTTGGAGATTACCTCTGATGGTAAGTCATTCTAGTTACCACCTTTACTGCATTCAATGGTAATAATGCAAGCAAAAATTGCAACAAGACGAAATGCATGAAGAGCAGTTATACGTAAAGTAAATTTATCACAACAGAATATCCACAAAAAAGCATATACAGACTGCTTTTACACATATAATGCATATTTAGGTAAACTTATTTGGAATTGAAGAGTCCTGTAAAAGTGATTTAAAGAATATTGGTACCTTTCTGTTGCCTTAGGTACTCGTTGTGACCTACTTCTGTGAGCAGTATTAGGTGACGGATGCTGGTGTGAATGTCCAAGCATTGCTTAAAAGAAAAACACAAAATAAAGCGTACACATACGTGTCTAAAAAAGCTAGTAGGTAAAATGTAGGTTAACCCATCGCCCATTACAAATAAGTTTAACTGCAGTAAAGAGCTACAACAAATAACAAGTTACTCTCCCCTTCCCCTAACCCCCAAAACGGACAGTTCAGGGGCAGATAAGCCAAAGGTATTTACTGGGGTGATAAGAACACTTGACAATCAACATGGTTTATTTCTAATACCAAATAAAAAACCCTCCATTAAGCAATTATATAAAAATAACAAAAACGCCACTCTAAAATGCATTTACATTACAATGTATTGTTTTTCGTGGGGTTTTTTTTTATACTTGTTTACTCCTGGCAAGACAACAAGTGACCACTTATCTTCGCCAGACGTTAAAAGAGGGCAAGGAAGTGGCAAATTAAGAATCAAAAGAAGATATGGTTTAGAGAATTGAGAAGATGGAAGAGCAAACTTAACTGAAAGCCAGAGGGCAGAAAAGAACCAAATATCTCGGTATACACGGGATGAAGCAAGCGGAATAGCATGAATTCTACATGATGGCTTTTAGAAAGTAATCACTTGAGTACTTCTAGCAAGGCATCCTTACCGCTTAAAAACGTACAAGGAAGGAACAAGAGAAGAAAGCTCGTTGGAACATTTTCCACAAAAGTAGCTGCAGAATAGAGGGATATACAGCCGAGTGGGAATACGGGAGGAGTTGAGCAGCATGAGAAGATCTGACGACGTTTTTAATAATTTGACTTCAACAACGATTGAGGTAGCGATGACAACATGCAGTAGCTGCAGCTTAAAGATGACAATAATACTCTATGCAAGTATTGACTAAGGTCTTACAGAAATTAAGCATTGGCTTCGTGAGCAAGTTATAAACAACAACATTGACGAGAATCTACTTTTATTGCTGAAGACTTGGCAATCGTTTAAAAATATTGACTCCAGGAAAAGTTTAAAAGCTTTATTTCAGACAAAAGAAAAAAAAGTATAGAAATGGGTCGAATTACCAGACCTTTGTTTATTGATAGTGAGAAACTCAGTTTTAGTATCTGTAAAAGTGTCTTGCCATTGGAAATGTCAATCAGCAATGGAGTCAAGAACGTGTTGAAGAAAGCCAGCAATTCTATATCGATGAAAAGCACTTTGGACCATGATAGAATCGTGCGATTCTAAAAACAGTGAAGAAATTTACTATGAATTAAAGTTTACGGTGAGTATACTGTTTACCGCAACGAGGCGGTAAGACATAAAATGAAAGACCATTTAGGATCTTTGAGGCCATGGTTTTCTTGTCTTAAAAGGAGGTTTAACAGTTTCCGCATAACGTGCTTAACCCTTTCACAAGGGTTTCTAGCATCAGTAAACAAACATTTGCTAATATGACTGGAAATACGTCGATACTGATGGCACAAATGATAGCATTATGCTATAGATGCAGAAAAGGTAGATAAGAACCCTGGGGTAAAAATCGGATTTCACCTGTTATCGACGACACGGCATCATCACCATCAGGACCTTAGCCGGTTAGGCCTTTGGTGCACCCATAATTTGACATCATTTCCCCACGATCTTCTGTCGTAAGCGTATCGCAAGCTAAGACCTGTCCAGTCCCTTATGTCGCTTTGCCAACTTCTTTTCGGCCTCCCTCGAGTTCTCAAACCTTCAGAGCTATCCTGTATGAGGTCTTTTGTGATTTCCTCTCTACGAATTTGATGCCCCCAAAAAGTCACTTTTCTTTTTGTCACTGTTTGCATGAAGGTTTCCGGCTTTTGATGGTCCCCTTGAAAACTTTCCATGATGTTGGTCCATACATAATCGTTACTTTTTCTTTCTCTCCAAGATATTCCAAACAACCTATTGTAATATTTCATTTCAAAAGCTTCTATCTTTCTTCGTACCTTGTTTGTTATTGTCAAACTTGCCCTGCCATACATAAGAATGCTTTTCACCATTGAGTTTAACAGTCTGATTTTAGTCTTCATTTTCAGCTTTCTCATCTTCCAAATTCTTTCTAGTCTTGCAAGCGTCGTTTTGTTTCAGTTTCACTCGTTTCGTTCTCTGTATGTGTTGCACCAAGGTATTTGAATTCTTTGACTTGTTCCAGTTGTACACCGTTGACATTTACTACAACGTTCTCCTCTACGTTTTTCCAGTGATCATCACTTTGCTTTTCTCAGAGCTGATCTCCATTTCGTATTTCTGAGAGGTTTCATCCAATTTTGGAGTGATTTCGGCTAATTCATTATTACTATTCGCCAAGAGGTCTATATCATCTGCAAATCTCAAATTATTGATCGTACGTCCTGCACATTTAACACCAGCTGTAGTATTTTCAAGTGTATCATGCATAATACGTTCTAACAACAGGTTAAGCAGTATAGGAGACAGAATACATTCTTGCCTGACACCCATAGTGCTTTTAAACCATTCGCTATACGTATTACCGACCATCACTGTTGTCTTCGCGGTTTCGTGAAGCTCTTGAATCAGCATCGTCATTCCTTGGCCAAGGTTATGTTTCTTCACTGTGTGCCACAATGCTTCGTGTAAAACTCTATCGAAAGCGTTTTTGAAATCGACGAAGTTGTGAAAGGCTTTTTTCTGATGGTCTCGATGACTTTCACAAATCAGTCTCAGATTTAAAATCTGTTCAACGGTGCTACGATATCTTCTGAAACCGGCCTGTGACTCATCTACAATTTTCTCAACTTTGGGTCTTATGCGGTTTAGGATGATGGTGAGTAAGACCTTACTTGGGTGAATAATGAAGCTGATTGTCCGTTGATCGCTACATTTCTTGCTGATTTTCTTTTTCGGAATTGGAATTATTATTGACTCAACCCATTGTTTTGGCCACTTTCCAGTTTCAAGTATGCGGTTACATAGTAAGTGTATGGTCTTTACAACCGCTTTACAGCCATATTTAATTAGTTCGGCTGGTATATTGTCTTACCTGGTGACTTGTTCATTTTTAGCTTGCTTAATGCGTCTCTTACTTCAGATTCCAGAATTTTAGGATCACAACATCCCTCTTGCGTAGCCTCGTTTAAAATTGATCTATCAATGTTAGTTTGGTGTTGATACAGTTCACAACAGTATTCTTTCCACCGTGCGGCAACTTCCTTGCTGTCCGTTAGCAAATCTCCATTCGTATCTTCAATGATATCTTCTGTTCTTGCATTTTTCTCTCTGGTGAGGTTTTTGATGACATTGTAGGCTTTACGGGCGTCATTCAAAGCAACTCTTTTCTCAATGTCTTCGTCTTGCTTCTCTACCCAATCGTTCTTTACTGACGTGATTGCTTTCTTCACTTCTTCATTTGCGTTCCTATATTTCTGAAGGTTGTCGTTGCTTTGAAACCTGATTTTCTTTAATTCTCTTCTTCGGTCACACTGTTGTAAAATCTAATGTGTCATCCAAGGCTTTTTAGTTTCTTTTTTGTGATGAATGTGATACTTGTAAATTCATCGCATAATTGTTGTGGTTCTTCATTGCTTAGTAGTAGAAGAGCTGCGAATCTTCCTACAAGTTCTGTTTTGTACTTCTTTAGCATTTCTTCGTCTTTCAGTTTTTCCAAGTTAAATTTTGCACGTCTTTGATGTTCGCCTTTTGCCTTTGTGAGCCTGATTGTAAATGTCATTGCTACCGGGTCATGATCGCTGTCAATCTCTGGGGTATTTTTTGAAAACCCGCGTTTCTGGTCTGTTTATTCCAGATTGAAATCTTCTGTCAACCAGGATGAAGTCAACCTGATTGTGAGTTACACCATCTGGTGAGTTCCATGTTGTTCGTCTGGAAAGCTTGTGGCTATGTAGTGTGTTTGCAGCGACCAGATAATGTCATTTCGCAAATCCAAGCAATTGAATGCATCTCGCATTTGTAACACCTACCCCGTAGTTGCTAGTACCTCCTTGCCAATTTCCTTGCTCCATGTATTCAATTCTTGCGTTCCAGTCTCCCTAAACAATGAGTATATCTTTTTTTGGCTTGTGCGTGATTAGTTTTTCGAGATCTTGATAGAATTTGTCAATTTCGTCTTCATCACTATCTGTTGTTGGTGCATAAACCTGAATGATCGTCATGTTTCTGGGTTTGCCCTTTAGTCTGACTAAGATTAATCTGCTTGACACAGGAGTGCACTCGATTACAGACTTCGCCGCTTCTTTGTCTACTAAAAAGCCGACGCCTTGAACATGCTTCTTTTCGTCGCCACTGTACCATATTCTGTGGCCATCTGAAGTGTTCGTCTGGCCTATTCCAGTTCATCGCATTTCTGATATACCTAAGATTTTCCATTTGATTGTGGAGATTTCATTAACCAAGATATCCAACTTTTCTTTGTCCTTCAGTGAAAGTACGTTCCATGTGGCAATTCAAACATTTTTCTTAGCTATGTTGAATTCCTTCTTAGGTTGCCCACTAGTAGCCAATTTTCCGCTGTCTCCCCTGTGGACATCAAGAAACAACGCGGTCATTTTTACACTGGGCGCCGACCGATCCAGGACGGAGTTCTGATTTGTTGTCATATCATGTGTGATTCAAAGGCAGAAAGTCGGAATAGTGGTGCCCGTCTCCTCTCCATTCGCGCAGTACCATGTTTTAAAATGGTTATGGTGCCTAGCCGTTGTCTAATTGGCAAGGGTCATCCGCTTAGCCACTGTGTGATCTCGGACCGTTGACTCTAACGTGAGGGTTCATCCGCTCCAGAGAAGACATCCAACGCCCTGCTGCCGACGTCTTCGCCGTTACCCAGGTAGGGAGGCTAACAGGTGCTACATCTTGCTCAAGGGTGAGCTGAAACTATGCATTGTAGGGTAGGATCGTTCATGTCCTAAGGCCTCCTGGCCCGCATACCCATACCGACACGGCACAACATCAATTAAAAGCCTTCATTTTTAAAGGTCAATATAAAGCCTTGTTTTAATTCATGTTCGTTGCGTCAATGGGTTAATCATGTGGTATTTAAAATGTTTTGTTCTTTGAAAAGCGTCGATCCTAAATAGGAATTCTCATATTACCAATACAACTGTTCATTTAAAATCAGATCTTTTTGTGAATAGCTAAAAAAAATTCAATTTGAGTTGGGGGAGGGGGAGGGGGTTTCAGAGGGTATCTTAAATTACGGCTGTTAAAACCGGAACAATTTTTCAAATTTTGAACTTGTTTTTCCAAGAATACAACTTCCTTTAGTTGACCGATTTGCTTTGAGCACTTTTGAAGTAGACCAGGATCTCATTCTTCATATGTATAAATATAATTTTACTACCTGGTTTTGGTCAATAAATCAAAATTAGATGGTTAAAATATTTTTATTAAGTCAGCGGTACTAGTTTTTTCTTTCCGCCAAAGAAGGTGTTTTGAAACCGTAAACTGAGAGAGTAATAATAATTTTTTTTTGACATAAAAAGAATTGAACTGATGGAACTCCTACCTGGCATTCATGCAACAGAAATGATTTAAGAGCACCTCCGATAATCCAATACTGATTAGGATACGTCAAAGTTCAAACATTAACACTAGTTTTAAACGCACTTATCAAATTGTGCCCACATCACTTCAATCTTGAAGAAACAGATTGCCATTCGTCAATCAAGGTTACATTCCTTATAAAAATCATTTTAAATCTGCGATACCGATCTCATTTTCCCCAAAACAGTGGTGTTTGCAAGGAGATCAATAATAGATTAACCTTTCTTTCTTTTGCAAACACTATGTAATACTTTTTCTATTTCACTTTCGTCAGCTATCTGTGTCACTAGGTAGTATTTCACTCTGATCATCTTCGTTAATCAGACAAAAGGGCCTTCTATATTATATTCTATAAAATTAATCAGGGTGGAGTACCTGTTACATCTGATGTCTGTCTTTCTTTAGTACATAGATGTACCCAAGAATTCTTAGTTACTTTCTTATAAAATCTATAATCCTGATGTGTGGTAGATAAAAAGCTCTTGAATGTACTTTGATTTGCAGTTTGCACAGAATGAGTACCCTTAAAATTTACCTTCGCCTTACACCATCATCATCATCATCATCATCATCATCATCATATTCGGTTTAACGTCCGTTTTACACGCTAGCATGTGTTGGACGCGTTCTTGAAATTTACAAGAGAACATTAGCAGTAACGAGATGCTAGCTGATGTCGAGCGCCACATGTTGGTTAGAAACTTGTGCTTCACTGGTGTAAACTCAGTTTTAAAACTGTAAGTAAGAATAATGCAATCAAAAAGGCATTACAAATAACAGAAGAAATTCTATTTCTTCACGTTTCTTCGCAAACCCAATCCTAGATCCACATTCTGTTTTTCCTGGGTTTTAAAATTACTACACACACTACCTGAGAAATCTTGATTTTACTATTGTTGGGTTGTCTTCTTTTATCTGCTTTTTACATCTATTTATCTACCGGACGACACCAGTTAGCTAAGGCAGACAAAGGGGTTTGAAGACTCTTTCTAATAGTAGTAAAACCACCATCATCAATTGCAAGCAGTATAAAATTACTTTCAAAATATTAAGGTACGCTATGTTATATTGAAAGAGACTTCCGTAAAACATGTGCAGTGCTAGAAATAAAACTTCTTCCAGCTGAGAAGTACCCAAAATTTTGGCCCTTTACGACATCCCTTTTTATAATCCTAAGCTCACCTACAATCCCTGGGGCATTCGTCGTTTTAAAATGTTACATTTATTGAACTTCAATTTTCGCGATATTTGTGTTAATACATGTTATCCGATTCTCTGACAGCTATGTCTAGATCAGTGGATATGTTCATACTGATCAGGAAACAGGTTTGTTCTTTTAAGTCTTTAATCGTAATACCTGGTTCGTTTGCGTGGATCGTTCTATCAATACCCACGGAGTAATAACAAAGAATAGTTACATTATCACCTTGTACCACTGCCTTAAGGTGGTGATCAAACCACTTTATTGGTGTTTGTATATGGTAAGACTTGCACATATTCCAGTGCAAGTATTGACGTACCCTTTCGTGGGATTTCTTGTAAACCTTTGTTGTTAGTATCGAGCACCCAGATATTAGATGGGCAACGACCTTCGTAAATTTGTCACAAAATCAGAAACACCATTTTTACGTATGTTTGCTCTAATGTTATGCGTAAATAAGTGCTAACTATGGGCAGCTAATGTTAAGCCTTCACTCTCTGCTTCCAGTCCAGAGCACCTTAGCCACTGATGGCTTGTCTACTGCTCAAAATCAATTTGTTGGTTTCAGATAGTGTAGTTTTCATGCAAGAGCTTTTGGTTATTTGGTTATTCGTGTTATTTGTTAAAAGTAAGTCAAAATTCATTATTCTCTTGTTGTCAGGTAGCTTTGTGTCCCTGGTGAATTTAGGATAAATAGGGTGCTACTACCTGCAGCCATACATGTTTTTCATCACGTTTCCTTACTTCTTGATTACTTTTCTTATGATACTGCCTGATTGTATCCAGAATTCAATCTTTTTTCTTACTGTTCCGAGAGCTTCAATTACTCTGGGTGCAAAGGTTACCCAAAGTAATTGGACCTCTCTAAGTTCATATCTGGATTCGTAACAGTTCTTTCATTACTGCAGGAGAGTCAACGGGTCATGATGGATCAATGACGAGAAACGTTCTATATATTTTATCCATCACGAAAATACTCATTTTATTGTGATTCAGGTTTCTATTCATTTGAATGTAAATTCCCACAGAATTTTACAGAATCCGACTCTAACACCTCTTCTTTGTGGTTATTCCATAAATCATTCCTCTTAAAACCCCATTTTTCACATAACGTCCAATGGATGATTCTAGCCACTTGGTCATGTCTTCATTTTCTGTATTCAATCTTGAGCAAGAAAATTTACCACACATTCGTAACAGTGACAATAAGTCTTCTCTATGAATGTGTCAACGAATATTATTGGTATATTTGACCTGATCCTGTGCAGCAAGAATTGTATTCTCAGTCCTCTTTTTTAGATGGCCATTCTTCAACCAATCTCATGATCTCTTACTTTCAACTTTCTTTGTTGTCTTCTTAAACTGTCCATCCTTACTTCTTTACAATTCAGCAGGTTCCTTCTGTATTCTATTATTATTATTATTATTATTATTGAGTGGTGGAGCAATACGAGCCCATGGGGGACTCAGGGGTAGAAACCCCAGCAAACCCATCCGACTACCAGCCCGATAAGGGTAAACTGGGTGCATGCATCACACCCAAGTGTGTGCGATATTGATGTGCATAAAAAAACAACAGCACATGACCTTGCAGTTGGGGCCTGTTTAGGTTTCCCAGTTTAGGTGACCCATTCTGCTTAAAACGGTCTCCGTAGCGAGGCTTCACCCAAGACCTTAGGACTAAGTAACAAAGTAAGAACTCGGTACTCAGCCCTTCAGAACAAGAGATCCACGCTCACGACACCTAGATATGATGCTCCCCCACTACTCCCGCCCGTTAAACAGAAATGC
>RDPX01000295.1:990169-1005437 GCA_003991215.1 Morbakka virulenta | reverse complement strand
GTAGGCTAACAGGTGCTACACCTTGCCTAAGGGTGACCTGGAGGTAGTTGTGGCAAAGGGTAACCTCATTCGCCCACGTCGAAACTCCACAACCGGATGCAGTTTAATGTCAATACCCAGGACAATTATTGTATTGTTAATTATTGTTATTATTATTATTATTATTATTATTATTATTAATGCAGTCTATCAGTCAATCTACCTCACGGCATTTTAGATAGGATCCTGACCAACGTCAAATTTTATGAGCCAGCAGTACCTGAAAATATTCTATAACTGGTATGTTGATAAAATCGTGTAAAAAACAATTCATTGCACTTCATTGAATATATATAGTTTAAACCTGAAAACAATTGTCTTCTCTGCCTCCTAAAAATTAGGTTACCAAATTTCAGTGGCAAAAAAATATCTGTCCAAAAAGACAATGATTTGCTACCAGTAGCTTAGCCATCTTAGCTTAATTTCTGTAACGTGTGGGGAGCTGACTATACTCATACCCGACACTGATGAACATCTAGACTCTATCCAGCTTTCCTACCTAAAACATAAGTCAATTGATAACACCGTTACATCATTATTACACACTGTAAGTGAAGACCTCGAGTAAGTTATCAAGCAGTGAGAAGGCTCTTTTTATCGACTTCGGCTCAGCGTTCACTACACTGCAGTTGGACAGATTCCTTGAGAAACTTAGTACTCACAACGCATCAGAGGAACTTAGACTAGAATCTTGACTGCCTGCCGGAGAGACCATAGTTTGTGCAGTGGAAATTAGAGACTTCTAATGTTGTCATACTGAATACTATATCACAACAGGGCTGTGCCTTGTCTTCTTTTTTCTTTATTTTATGCACCAGTGACATGAATAGGACTCAGACTCAACATACGTAGTTAAATAAGGAGACGACAATACAGTTATGGGATTGATCCTAAATTGATTTTGAATTTTGAAATGATTATACAGGTTATGATGAACTATTAGCTATGTTAATAGATAACGCTGCAGAAATTTTCTCGAACCTAATGTTAGTAAGAAGAAAGGGCTAGTATGGGACTTCTGACGAAAACCTGTTACATTACTGCATATTTCAGTTAATGATGGGATTTTTGAAAGAGAAGAAATGTATGAACATCTTGCAGTCGTGTTAGACCACAAGTTCTCATTTACATCTTAAGCAAAATTTCAGTTTTAAAAAGCCAACAAGAGACTATAGCCTAAAAATCCTTAAGAAACTAAATGCCGGTCGACATATGCTTCTACTTTTTACTACACCACAATAACCAGAATACTGGCATATTGAAGTGTCAGTTTTTATGGTATATTGATTGTGTAGGCACGTAATGTCTTGGAAACACCAGAATTTGTTTCTAAAAAAATGAATGGATCGGAAGTGAAAAACTCTCTTGACAGTGATGAGTCAATGTACGACAAGAAACTTCACAGTCATTTTAATCAAGTAAAGAATAACATATTGTAAGCAAAACAGCAACCAAAAATTATTTGTTTTGCTTGTTGGCAAGACAATATTATTGAAGGTACGTCATGTTTTTGAAAAATTAGAATGTACTTATAAAAGAATAAATGGATCGGTAGCAGAGAACTTTGTGGACAACTATGTCAATGAACAAAAAAATACTTGGCCATTAAAATTGTTAAAAGCATTCATCTTCCTTACATAAACATAAAGTGATGCTGCCATTTGGCGTGGATAAAGGAGAATAAAACGTTGAACCACTAGATTCCTGAGAAGTTTGGTCCCTAAGACAATAAGGATTTCATATTTGAAATTGTTTTCTTTCCATGTATTTCATGTTTACAGTAAATTTCAATTCAAATATTTATTTGCCAGGCAATACTGAAATTATTTTTTAAAATATTGAAAAGAAAAAAATATAGATATATTAATGCATTTTGTGTATGGTGTATGGATATTTACATGATGTAAGCATATTATACTTCTAATGAAATGTAAATTATCTTTCGTGTAATGTTACGCTTCCTGTATCATGAACCACCAGCTCTCACTCATGTATAATATAGGCTATCAGTCCCTTTGATGTTATTATTAGGTTAATTTTCTTTGGCTGCTAGAAACAACTGATAACAGCACAATCCTACTCAAGAATTATCTTTAATTTGTGGACATTGGTTTTCTTTGCAATCTCCGTCATAGGAATACATACTTTTAGGCATCTTGCTTCTTTGGGGTCATTCCCCCAATAAATCAATATTTTCATCTATTTCTAGGCAATCTTTTTCTAGACAATTCTGAACTTTATGGACTCAGAGGAAGCCATAGATGTCAGAGCTTTATCATGTCATGATTCGAGAGATACTTCTCCCATCGTCGAGGACGATGGGAGAAGTATCTCTCGAAACGTAGCTCGGAAAAAGCTTACGACTCATGACATGATAAAGCTCTGAAATCTAAATCTTTTTGTACTTAGCAATTTTTCTTGGCTCCAAAATTTCGATTAATATCCATTGGTTTCGTTTTTCAATCAAGGCTACACAGTAGCAATCACTACAATGGGGTCAGAAACAAAAGCTCCATTCATATGTACACTATGGTGTATCAGATATTTTATGTGCTATAAGCCATTTAATAAGCACAATTACATTTCTATATGTCAGAGCCAAGTGTCGGAGTAAACACAGCAGGCCCTGGGGCTCAGTAAATTAAAATGACTTACTTTAAGAAAAACATTTGGAGGTCAGAGGTACTTGTTAGAAGCTCTACCTCGGGTACAATTGTCATGACTGAAAAGTGAGTATACATTTGGCTATAAATCAACTTAAGCTATTTTTCCAAAAACATGAAATAAATACGCATAAGCACTAGACAACATGAGTTTTGATAAAAATTTAGCCAAGGTCGGTATATTCTCGGTTTTGTCCTTATCTTCCAAGGTTAAAAATGAATATTTCGTGGAAAATCAGTATAGTTTTCATTAATTAAAAGTAAAGTGAACATGGCTACAGGACGTAAAATGCTAGAATGTTGGATACGCACTAGACTTATCAGTGAAATCCAAGATCAATTTCCTAGTGAAATCTAACAGAAAAAGCTTAACGTTTTATAGCTTTCGTGCAACAGAAAAAGGCTTAGAGGGGATTGGGAACAAAGAAATATCACCAACAAATTGGTTATAAAAGATCTCAATTTCAGTTATGTTTACTTGATTGAAATTATAGAAACCATTTTTAGAAGGCAGTCAGATGAGGAATCTTGTCTAAAAGCAATACCTGACATATATACAAAGGGGAAAATCCTGCTATTACAAAAATTGTGCTGTTTGTTGCTGTTACAGAGAATCCTGGGTCAATTGAAAATATTGACACAATGCAGGAAAAATGTCGCCACGTTGGTAAAGAAATAGATCAGTTTGACTCTGTGATTCCAACGACCATTGCTAAAGGAAAAGACAGATATTTCATTCTGAAATTAATTTAATGGAATAACAAATTTAATATTTGAACAGGAGCATGACTAAACCAAATACGGTGCATTCGTTATGAAGCAGATCTTTCCCCTAATTTTAAGAAGTAAATGCTATCCCATACTAAAGGTTTACTAGCAATCATTACAGACTATGCCAAGGTTTATACAAAAGCAATAGTCTTAATGGGTTTCAGCAAATGCTTTTTACAGAGAAAACTAAGAGAGTATTTTCTTCCCCATGAAGATTCACAAAGTCCTTATGTCTTTCAAAATGCTTTTTTTTCTTTGTTAAGTTAAACCTGAATACAACTATTGTCCTTGCCCATCGTAATTTGTAGGCAAAGGTAATTAACATTTTAATTTGGGGTTTCAGTCTATGATTCTAAAGAAGAACAAGTGCTTTGATCATAATACAAGTAAGAGAAAGTCAGAGAAAGTTCAGTTTGTAGCTAAGGCTTTCGTATTTAACTACTCTTGTGTTTCATATCAGTTTTGCATTATTGACGGTGGTCACTATAAACACAGTTATTTAGTTCAGACTACAATTGCTCTAACTGAATTAGCAATTACTACAATTACGATCCATAATGATAACAGAAGTCAGACAAATTTTGCGGCTCCCCATTCTTATCAGAACAAAATGATGATTTCTAAAGAAAACAAGAAAATTTTGAAAAGTGTTTTATCAAAATTCTAGAGCACCGTTTGTGTTACATTACTTCTAGGTAACCTTTACATAAAATCAAATGTTTTTGCGGTTGTGTCTTGATATAAACATGCCACCATATATCAAATTTTTTCCTTAAAATAAACTGTATTTCAAACACACATAATATGTATGGAAAAAACTTTCCGTTTTTATACAATAGTTAGAATAGTAATTCTAACAAAATTCATTCAGCAGTAATGTTGCACTGAAATCTGAAAACAATACATGGCCATAGGAAGCTGAAGCTCAAATGGGGGAAGGAGCTGAAGGCATAGAGAACACACAATGAAACTAGAACCTAGAATGCATTCTGTCTCTGAAAACCATTGCAAATCTGCTTGCTATACATCCCTAAAACGGCTTCCAAAACAAATTAAGCAGAGTTTAGCATCAGAGAAGGTGAACTGCTTATACCAATAACATTATACTACCTGTTCATCCATTTTTTATGTTGGACTTTTCTTCACGAGACCCGGACAGTGTAACTTATATGATTTTTTTTGTATACAGTCCAATACTTAATCGCAAATAATTATTTTTGAGTCATCCTACTAGTTAAAAGTGGTCTCTTGAAAACACGAGGTATCATAAGAACTATTGTCAACAATATGTTGTCATGGTAATAAAGGCAGTTCAAATACTATTGAAATGAAACACAATTCCCCTCGTAACTCTGTATTAAATTTAGATAAGCTAGAAAAAGTAAATTAGAATGACATTTGATGAAAAGGTCGACAACTACTTGTGTACTTTCAAGAGTCCATAACTGAAACGTCTTTTTTTCCACCTGACAATTCTAAAACATTTTATATTACCTTGAATATTCATTTCTCATTAGGATTCAAACACAAAAAAGGTCCAGATAACAGTAAAGTACAAAGAATTTTCATCCAGAGATAAGTATTTGAAAATACAAAACGGAAGACAACAATATTACAGTCATAGAAATTACGAGAAGCACACATACAGTTCATTTAACCTGATTGCGTTGAAGCTGTTGGTGTTCTGAATTTTGGCTTGATGTCACTTCCAGTCAATTTCCTAAAAATCTGCCTGCGCTTCTCTTTGCCTTTCATGAAGAAATTTACTGCCTGAAACATGTCTTCTCTTTACTGACATCCGGCATTATTAAATTGTTTAGCCTCTTGTGCTTAGATGAGGTGCGAAAGGAGGTCTTTCAACTCTTTAATTTCGAGAATGTCCTTTCTCTTATTACTTTTATAGCTGATATTAAACAAAATCTGGCACCAGTTGCTACCTGAACCATTAATAGTATTTCGACAATTCCAGGAAATATTTCGCTAAGGCATTTACTGTATCAATGAGATATTACTACAAAACAGAAAGGGTGGGAGTTAAGAGGCCAACTCTTCCTTGTTGAAATCTTGGCCGTAAATGTCAATGACAATGTTCAGTTCCTCATCGAAGTTAAGTGTCCTATTCCTCAAATTTGAATGTTTTAAAAAAACAAGTCAACCTATCTACTCTAATTAATATTAAATAGTATTGCCTTGTCATTAATATTAAATAGTCATTGAAAGAATATCGAATTTTCCTTTTAGAGATTTCAGTAATCTGTATCAATAGAAGTTACAAACTAAAGCAACCTAGACATATGTTTAAGGAATAGTATGACGAAATTTTTCTCTATCCCTCTCGCTCTCTGTCTGTCAGTCTCTCTCTATCTCTGTCTCTGTCTCTGTCTCTGTCTCTCTCTGTCTCTCTCTCTCTCTCTCTCTCTCTCTCTTTTTCTTTCTTGGCAATTCCTGATGTATTAATTTCTTGGGAAAATGATTTCAAAAATTAATTTGTTTATACATCCTGACTTACATATTAATCAATGATCAAATATCAAAAATTAATTCCTTACCGATAGTTTTCTCAGTTATTAATTGTTAAATGAGTAACAACCTTAATACATAAAAGTGAGCGAGAGTATTGAAAACTTAACGATATGTGCTAATTTTGCGACAATCTTTGAATAAAAAAACCTGTGAATTACTGATGAAAGAAAGGAATTGTAGACTTGAATATTGAATGGAATTCAATTTCAAATTAAAAGGATGAGAGAGTCAAGTTAAAACAAATATAGTTCGTTTTATCAAAATATTTTGATAGCATATGCTCTCTTTATCTATTGTGCAACAGAATAGTTTGGTACATGTTTCACCTGACCAGAACAAACCAGATACTTGAGGATTTTCCTAAGTTACTCGACATTCTGGAATTAAGGTTTACAATGCCCGGAAGCTGAAATTGATTAATGTTCTTCAAAATTTCCAATTACGTCTGGTTTCGGAATTTGGTGGGGATTTAGTCTAGAATCTAACTGTGGTTTATCATACTAAAGTGGGGACACTTTAATGAGAAATGGAGCAAGAGACAAGATAGTTCTGTTGGGACTTTGATCGTAATATACTTCATGGAAAACTGAATACTGTAACTAAAGACATTGGATATAAAGCATGTGAGCCTTGTGCGGTGAGCAAAGTTAAAAATCCAATTTAATAAGTAACAAGCTGGCCAGATTATGGAAGCAGCCATTCCCTTCCCCCCCCCCCCAACCTCGGTAACTATGGCCCAAGGGAATGAAAAAGTAGTGTTTTATAAAAAAAACTGAAAGGTTTTTCAAAATTTAAGTCAAATAAAATTTAGTGCTTCGCTTAATTTTGCGTTATCTCTACAGTACTGGGCTTTAACTACTCAGTAAACATTCTTTTTAAATGTAACTATCTAATTTATAAGAATACTAAGTCTCAGGTGAGCTGAAATTTAAGTATAAGATAAGATTAAATTTCAGCCTCAACATGCACTGTTAATAATAAATTTCTAGCTACCTATTTTCAATTCAAACATATGTAAACATGAAGATATTTCTTCTTCCTATAACCCACAACAACCATCAGTCTTGCTATATATACTTTTGCCAAACGTTATCGTTTTATATTAGGAGAGTTATCCCAGATTAATAACAGTAAAATATCATAGGGTATTTTAAGAAAATATTAAGGTACAGAATGAAATATTCTTAAGAATATTGAATTTTGCAAAATTTGTTTTATTCTTCTATAAAAGAGTATGTATTATGAGTCATGACAAATTTTATTGTAACAAATGTGTATCTTACAAACTATGTGTGTTTCTATATACGCCAGCAGTGATTTGTTCAACTTCCAAAAGTATTTGAAAATATCATTTTTGGTTTTTACTGTACAAGATACATTTTCAGGCTAAAAGTTTGCCTAAAAGGATTTGTTGTTGTTGTAAAGCTATTGATTTTGTCCAGATATTTTATTGAGAAACGTGCCCTCCACGTATTTATGGAATGTCATTGAGTGCATTTAATTTTATTTGAATTTTGAAACCATACCTCAAGATATACTGTAAAGGTAAGTCTTAAACCTGCACATAACTTTTTTATTGTTGTAAAGTGTATATTTATATATATATATATATATATAAAATATTTAAGTCAGGTAAACTGTATTTGATGACGTCATACTAATATTGATACAAGTAAAGCTTGCAATGTATGGAAGGAAGAGGATGTGCTCCATGTCTGGGTAAAGTAAGACGTGAAAATATCCTACATAAACCAGGATTAACCTTGACTTTTATATTATTATTGATAAACAAATACCTCATTAATTTATTAACTCCATAAAATCAAGTTGATTAGCTTCTGCTAAAATTTCGATTCAATTTTTTAAACATAAATAACTTGCCTGTGCTACTTCTTATGAAGCGATCACCAATATCAACAGCTGCATTTGAGTTGCCTATGTACTGTGTAGCAATATAAAGCAGCAAGAGTTTTACCGAGCTGTGAACATGTCCACAAGAAATTTGATGTTAAGAATGAATACCGATAATGCAAAATACTGGTTTGAGATTGAGACACTGCAGAAAGACATCCTCAGCTAAGGACTACAGAAATAATGAAATTACGAGATGGTATATCACTAAAAATGCCTTCGTTGTATGCCCAGGTATGTAAATCAAAAGTTAAAGCATTTATAGTTCCTTTCACCTAATTCAGCACCGCTCCACCCTACGCCATTATCAACATAAATTACTGCTATTATCGATATTATAATCATCATCATAATTGCCCTCCAATGTGCCTATTACTAAATGAATAACCATGTTTTTCCATCACCGTAGATTTTCAGCTTTCCACTTTTTTTGTGTGTATGGTTATCCTACCATATCGACATTAAATCAATTACAAGAAAGAAAAAATACTTAAATGATAATTAACAAATATTAAGGCACCGACAGAACCACAGAGATCATAAACTGAAATGCCTTGTTGATATGGTATAATTTAATAATGACACTTATGGAGAAGCAATGTAGTAGCTTTTATGGATGAAGAAGGGTGACGTGCAAATGTTCCCACAACTGAGCGCTTTACTTTTGATGTGGTCACATCAAGTTGTAGTAAGATCTATTATAAGGTTTTCTATTAACAAAGATTAAAATTTTTTATTGTGTATATGTGTTTTAAAATTAATTTTTATTTATTTCACACCAGAAATACCACGTTTTGCTTTACACAGGGTAGAAATATGTACCAAAAATATATATACATTAATGTACTTTAACTGTTAAATCCATTTCATAGTTTGTGAAGATTTGGAGATATTTTCTTAACTGTGGTATTGAGGGTATATTTAAATATAGTTGGGGGAAATTGTTACTTACCCACTTTAGTTGACACCAGTTATGTTTTTATTTCTAATCACTCCTATAAATTTAAAACAATTTAGAGTAATGTAATTGCTTCAGAGCAGTCGTGAAATCAAATAGTCTTAAAATCACTTCTCGATCTTTGTGCTAAGTTCAAATGTGGGCCTGTCCTCTTTTTTTTCTGGGCTTGAGGTTTGGGTCCTTTTCTGCAGTACTGAATGAATCAGTATGCTTGGATACTGATGGTATTTCATAGCAGGATTAAGGATGGCCGCATGAACACTTTCATTCCTTGTCAGGTAAGTATGAATGAATTTGGTTGGTGACGCGCCAAAACTCTTCGGAGGAATGTCCAAATACAAATGCAATAAATATTGGATTTTAGCGCAATGTCTACAAACGACGAAAGGCGTATTTGATTATGATTATATGGATATTGATTCACGGCAAACCAAGAGGAAGTACCCTCCAGCAGAGGGGCTTAAGGAAGAGGTTCGTATGTTCTGCTATCCATTGTGCATTGTGTGCTTTTAACCTATCTTTGCAGATTTCTCTTTCCTGGGATCTTCTATAAACGAATTTCTGTTAAAGACAGTATGAGCGCACTAAGAACCTGGTCTCAAACATAAACATGAAAGGGAATACTGAATTTATTAGGCTTTGCAACTGATACAATTTTACTGTCAATTACTTCATTTGGTAAAAGACCTATATAATGAACGGTATAGTAGTGATTGTTAATTTCCCTCGTTCCTTTCTTCTGTTTATTCTTTCTTCCCCTGTCTACCTTTACTAAGCGAAAGTTTCAACACCTATCACCTAACTACTTGAACCTTTCTTTTTTTCCCTTCTTTTCTATTCCCTTCTTTCTGGAGCTTAGACTGTAGTCTAGGACATGAAATACTATATAGGAGCAAAATTAATCTGACAGTGTACCAAAAATATTCTACTGAAGGTTTATTCTTTAATTTATTTCCTTTCTGTCTTTATATCTTTCATTGATGGGACCCATGGTAAACAATTTCATGATCATTCAAAGGCGGTTTAATCAATGCAATATGAAGTGTGGAAAAATTAATGCAAATAAATTTGCAATTAAAAGACATATCTCACAATGCACAAACTTGCAGTATGTTTTATCATTACACGCTATGTTTATGGAGGAAGTTAATGATGATTACAAACAACTCGATATCAATGTAATTCACCAGCATACTCGAACAACAGACCAATCCAAAAAGTGGAGCATCCGTCTCTTCAGAGGCTCTCCACATCAAAGAAATGTCACATTTATTAAACAATACTGTCAAAGCGTTAAAGGATTTTCAGTTGTTTTAAATTATTTTGTTGATTTTTTCGATGATAACAACATTTTATCTAGCATATTACAGATCTTAATTATTTTTTGATGACTCTAGGTTCTGGTGATAATTTTGTAACAAAATCGAAAATTTGATCTTTTATAATTTGCTGTATTCTCTTGGCTTGAATTTTGGATCCATAAACATGCATACTTTTGGATTTACCTTTATACAGTGTGTGAAACTGTTTCGCTTGAAATTTGGAAAAGAGTATGTTTGTCTTGAAAATCACTTTTACAAACAATTTTCTAACACTGAATATAAATATATACTTTATTGTTATCAACATATACCCTTACAACACCCATACCCTCTCTTTTTCACGTAGTAATTGAAGAGACAGCTATTTGTATTACGATAAATTTCTCTTGAATATCATGCTACTGTACAAAATAGTTGACAAGTTTGAGAATCAAGGTGAAAACAATTTCCCTGAGAATCATAAACATCAGTAAAAAATTGTAAACTAGGAAATACCTCACCAGGTACCTTTTCCTTATTAAAATATTAACAGAGAAAACAATCAATTTCAATGTCTATGAAATGAACAGTTGAGGACGATGCAATGCAACAGTTATGGGACCTGGATACTAGATTACAAAATATATGAGCCAATGAAAAAGAAGAAAAGCAATAGCATGGAAATGAAACCAGGGAGCTAAACAACATTGCACAACGCCACATAGGAAGAAAACAGATATATCGAAAAAGGTGGTTTGACGATAGTAAGAGATAAAATACGAAGAAATTTATGAGAAGTGAGTGAAATAAGGAAATCAGAATGTGAAAAAATGTGTGGTAAGAGATGAAGATTCATTCCACAACGTGTGTCTTAGCATGGTTACGGGATCATCAGAGGTGTCAAGGCCAACTTATTTAATCTAAACAGAAACATACTTAAAAAGAAAGGTGGGTATAGTAACTTATCCTTTTTGTCTGTACTGGCTAATTCTGATCAAACTCAATACAACTGAAAAGCAATTTAAGAAATTCCTTTAAAGTACATATTCTGTCGGAGACTACTATGAGTATCACATTGATACTGAATAGACTAGAAAAAGCAAGGTTTAGAGAATCTAATAGAACAGAAAAAGTTGTTCCAACGATTGGAAAATAACAACTCAATTTATTAAGATAAAATGCTCGGGTACCAATCTCATATACAGAAGTAAAGGCAGTAAAATAAAACCAAGAAAACCAAGAAAAAAAGTTGAAAAAAGAAAAAGGAAAGAGGCGTTGCGTTTATTTTAATTAATTTGTACCGAAATCCTTACGGGAACCTAAAGAAACAGTAATGAAACTGGTAATAGAAGAAAAATAATTCCTTTACGGAAAAGGTACAATATCGAAAAAAAGTTGAAAAAAGAAAAAGGAAAGAGGCGTTGCGTTATAATATCTCAAAAAGATAAAATATTTTTTCCGAGCAAACATTTTGTTAAGAAAACAAACTAGAGGAGCCCAATCGTGANGTAAAGGCAGTAAAATAAAACCAAGAAAACCAAGAAAAAAAGTTGAAAAAATAAAACCAAGAAAAAAAGTTAAAAAAAGAAAAAGGAAAGAGGCGTTGCGTTTATTTTAATTAATTTGTACCGAAATCCTTACGGGAACCTAAAGAAACAGTAATGAAACTGGTAATAGAAGAAAAATAATTCCTTTACGGAAAAGGTACAATATCGAAAAAAAGTTGAAAAAAGAAAAAGGAAAGAGGCGTTGCGTTATAATATCTCAAAAAGATAAAATATTTTTCCCGAGCAAACATTTTGTTAAGAAAACAAACTAGAGGAGCCCAATCGTGAAAATATGTTCATATTTCTATTTTATTGAATGAAGAAGCAACCACAAAATTGATTAAAATTATGATATGTCGCAGTTTCAAACAAAACTCAACTTCTTCTATGATCAACCTTTGCCTGGTAGGAGTAGATGATGGGGTGAGAAATAATGGAGGCTAAAAAATTATTTGACAAAAATTATATTGTAGCAAACGTTGGTAAGGCTGGCCAAACCTGAGTTTTTTTATGTTGATAAAATAGAGTTTATGATTGAAAATGGAACTACAATGTTATTTTGAAATACAACAGGAGCCAACTTTTGAGTCCCAATGTTGACTTATTGCTTTTCATTACAAAAACGTTTTTTATTATCCTGAAATCTAGCAAGTTCAGTCTTAAGCTTTATGTATTTTTAAAACAGGTTATATTTTAAAAACAGGAACCAGACACCCTTATTTTTTCTTAAAAGATAAAACTTTTCCTGAAAAATAGAATAGTTTATGTTCTCAAGAACATTAAGAAATACACTCTTTCCAAATATGCAATGAATAATTACTCAATAACGATACCCTTGTCATTTTCATCAGCCTTTGCTGTTATTATTTTCGGTCTCATTGTCCGTGTTGATTTCTTTATTTTCATACGTTTTATTTACTATATGCATGGTCGTCACCTCAACCTCTAGCAATATTTTATTTCTAAGATGATTATTAGTGGCACGGCTCAATTTTGAATCGTATTATGCAGGCTCGAATGAAGCTTCTGGTAGTCACTGTCCCATTCGATGTATCCACATTGTTGTAATCCAATGACGATGAACGCTCGTTCCCTCGCAGCCTTTCATGGTTTAAGTACTTTGATCTTAAGAAGTTTGATGATAGTTGCCTTGCTTGGTGAAATCTTCAGTAACATTCAGGCTAATCAAGTCTCTATTAGGATATGGTTAAAAGGCTCATTGACATAATTCTCAAGAAATTGGAGGAATGGAACCATACCTGCATCGATAGTTTTGCACTCAGAGTCGTAGGTCTAGACAAATTTAAGAACACCTACCAAATGTGGTTTGGAAGAATGCATAATCAAAAAAAATTAAGACTTCAGGAAAAAACGTCGTACTCTTTCCCATCATAGTTCTGAACAAATTTCAGTCTATCCATCTCATTAACCCTCATCCTCGAGTGGCTTTTGGCCTTGATGTGTGGTGACTCACTAGTACATATAAAAAAATAAAAACCAAAAAAAACAAAAAAACAAAACACGAATCCATCAAAGTTTTTTTCATGGCGCCTCCGGCTCGCTCTCCCAATTTGCACTTTTAATCACCATGCCATTAAAATAATTACCTTTTTGAGCCTTGGATATGTTTTTGAAGCTGTTTTTTGGTGACAAGATTATTGCTTTGTAGCGACTATCTACTTTGAATACCTCATGAGTCAACACAAAAGTTAAATCCAAACTTTTCATTTTCAGTAGTTCAAGCTTGGACTATTTGCATCACTTTTGTTGCAAAGGTGCAAAACAATAACATATCAAGAAAGCAAGGCCTTTCACCAATCTTCATTGTGATATCGAATTCGCCTAAGAATTTCGTCTAAGCCAAGAACGTAAGAATATATCACAAAGTCCTTGGGCATAATCTGAAAATTTCTTCCCAGCATTTGTAACTTAGAACAATGGATTATTTCGCTTAACCATTCAACGTAGTCATCCGCAACACGCAGAAAATCGCTCACTACTCCCAGTATAAATAGCTTGATAGACGATCATTGGTCTTTTACGTATCTAGTTAATTGTTATCGCATTACCTTTTCCTTTCTCTTTCTTGATGTAGTTCACTGATACAGTTTCAAATAATGACTATTTGGCTTTTGGCTGTCTCTGTCTTGTTTTTAAGAGTACTTGAAGTACGTAAGAGCAAGCGTAAGGGGTGGAATTTCGTTGCACTGTAAACACCAAGCTTTAAGAATAAATTTGCTTTAGAGCATAAGAAACCACTATAGACTTGTGAGTACGTCTCTTTTGAAAAGACAGGGCTTTGCCTTTTCTGTATGAAATTTTTGTCTTCTTTACATTTTCCGCTAGCAATATAATTTAACCATTCAATCTATAAAATAAGACTGAATAAAGACTCCTTTATAAGAGCGGCTCTTATTTAAGAGATTTTCGAAAAAGCTCGATCTTTGTTATTAAAAGCTGGAGTTGAATAAGTGTAAGCTAAAATCTAATTTCAAGTGGAAGCTTTTTAAGTACCCAAAGCAATATTATTGCAGGAAGAACAAGAAGGATAGAGACTTTAGCTAATTTGTCACTTTTCTAGAACACTTACAAAAAAATTTGAAGAAATTGATTCAAAGCTACAAAAATTGTGGATGGAAAACAAGACATTATAGAGGACCATTTCATCTAATAAGTAGGAAGCAAATTGCTAATGTCAAAAAAATCTATTTTGGTACTGGTTGCCCGCTACGTCAAGTTACAAATAAAGAGATCATTCAAATAGTTTAATGGTAAAAGTTGCCTCTTTGATAAAAGCAGCTCAAGGGCCAAGTGGCTCAGATAGTATAATATGTGGAGCTGGGAGTCTGAGTACAAATGTAGGAGGGACTTCGCTTTGCACTTCAGGTGGTTTTCATTCTATCTTCCGTCTGCTACAGAACTAATAACTTTCAAACCATTTGCAGGATATTTCACTGGTACTTACCAAGAAAGGCTTGGATTAAGATATTTTGTAACTCATTTATATATTTTAATACCTGACTGATAGTTGTTGACACTAACAGCTAAGAAAGAATTTTTAATAAATCTGACAATTTAAGCTACGAAATAAGTATAAGCCAGGCAACAAAATGAAGTTTAATGACATTCGAACCCACATCCAAACAGAGGAATAGTAGTTAATCATGGGCCCCTGTGTTCCCTTGAGTTGGTGTTTTTCTGGGAACGATTTCTGTGGTTAACTTTACACTTATATTTTTTAACTTAGGCCTTGTATTTCATTCAAATATTTTAGGACTCGTTTTTAGGGAATTACTAGGATTTTGTTCTCAGAGAGATATTGTATACTTTTCCAACACATTAAACTCTGTCTCTTCTTAGTGACATGACGTGCTTATTTTTGTAACAACCGAGCTAAATATCTCCAGAGACCGCCCTTTCTGGAGATAAGATAATGTCCATGCAGGTTCTGTATAATTTTGATGATAATACAAGATTTCATCTGACATTCCTGGTGTCTATGGATACATGGTAACGTAATCTGGTTTAAAGTTACCTGGTGACATAAATGAACTG
>RDPX01000295.1:978331-989797 GCA_003991215.1 Morbakka virulenta | reverse complement strand
AATGACGTTAAAACTAAAAAACAAAACAAAAAAAAACTCCCAGTATAAATAGCTTGATAGACGATCATTGGTCTTTTACGTATCTAGTTAATTGTTATCGTATTACCTTTTCCTTTCTCTTTCTTGATGTAGTTCACTGATACAGTTTCAAATAATGACTATTTGGCTTTTGGCTGTCTCTGTCTTGTTTTTAAGAGTACTTGAAGTACGTGAGAGCAAGCGTAAGGGGTGGAATTTCGTTGCACTGTAAACACCAAGCTTTAAGAATAAATTTGCTTTAGAGTATAAGCACTCACTATAGACTTGTGCGTACGTCTCTTTTGAAAAGACAGGGCTTCGCCTTTTCTGTATGAAATTTTGTCTTCTTTACATTTTCTGCTAGCAATATAATTTAACCATTCAATCTATAAAATAAGACTGAATAAAGACTCCTTTATAAGATCGGCTCTTAGTTAAGAGATTTTCGAAAAAGCTCGATCTTTGTTATTAAAAGCTGGAGTTGAATAAGTGTAAGCTAAAATCTAATTTCAAGTGGAAGCTTTTTAAGTACCCAAAGCAATATTATTGCAGGAAGAACAAGAAGGATAGAGACTTTAGCTAATTTGTCACTTTTCTAGAACACTTACAAAAAAATTTGAAGAAATTGATTCAAAGCTACAAAAATTGTGGATGGAAAACAAGAAATTATAGAGGACCATTTCATCTAATAAGTAGGAAGCAAATTGCTAATGTCAAAAAAATCTATTTTGGTACTGGTTGCCCGCTACGTCAAGTTACAAATAAAGAGATCATTCAAATAGTTTAATGGTAAAAGTTGCCTCTTTGATAAAAGCAGCTCAAGGGCCAAGTGGCTCAGATAGTATAATATGTGGAGCTGGAGTCTGAGTACAGGTGTAGGAGGGACTTCGCTTTGCACTTCAGGTGGTTTTCATTCTATCTTCCGTCTGCTACAGAACTAATAACTTTCAAACCATTTGCCAGATATTTCACTGTTACTTACCAAGAAAGGCTTGGATTTAGATATTTTGAAACTCATTTATATATTTTAACACCTAACTGACAGTTGCTAACCCTAACAGCTAACAAAGAATTTTTTATTAATCTGACATTTTAGGCTACGAAATAAGTACAAGCCAAGCAACAAAATGAAGTTTAAAGACATTCGAACCAACATCCAAACAGAGGAATCGAAGTTAATCTTGGGGACCTGTGTTCCCTTGAGTTGGTGTTTTACTGGGAACGATTTCTTTGGTTAACTTTGCGTTTATATTTTTTAAACTTAGGCCTTGTACTTCATGCAAATATTTTAGGAACCATTTTTAGGAAATTACTAGGATTTTGTTCTCAGAGAGATATTGTATACTTTCCAACACAATAAACTCTGTCTGTTCTCAGTGACATAACGTGCTAATTTTTTTGACCACCGAGCTAAATATCTCCAGAGACCGCCCTTTCTGGAGATAAGATAATGTCAATGCAAGTTCTGTATAATTTTGATGATAATACAAGATTTCATCTGACATTCCTGGTGTCTATGGATACATGGTAACGTAATCTGGTTTAAAGTTACCTGGTGACATAAATGAACTGTTTGCGAAAAATATATATTATTGGAATTTATGTGGTTTTGTTATTCTTGCTTTTGCTTTGCTTAATTGACTCAACACTTGAGGTAGTAAGTACACTATACAACCATGTCCGTTGCTACAGAAGTCAATCCCAGTGACATAACATAGAATCCAATTATTCCTAGAATATATTACTTGAGGCTTCAAAAACTTTCTGCAATTGTTAAGAACCATACAAACCATAAAGCAAGGGAGTGTGTAGAGTTAAGAAGAAAAGACAGAAAAAATAAGTTGCCATGAGATAAGAATTGATATCAGACTTTAATATGTTCAAGTCATGACAATCATAAAGACTATGACAATTCATATTTTGTCGATGAGATAAAGATTAAAGAGTAATAGTAAAATTTACATCTGTCAAGTTTCAAACACGTCTAACGAGGGGGGGGGTCATTAACCTATATGACGAGAGTAACTATCTCCCTCTTTGGGATCAAAGATGTTAAAGGCTAAAAAACTTTGTGGGTTCTTGAATGTTGGGGTACTCTGATACTTTAAAGGAGTAAGTAATTGTGTAATTTTGGGACCTCCCAAAACACTTTTTTCGATAAGAAGCAACAAAGGCCGATTATTTGGTGCTTTTAAACTTTGATCAACATTTTTTGTTTCTTTGAAAATTTTGGTCAACATACTTCGGATTTTGAGAAAATGGCCTTGCGATCACCTCCGTCATAACAGTCAACTAGTTACCTCCATGGGCACATCTCTATGCATTCTTTTTTCAGGATTCCCTTGTTTACTTTTTCCCTTATTTCTCTTTCCTTTTTTATAAGTACTGAATCTAATTCAACATAGCACGGAGTGTTTTATTATTTCATGAAACGTACTAGCCTCCCAACCATTCCTCTTATAGTTTTAGCTGAAAGTGATTTGTAAAAGCCAAATTGAGAGTAAGTTAATACCGTAAAACAAGCAGGTAGCTACCTTGTCACGTAACGTACAGATGACTGTTTTTTGAGACTGGTCACGACAAAAATGCTTCCATGTGCTATTACATATCAACATTTTTATATTTTCCAGTTTATTGTCAAAAAGAAAAGTTTTTAATATCTAACTAGTTTTTATACTATACAATTTGTCGATATCAGCTATTTTTGCTTTATTTTAATTTGTATAACGTCAACAATATTTATGTCATCATAAAATTAATAGACTAACAATTAAATCAAGTACCTACCATTACATTGCCTCGTATAGTGTTATCTTAGGAAAGCTGATAGATACCATTATAAACAATGTTGTATTTTCTGGTACGTTTCCAGTCTTATTTCAACTTTGAACTGAATTGATTGCTTGATATCTGGAGATTAAGTTAATGTATTATTCTTGTTTCCGCTGTGGAGACGGGATATAGTCGAAAGACAAAGAAGAAGATTATTCTTGTTCAGGAGAAAGGTTGGACAAAAATGTAATATTTTTATCAATAATGACTTGGTGGATTTTAAAGTATTTCATAAATGAACAAGATTACTATAAGTTTGCCTAAATATTCAACACATGCATCGTGTAAACAATTTGCCTTGCAACTAGTCATTTGATATTCCTATATATGCAGCACGAGAACCAAAAACGCCAGAAATTAACCGATAATTACGCCCCTTTATCAAAAAGTTCCAGCGTGGAAGGTGGCACATGATAATGATGGTAATGATGATTAAAAACAAGTAAAAATGAGATACAAAATTTCTAAAGACTTGTGGCTACTAATAAATCTAATGGAAGATAGTGTCCAAAGGTATACAACAATAGAATTCAAAAAATTGTTCAAAGCTCTGTTAAAATTTGTGGAAATTGATGGAGGACAAGTAAAAAGAGGGCGAAACAAAGAATTATCTATCGTAGGTAAGTATATAAAATCCATATATTTTTCTTTTTACGGTTTTCAGTAAAATGTTGCCTTTGTGTTGACCAGGACACCCACATATCAATAATAGTGAGCAGCCTTGCTAATAAAGCAAGAAGTATCAGAGACTGTTTAGGTTGATATCAGTTTATATTTGGCCCTAACATTAACCCGAGAACTCACACCCTCGCTGTCAATTAATGCCTATAAAATCCTAGTACATCAAGGAAAAGCAACAGAGTCTGCACACTCTCCATAAAAAGATATCTAAATCAGATACAAGTTCTTGGTAAGTAGTACCATGTTTCAGTTTACTATTTAAAATTCCACTATATACAAAAAGTTTAAGAGTAATTACATACATTTCGAACTTCAACTAAAATACAGGGAATAAAAAATAATGATATCAACAATGTAATACTTTGTATCTGGGTTAATTTCTTAAAGGAGGAGCTCTTTCAGTACCTAAACGTACAGAGGAATGAGGATCCAATCCTTCATTAGGTAAGAAATTTATGACTAATAATTATATAAAAGTCTCACCCTCTCTTGGTTAGCAAAAAGAATAGTTAGCAAAAAGAATAGTAAACCGACGGCATGTACGTAATTAGAGTGTTGCTATCTTCTAGAAGCATTAGGCAATACTTTGTTGTAATTTTAATCAGGAACAGATTGCAGAAAAGAAGCATCAACCTCTGGGATTTGATATAGGCAAAATAGGTTGTGCACTTTTAAATACAGATTACATTTTTATCATTCTTGATGTACACTGATTTTTTGACAAAACAGTTTGGACACCTAGTGTTACCTTACTATCCCCAATTTTGACCAATTACAAAGGCATTAAAATGCATTATTCATATTTATTACTTACACTTTTGCCTATGTTTTTAAATATGGCTGAATAAGTGGATTTTATACAATACGATTATAGCAAAACGTTCCTATATTTTCCCACTGTATTTTGTGTTACTGACCGTATTTGTTTATGTTTATTTATAGGTTAGAATATTATAGTCACTTTGGGCCAAATTGTGATCTACGTCGATATAAATGACTAATTGGTTGAAATATTGAAAGATAACGAAGCATATGCTTTCAGATAGATTAGGAGTGGTTTCATACAGTCATAAATTTGATTCTTTGAATAATAATAGTCGATTTTCAAGTGATGATCCTTCTTCATGAGGACAGTAAGGAAAATTCGATGTTGAGCCAAATATTAATAAATATATGCCAGAATATGAAACTTATAAACAAGCAATAGAGACATTAAAATCAATTTGTATTAAGTTAAAAAAGTAATATTTGCATGACACATATTATGCACGACGAAAAGCAAAATCATGGTGAAACAGTTGGTCAGTTTCTCAATGAAGTTAAAACTGTCAAAGATTGCGATTTTATCCCAGTTAATGCCAAAAATTAGAAGTTGGAAATTATAACAGATGCCTTCATAAATGGGTTCTTATCTAATGTTATTCATCAAAGACGTTTTGAGATCAAGGCCTAAGATATTTAAACATTGTTTGATCAAGCCAGAGCATTTAACACAGTTTAGGAAAGTTGAAATCTTTACACTGCCTTAAAGCTCTGGAAGCAGAAGTGTCCCCGAAGGAAGGACAATTTCAAAGTAAAAGTAATATTGAGGGGCCATTTCAGTTATTGCAATTAAGTACAATGCGGGAAAATGACGCTCCAAATAGTGCGCAGCCCTTTATAAAATAAATATCGTGTATACAAATGAAAAAATCTCGCAGAAAGTAAAAAGTAAAGCAACATATTGTAACAGCCTTGCTGGCTTTTTCTAATGTTTTGCTGCTCCTTTTAACTTTTTCGAAGTGTATTTCTTTCTCTATCGTTGTTCACGAGAATTGAAAAGGAGTACATGTACTGTTCTAAATGGACCTTCCAGATAAATACAGAAATTTTGCTTTTGATATTTGGGTTTTTAAGAAATTCTCATAAATGGTAAACTCATCTTTAATTGTGTGTATGTGCATTTCTAAGGCTATTTGAGGTTTGACAGGTCTGTATACTATCACAAGTATTCACTTTTTTGTTCTTTTTTCAGAACCCCTACCTCAAATCTTTCATTTAGGACAATTGCATGACTCAAACGGCAAACATTTAATAAATTTGAATGATGGCAAATGATATTTAACTAAATATTTTAAGCCAAAGAATATAAAAAAAGATATCTGAAANAGTTAAAAAAGTAATATTTGCATGACACATATTATGCACGACAAAAAGCAAAATCATGGTGAAACAGTTGGTCAGTTTCTCAATGAAGTTAAAACTGTCAAAGATTGCGATTTTATCCCAGTTAATGCCAAAAATTAGAAGTTGGAAATTATAACAGATGCCTTCATAAATGGGTTCTTATCTAATGTTATTCATCAAAGACTTTTTGAGAGCAAGGCCTAAGATATTTCAACATTGTTTGATCAAGCCAGAGCATTTAACACAGTTTAGGAAAGTTGAAATCTTTACACTGCCTTAAAGCTCTGGAAGCAGAAGTGTCCCCGAAGGAAGGACAATTTCAAAGTAAAAGTAATATTGAGGGGCCATTTCAGTTATTGCAATTAAGTACAATGCGGGAAAATGACGCTCCAAATAGTGCGCAGCCCTTTATAAAATAAATATCGTGTATACAAATGAAAAAATCTCGCAGAAAGTAAAAAGTAAAGCAACATATTGTAACAGCCTTGCTGGCTTTTTCTAATGTTTTGCTGCTCCTTTTAACTTTTTCGAAGTGTATTTCTTTCTCTATCGTTGTTCACGAGAATTGAAAAGGAGTACATGTACTGTTCTAAATGGACCTTCCAGATAGATACAGAAATTTTGCTTTTGATATTTGGGTTTTTATGATATTCTAAGAAATTCTCATAAATGGTAAACTCATCTTTAATTGTGTGTATGTGCATTTCTAAGGCTATTTGAGGTTTGACAGGTCTGTATACTATCACAAGTATTCACTTTTTTGTTCTTTTTTCAGAACCCCTACCTCAAATCTTTCATTTAGGACAATTGCATGACTCAAACGGCAAACATTTAATAAATTTGAATGATGGCAAATGATATTTAACTAAATATTTTAAGCCAAAGAATATAAAAAAAGATATCTGAAAAAAAGCTGGCTACTTAAAGATGTATAAAAAATACCCAATAGTTTGTATTAAGGAACAAGCTCTTTAACCTTGAATAAGCCCCCTTGGGGTAAATAGGTTTTAATAAAAAATTTATATGGCAATTTATTATACATGGGGAAAAAAGAGAATCTTTTTATTCCAAGTAGCGATGAACGTATGAGCAAGAGCACCTCTACATTTACTGATAGAAAAAGAGGGCAAAAGCGATGAAAATATTGTATTAGCTGAATAACGATGTGACAAATATTTGCATCAGACGAATTTTGAAAAAATTGTTTATTATTTTAGTGAATACCTTTGGTTCTGTTTCTCAAATGACTTTTTTAAATATTTTTTTTAAACCTTATGTAGGCTTAGATGTTGTTTCTAAAACAATATTTCCTAATATATCTGCTGTTTAAAACAGCAACGCCAGATTCGATTTTAAAAAAACAGATAAGTAGTCCTGGAAATAATTTTAGGTGCCACAAAAATAGGCATCCACCTATAAATAAGCCCTCACTCTAAAGTATTTTTTACGAACTAAGCCACAGGTGGCTTATTCGAAGACTTAGATAATGGATAGTAAATGATATCCGTTTTTTCTAGTCAATGTGTTTACTGGTGGTGCAAAAAGCTACCAATAAACAAACAAAAGTAATATACCTCCCACCTTTTTAACAACTCATGATAATAAGAATATACCACACAATGCACATCTGAAATATTCACTACTCTATCAATATTGACAGCTTTCTTAACACCAGTTTACCAATCGTCTTAGGCTTAGGATAATTAAAACTGCAAAATTTAAACAAGAGGTCAACAGATAAGTGCCTTGATTTTGTTTTAATGACTAAGTGACAGTAACAATTTTCAAAGAAAACTGCCAAATGTAAAAGAAGAAACTTGTCTTGAAAACAAAGTTGTGGCTTACTGACGACTTTTACTCGATGTTCCTGCTTTAAGTGTTGCAGTCCGAAAATTCGAATTTTAAGAATTTCGAATTTTAAATTTTTTTTTGTTATTCTAGTTGCATGACTTTAAAAACAGAAGGTCAGTGCATTAAAGCTACGACATAGTAGAAAATCTTGACTCAGAAATGGTAGAACATATTAGAATGGTTAGTGAAGTATATTCCAAAACTGGGTGTCTACGAAAAGGTTTAATTTGGCTGGACTTTAAATACAATCCTAAGCAACTGATTTCAAGTACCAAAGAAAAAAATTACTTGAGTATCGGGAAACGTACTAACACAGAGGAACACACACTTTCTTTTATTTTAGTTAGTTTTCTACTGTCACATATAGCAAAAAAATAAAGAAATGAATATCTGAAGGCGAAACTCTTTCTGCAAAAATTAAACCAGTCAATCAATTTCTCTCAATTTACCAAGATACGTAACAAAATGTAAATCAAATTGATTCTGCATTAATCTTTTTAAATGGCTCTCCTGTAAATGAGAAACACCTCTATTTTACTTTTACAAGATGTTACATTCTTTCCCTGCAATTTCAATCTGATTTTTTAAATTCCCAATCATTGATGTTGGAAGGTGTGTATCATTCTTTTCTTCTCTTTTTTGCATTCTACGTATTGCACTATCTTCCTTCTTTTCAGGTTGGGGTTTATCTAAAAAGTGGTTCTTATTTTAATTCTTTTTTTTTCTGAACTCCTTCATGTCTACCCTTGACCATCTGTCCACTGTATTCCAGACTTTTTCATTCTAATATTCATAAAACAATCCAGCAGTCATTATCACACCACAACTAGAACAAAGAGTCTGGTTTGGAAACAGACTCACTGAACAATTACACCTTTGTCTAATGTTGGAAATCAAGTAGATTTGGTCACATGAACAAAGAACATCCAAGATGAAGATGTGAAACAACACTTCTAATCTTCTTGTTTAAATTGCTGGAGAAGATTAAGTTTGGGGAAAGAAAGGAACGGTGTTTGTGAACTGGAGGCTAGAACGAAGCGCCAGAAAAATTTGCTACGCCAGGAGGCAAGGTATGGGAAAGGTTTTAGACTTATTATCTCAACTTTGATCCTCCTGTTTGTTTAGTTGTTTATTTCAAAGACCACAGATTTTAACCATGGAACAGAAGAACAGCCAAGTCAAAACTTGTCATTATCAATCGGTTTCTATAAAGGACTTACATCCAATAAAGAACTTATTGTACTTCTGTCAATATAAAGAGCATATTTCTCCCAAAACTCAAGTTTTTTTCTTTATATATCTTAATGCAATGTTGGTTTTTATCGTACAATAGTACCTGTTTTACTGGAAATGTTTTTGTAAGTTCCAGGGTAAAAAGCTCATCAAAATTGATGGCCATCAAATTTATAGATTCAAGCACTTTTACTTTTCAAAATATGTTTTGGATACCTTTAAGTTAATAAGCCCACTTAGAAGCAATTGTTAATAGAAATACGATACTTTCTCTGCAAGATATTGCATTCTTTTTGAAATGTCTGTAGAGGGCTTGCAATTATTGTTTTATATTTTGACAGGCTGAATTTTGTTTTGAATCCATCTTTTGGCTTAGTCTTGAAAAGAAAAAAGACACAAAAACACTCACTTAAGTACTTTCTCAATATCTTCGGTCTCATAATAATTTTGGCAAGTACCGTAATCGCGTATATAAATAAGCGTCCCGGAGCTTATTAAAAATTTCACTCTTATTCAAGAGGGTGCCTATTCAAGGGGTGCGTATTTAAAAATAATAATAACAGATAGCAAATAAGCCTAAGTAAGGAGTAACAACAACAATTTTCTTAATTAATGCACGGGTTTCCTCGGAGTTCGTCCTCATCGTTACCCCTGTTGGTCAGATTAATTTTCTGTGCAGCTTCTTTAACCTTTTGATTCGCCAAATGGAACTGCGTTAAAGGTGCTATCTTTCAATTTATGGAGTTGTCGTTGAAGCTTGTTATAACCGGTTGTAAAGAGTTGATCCCGTTTAAAGCAGTGGATGCAAGAGTCCTCAGACCCATAGACATTTAGATTAAGGGCACAGACTTTGAACAAATTTTCGATTATGTATTCTTCTACTTTATTCAAACCGCCCATAATCCACTCAACAATTAATTTTCAAGGCGGAGGCTTAAAATTTCCCAGCACGGGACATTCTTGCACACCATTGGCTAACAATTCATCATAAATTTCAGTCAGCAGTCCTTTGAAAAGTTCATTCCAGATCTGAGGCTTGTTTTTTGTTCACACATGCCTCAGGAATAAACACATCATCAATGTTTAATGTCTTGACAAGACTGCAAAATTGTTCTGTCACGTGCGAATCAAATGTGTCAGTTGCAAGCAGACGCCGGGTGAATGAAAATTCTCCCAACAGAGTTTTGACCAAATTGCGCCTGTGCTCTGTATTCATTCATGCATTTGGCAAAGACGTCACTACTGACTTTGTTTCAAATTATTGGTCCAAATGTTTCGTCTCGCGTTTGGCGTCAGCGAAGACGATGAACGGTTTTAACTTTATCGTGCTTTTCCGAGCAGGTAAACTAACTCTTACACCCGTCTTCTCTGGACCAGTACTTTCAAGGGCAATCGCTTTCCTTTCTGTTTTCTTGAAAATTGCCTCAGCGACCATATCAGTCCGCACAGCAATTTCATTCATTGCTATTATTTTGGCAGGCTCGTAGGAATATTTTTGAGAAACTGGTTGTGGTTGAAAACGTAAGAAACAATCTTACCAATTAAGTGTTTCCGGTTCTTTTGAATTGCAACAGTTTTTCGCCTCAGAGATAACTCGAAACGCTTCATGAAGTTCATAAACCACCCTCTGCTAGCCACAAACATATTTTTAAGCTGCATCTTAACCGCTTTGTTCTTCATGTAAAACTTTCGCTTTAAATATGAATAAATTTCGCGATACTGGTAATTTGGCTCCGTTTTCTTGTGTTATTCATTCAAAAAGGTCTTCCTCTAAACCAGCATCCTTCAGCTTTTAAACTCCTGGTAACCTTTTCCGATTCAGGGGTGCGTTTTACATCAACGTTGAGTTTCCTGGCAGAAACCTAACTACACATGGACTCCTAAATAATAACATCTGGACTGGAAACCTCTCAGAAATCTTCTGTTGGCTGTACAAGATGAGGCCGATACAAACTGTCGTTCCCAGACCCTCAGCAACAAATGCTGTCGCCATCAGATAAAGTGCCAGTTTTTGACTGTCAAAAGTACAAGCATGGTTAACAAATGTGCTGCTGTTGGCTGCAAAAGTGGCTATAAGACAGCAGAAAATCGCGCTGGATTGACATTTCATAAGTTTCCCTTAAATGACGATGAGTTACTTCAACACTGGATGAGAAAAATTTCACGAAAAGACTTTGTTGCAACCGAACATTCCAGGTTATGCTCTCTTCATTTTACCGCGGATTCGTTTGTCAGCCAAAGCACGGATAACAACACAAGGCGTCGGAGGAAGTGCAAAGAGCTTATTAGAAGGTATTTAGGAGACCTTGTTATAATTTCTTCATAACACGTTTAAGATGTTTCGTAGCTTGAAAAGGTTTAAGATGTTCAAGATTGAGTAGCGACTGTTGAAAGAAATTTGCTTTGCCATGGAAGCAGGTCGTGAAGGCTGATCTTTCTTATCAGTCCTGACACTTTTCATTGATAATGTAAGATAAAAGTTATATCATATCTGATAATGAAACTAATATTTAACTAATCATTTTGTGTTACATATGTAAGGCATACAGCCGTTGTAAACAAATCATAGTCGAGTTTTTACGTTGAAATTTTGGAAATGTCAGCATCGTAATGATTTAGACACGTATATTGCACCAACTTCAGATTTTTCCGTTATTTGAATGTTATTTTGCTTCAGAAATAACC
>RDPX01000295.1:875477-974914 GCA_003991215.1 Morbakka virulenta | reverse complement strand
ACCCCGACCCCCCTCCACAGACATGGCTTTTGTAGACTTCCCCCTTATCAGTACTTTACTGTAATGACTGATCACTATTTTGGGGAATTGCAGTTTTGTCATATGATCAGATAGATGTCAGGAGAGCTGTTGATAGTGTAAGAATGTACTTTTGCTTCTCAGAAAAACTGGCCTCATCTTGTACACCCTGAAACCCAGTTTCCAGTCCAGATGTTATTATTTAGGAGTCCATGCTAACTACCATGCAGTTCAGCGAAATCTGAACTCTAGCTTAAATTCCAAAGTGTAAGAGCGTACTTTTTAACTTACATGAGAAGTAGTGTTTTGGTTCTTGGCGTTTAATTAGTTTAAAAAAATCACTGTTAAACAAAGCACAGATCTTACAGTAAAAACCAACGTTGGATGATATTGTAAAATGTCTTCACAAAATACGACTTCTGTTATACGACTTCTGTAATACGACCATATGTAACGACAACATAAACAAGGCTACAATTGCAGACAAGGACTGCACAGACACCACCTGGAATACACATTCTCATTGCACTGACACGATAATAATCTTAGACAAACGAGATTATGATAGTACATGTGGAGATGGCATAATGCAATATCAGGAAATGTGAAAATGTATAAAAGTTGCATTAGAAGTAGCTGAACAGTCGAGCTTGCAGTAACTTAGTTGAGGGCTTCATAACGTTTTCGTAACACTGAAGATTTTAACCAAATGAGAAGACTCTCCAAGATGCCCAGAGCGACGTATATTAATGATAAGCAGATGTTCTGTGAAGTGTCATTTGAGACCCTAATTTGAGGTCACCATGTGTACAAAGCAAGATGGACACCAATGATGAATGAGAAGCTATTTGTTATATAAGACGAGAGAGAGCAGAGGTTAAAGGGTGCCACTAGTTTGCAGTCGGAATATTAAAACCAACGAAGGAAAACTGTTTGTCATTGATTAGATTTGTTTCGATTGAATTATCTTCCTCGTTTTTCATTTTTTTGATAAAGGAGAAGGATGATGTTTTGGTTGTATACTATTCTGCGAAGAGTAATAGAGGAGTTGCGATTGGCGGTGCCTGGCTGTTACAGAACTTTCACAAAAAATAAAAGAAGGGCAGTCATTCTCAAAGGACAACTGTAAAAGAAAAGGGACTTGGCGTTAAGCTTACGTATAAAAGATGAGGAGCTGGATGTCCTTCTGCTACCGAAAAAGTTGTAAAATGTAACATTGAAGCAGGAATTTTATTTTAAACTCTCTACCGATTTCTTCTTCGATGGGGACACTAATTTGAAAACTTGACTCCCATGAAGGGTGCTTTTTCAAAGGAGGTGTTTATTCGAAGAAGTGCTTATTCAGGAAAATGCTTTACTCCATTTGTTATGAAAGATCACGACTTACGTGCCGATACCTCGTTATTACAAAAAGAATATTTCTTTTTCAGTCCAACTAAAATTTACCGTAACGTCCGGTGATCTTGAAGATAGAAATACTATCATGGTTTTTACTTGCCCAATTTGTGTCACATCCATTGAAAATACAGGTTAACATAGTGTGTTATGCAGTATTAGATCACCATGTTAGACTTTTTTTCAATGATTTTCTTTAGCGATTTAAACCAAACTTTTGGGAATCAGATATTTCTTAATATCTGACGTTTCTAAATCAGTAGCCCTTTTATTAGCTTTGATCACACGATGACCAATATCAGCGTCCTGCCATAGAATTTAAAAATGAGGAAAAGCTAAAATATCACCGGCTTATTTAAGCCACTTTGCTCAGGCCTAATATGACCAATACCAATTAACTGAAAGAAATGTTATGAGTATTTGTTACATATTGCTACTTAGCGAATGCCTGTCGGAAGGGCAATGGAGGGGGGACGCAGATGAGACACGTTGATAGATAAATCAATGCTCTGATAAACAGAAAGATAGATAGAGTGATTTATTGATTGTAAACCAATAAATAGGTCGAATAGATATAGTTCGTTCTACGTAAAACTTAAAACATACCCGAAACAAGTAGCAGGGTTAGCAGAACCACAGAGGTAGGGGGGACAGGAAGTACTAATAAATACTGCAACCTTGGTATTTTTCTAGAAGCCAGGTTATCAGACGTGAAACAAAATTGAAATTCATAGCTCAAAAAAGTTTGACAAACCACATGTATTGACTGTGATGGGAAAAGTAAGGTTTATTATGTCTTTGTAAAAGTTATCAATCATTTGTAGAAATTTTGCTATCACATAGCAACAAATGTCATTCGGGAGATGCCTTTCCGAAAAGCTGGTCCTCTGCCAAAAATTTCTTCCGGTTACCCTGATTACTAACATCAATGTGTGCACAAATTCAGAGTCTTATTAACAGTGACTACTTTGATTTTCAATTTCGTCATACACATTCTGATTTTGAATTAATATTAGCAACAAGATATTTCAAAATGCCATTAAAAAAGGGACTAGCTTTAATCAGAGTGGCAAGTATACATCCTGGCTTTAAGGGTTTCATATTTATTATCCACTTTTCCTGAAAGAGAAAGATATTGACGAAATGTGTCGGAACCCGAGTTAACAAAAAAATGCAAGTTAGCGGTATTGTTTTAAAGATTATATTGCGGTTATAGTGTGGTTGGCGGAAGAATGAGATCCTTAAGAAAATAGGATGAGTTGAAGAGAACCAAGCACAAAGTGAAAATTGTTGGTTGCATTTTTTAAAAGACCCCTTCCCGCCATAAAGTACTATTAGAAAATATTGGAGACACCGTTTTTCCCAGCTAATTTTCACAGTTTTTATTTCCTGTTCACTCCTGGCAAGGCCACAAACAACCACTTATCTTTACTAGGAGTTAAGGGAGGGAAATCACAAGGCTAGCTAAAAAAGTACAATAAGATGACGGGTTAACAGATGATTTAAAAGAAGAAAGATCAAACTTATCCGAAAACCAAGAGCACCGAAGAGAGTTTCAAAGATTTAATGTACGCTAAAGAAAAGTGGAAGAATAGCAAGATTTTTTGAAAACTGGTTTCAAGATAATATTCACATAAACACTTGTAGCAGGACATGTAGACTGCTTGAACAATTTCAAGGAAACAATAATGAAAAAAATCTCCTTAGAACAATTCCCACACACGTGTTTGTAGAACAAGGACAGAGATACAGAATGAGAACGATAATAAAGGGAGTGAAATTTAGAGTTCAAAAAAGTCCGTCGATGACTACAATAGGACGCTGAAAACAAATTTTTCTTATTTGTAGCTTGTACGTTCCATGTCACCACTATACAACTCTTCAACCTTTTGCCTATTTAAACGTCTTTCTCTCCAGAGACAAGTGATTGGGCAAAAGCCAAACAAGTTTCCTCCAGTTTGAGGATGCGGAACGAATGGACCCTAAAATTTCTTCTTTTTGGGGGTCAGCATCATTAGAAGTGATTATTTCTTTGAATTTTCAAAGGAAATAATTCTTACTGTTTCTCGATCTTTATCTCTAATTTTGACTGGCATTATTACTGCGACTTTGGCAGGGATTTTTAAACCACCTTGAAATAGCAGCGAACGTCGATAAATTACTACTCTATTCGTAAGAAATTCAGTCTTCTACATTTGATGACAAGCCTTAGGTTTCTTTCAGGTTGTTACTATTAGTTTTTTCTGATAATTCCAATAGCTCAGAATTCCACTTACTCGAAGTCCTTTCTTCTTCCTATAAACACTGCCCTTATAAATAAAAAACTCGTACAATTTTGTTGACTCTGACAGGTTTGAATAATGCCGAATATACTGCCGTTACGTAAAAGATCTTCTAAGACTACACGTATTGAATCCTTTATACCCTTCTCGTTTTGATCTTCATATGCTTCCAACAAGAAATTCTGATATAAAAGTAAGTGTACACTTTGGTAAAAATATGCTAAAGTTTCAGTAGTTGAATAGAAAAGGAAGTTGAACCTGTGTCACTGTCCCATCCTTCATTGTTCAAAGTGTGCAGAGGCTCGTCTGGTTTTTCCCAATCAATTGTGCCTGTCTGGTACGTTTGCACTTGGTCAGCAATCCTAACTAAATCTTTAAATAAGCTCCCAAACAGTTCGTAAGATAGTATACTGGCAGCAAGGGAAATATTGTCGTCCTCATCTTCATCGACACTGGAAAAATTGCTGCTTTCGGTACACTTGTCCTCATTTGGCGAAACTGCTTTGGAAAGGCAGGTTGAAACCTGCAAACACTTCTGAATCGTTTTCTCTTCATCTTCTTTCCATGAATTACTGAGCCAGAAAATGGCCTCCAAGATATTTAGTTGCTTCAGGAGGTCAGGTCCAGAAACAGTGGATTAATTATTAATCTCTTTCACCATTTCATTCATTTGCCACAGCCGCAATTTAAATTTATTGCTTAAATAATCCCTCAGTTCATTGGCTATGTGTGTGAAGCTGTTTTGGGAGGAAGAAACGTCACTGTTTTTAGTTTCATCCTTATTCAGGATATCTTTTTCTTCATATCCCTCACAAACTCCAGACAATTCCAGTCTCCAGTCCTCAAGACATTTGATGTTCACATCAGCCCGTTCACAGCTCGTCGCCCCGAATACCGAATTTTTCCGTTGCTTAAAACTCTTCAGCCAGCATTTTGATGCTTTGAAATCGGTGTTGTCGAGGCTTTCAGGAAAAGAACGCGCCTTTGACTAAATCAAGGTCCTGTTACAATGAACTGTCTCGAGACACCATCTCTTGCCCATTTCATAGCTAGTTCTTTGATATTTTCGTTGCCTGTTGTACAACATCGCCCTTTCGAATTTCCCCGATCATTGTTCTCATAAACTTTCAACAGTTCCAGTTTTCGTTTACGTGGGCATTGAATATAAGTTTTGCCAACATTCATTTCACTGACCGTTAAAAATGCTAGTATTCCATGATCCAATTTCTTGATGCTTGAATTTTATCTTCTTGGGTTAACAATGTTCGTTTTTGTTCTGCCGACATTTTACCTAACTATAATTTAAAGAGATATTCGTGTGTCTAGGGTTGCTGTAATTAGGATAAAAGGAGTACAAAAACAAATTGGAACTTTCTTGGCTTAAGCAAGAACCATCTATTTTCTAAATCACAAACAATATTGGGTTAAATTTCACTCACATACCAATTGTTCTTTGCCAGCGTCAACTCATTTATAAAAGGATTAAGAGTAGAAAGTCGTTTGTATTATTCTGAGATGTTTTTAGAGTTGTTGGTTGTTTAAAATAGGGTACTGTATGATTTAGACAGGGTAAAGTATTGTTGTATGCCACAGAGAATCGTTTTATTGTGTAATTGTGTTGCAATTTCCTTTCGACAGAATCCAACAAGGTCGCATATGGTGAAGAGTCGATTAATTCAAGGGGACCCTTATAGAATCTTGGCTTTAGTTTCTCATAAAAAAAGACCTGACCTCAAAAACCTTTTGTTCACATGGAGGACACGCTTGTAAGTTTTTCCCCGGTAATTAATTACCATAAATAATATGTTACAGTTATCCAACAAAAAGTTCTGGAGTGTGGTGGAGCTCCAAGTTCAGGGTAGTGTTCTTCATTGTTAAATACCAATTCTGCGCTTGGAGCTCCATCACATTCCAAAAGTTGCTTTTGGACCACTGTAACATGTTTTTAAAAAGGCATAGTAAACTAAAAATGTGCTCCTTACCCACCACAATCAACTATGCTGACCCAGTGACCTTTACTTGATCTTCACCTTCCAGATCCAAGGTTGCAGCACAGCTCTGGTTCCCAATTATGATCAGTGCCAATCATTGTTGATCACAATAATTGGTAAGCCATCATGGCACAAGAAGGCACTGTGCTGATGACGAATCCATCCACGCACCGCTGGTTCAAATTAACCTATCATAACTAGGGCAATTTAAAAGTTGCATTTATTTTTTTAAAAGTTGCATTTATTTTTCGAAAAGTTGCAAAAAGTTGCATTTATTTTCTCAAAAGTTGCACTAATAAGTTGCACTAAAAATAGTTTGATGTTTAGGTGAAATTAAATGAGGTATAGATATCTGTAACTCTTCCTCATGGTATATGTGTCTTTTTACGTTTTTCGCTTTCGACTGATCGTACTAATCTAATTCTGGATTCTGACTCTTCATTTGAGACGAAATTTACTGGAAAACATATTATACTTCAACATCCCCTGTATGAGATGTAAAAGTTAATTAAACACTTGAAACGATTCTCATAACAAGCAAAGATCATAATCGCATATTAAAGTAATCTACATAAACGACATGTGCTAGTAGTCATTGCAGTGTACGGATTGCATGGAGCCATGAAATTTGGGTAAGGATATATCAACAATAATTTCTAAAACTTTACATAAGTATCTGCATAGCCGTTGACCCTAATAAAAACTTTAGAAAAATGATATGACTGGAGTCCAACATGATTGTAAAGTTACAATGAAACAGAGAATAAACAGAGTCTGATTCACTTCCGGGAATTGAATAGCATAAAAAAGTATTTCTCTATATTCTCCGGTTTGAAATTCCTGTCTTTGCAGAGCATTTTTTTCAGCATAGAAAAGCTTCTTTCCACGCTCACCGATGTTGCCTGGTTCTGCTGAAGCGCTGCATACAGGGATGGAGAAATGTCTGTCCGCTTTAAGTTCATAATGCTATACAGGTCTTCGTTGGCATTCAGACGTTTATCAAGGTATGACTTGATACCAGCGGCGTCTTGTCCCAAAGACAAACTCGGAAGATCTCGATGTGCATCTGCAATAGTGTAGGTTGCAGCCTCACATTTTTCGAGGAGAAGTACGAGAGATTCATAATCTCGTTTCACAGCGAGTAATTCTGAACTTAAGCCAGGTGCAGACACAGCGGCCTGGGCTCTGCTAACCAGAAGTCCTTCTCCTTCGTAAGCTTGCACGATCTCACGAACGGCAGGCAGATGCTGTGCATAATAGAAGGCTGATTTTAACCACGTAGCCCAGCGTGTTAGTACGGGTTCTGGTGGATAACCGATTTCAGAGTACATCTCCTTGCGATCTTTGTTCTTAATCACAGATGCTTTTACGGCGGCAATCAGTGCATCAACTTTGGTGAATTTATGCCTAACGCGCTCAGCGCAGTTGTGAAGCAAGTGTGCCACACATGTCACATGAAATAGGCGTGGGTAGAGGTTCTTCAAAACTTTACCAGCGGCTGTCATGTACCTGGCAGCATCACTTAACAGAAGCACAAAGCGATTTCGATCTCCGCCCAGAATCTTCATTACGTCATCGACTGTGTGTACTATAGTTTGCTGGTTCATTGATGAGTGCCAGGTCTGAAAAATTAAGAAAAGGTATGATCAATCTCACACCCAATTTAAAGACATAGGTAAAACAGTTGGTGGAAAACATAGTATGTATTTCCTTTACTCTTACCCGGTTCACGTTGAATTGCTTGCACTAGTATTGCTGCTTAAACTATCAATGTGAAGGTGTCCATTACCAATCCATATTTTTTTAATTTTACAGTAAATAATACATTTTCTGCTGTAAAGCACGATACAATACTTCCAAAGTGTTATTTAATCGAGTTGTTGAACATGGTGACAACGAAAATAAAGTAGCCTACCGGAACAATAGCTGCCTAATATTCCGTTTGTAAGTAGCGGTATTTGAAAGCTTACCTTGCATGATATGAGGTAGACTTTAGTTGGGTGGTTGACATCTCCTACCAGTGTGTTTACAATTTTTCTCCCAGAAATGTCTGCCTCATCTACAATCATGAACAGATCTTTTTCGACAAGCGATTCTTTCAATCGTTCTACCTCCGTGTCCACCATTGACAAAACTTTTGCTCTGCAGCTAAATTCTGAAGGTGGTCTCTGTCCCAAGTACTCGAATAAACATTTCATATCTGGATTGGTCAATTTGTAGAGTGGTATATCAGCGGACAGAAAAGCTCTAGTAACTCTTTTTAAAAGTTCATCATGTGTAGCTACACTAACAGTGGGTTGCAATATCGTCTGTTTTGCTTGTAGAGCTTTCTTTCCATTCTGATGTTTAACACTTTCCCTGTGCTTGAGTACGGAAGATCGCCGTTCAAATGTAACTGTCGAAGCACATATCTGACAAAACAATTCGCCCCTGGGAGTTGCTTGGAATTCTTGAGGGAATTCCGATGTGTACAACTTAACTTTAGCCACAGAAGACTGAGCTACCTTCGGCATTTTTAAGAGGAAGGAACAAGTACCTTTGGAAAGTATATCGAGAGCTGTTGTAAATTTCTAAATGTAACCGGACTAAAAGCACATTTTACATGGGAATCTCCATGCTCCATTACAACTGATATCCCCCATTAGAAAGTTTTTGTTTTTTTTTAGTTGAGTTACTCGTGAACACCCAACAAATGAAATCCCACCTATTAGAAAATTGTTGTTCTTCGTAGTAGAATTACTCGTGACCACCCAACAATTCGAACCCAGACCTCATTAGGAGAATGATTAATGTGACTCAGTCTACGTCAGATCACCACAACTTTGACACAAGTCATTAGAAGTCATNAAAGAGAGAGAAGGAGAGAGAGTGCGAGAGAGAGAGAGAGAGAGAGAGAGAGAGAGAGAGAGAGAGAGAGAGAGGAGAGGGCTATAAAACCCTATTGTCCAGTGTCACTGTGTCAGTGGTCATTTGCATAAGGAAATTTTTTGACATGACGATGTCATTTGAACTATATCATTGAAGGTAGGTCACAGTTTACTCAGATCACTGCCTTACATTGTTCGTTATCAAAAAAAAGATATCCAGAAATACCACCTCAAGTGTACCTTTGTCAAAGCTGATTGCAGCTAAGATAAACAAAAGACGAGAAATACCAATTTTGGTCCAACTCGGTAGTGGCTACAGAAACATAACACTGGTAAACAAAGAAAAAAAATTTTCCTCTAGTATGGAATATAGAACAGTTTTAGTCTAATTTGAAGGTGCTGAATTCAAATCTGATCTTAGATTTTCTCCATCACATGAAATTTTTGCGGTATACATATTTATATTTTTTCATAAATTTTTAAGAAAATAATATCCTATCAAATAGTGTAGCTGAAAAAGGCCGGATTATATGGTTCATTTTGGTAAATTTACTTTTCATTTAGTCTCCCAATAAGCTGAAGAAAATGTTTGTTTTCTCAGAACATGCATAACCATTTTTTATGATACGAAAGTAAACAAACAGATTTCAACTTACACAACACTCGTTTGCAGGTAGTGCTTTTTATTGATTTTATCACTAAATTTAGTGATTTATTGTTATTATTCTGCTGGGTTGTTTTTTTGTGAAACAATGCCTAAGGTGTGGGAGGTTGGGGAGAAATTCAAGGAGCAACCCAGGTAGCGAACAACTTTTTTCTTGTCTGCAGGATGTGTTACTGACCTAACAATGGCCTCTACATCTCACAGAAGACAGTGTTCAAGTGATGCAAATATATTATGCTACATCTGTGGGAGCTTCACTTTGAAGAACATTACTGACTTTGTTAAGGTTGTGAATTTGGCTTACTTCAAAGTACAACTTGGAGACCAAGACAAGCATTTGCCTCATCACAAAATGTGCAAAACCTGTGTTGAAACCTTGAGATCATGGTCTCAAGGAAAGAATGCAAAACTCAAGTTTGGAGTGCCTATGGTTTGGAGAGAACCAAGCAATCATTTAGATGACTGCTATTTCTGCCTTGTCAATGTAAAAGGATTCAATAAGAAAAACAAAGAATATTTGCAGTACCCAATTTCCCTTCAGCTATTCGAGCAGTTGCCCACAGTGAAGAAATCCTGTACCAATATTTACTGAGCTTCCAATAGTTGATGACACACACTCTACCAAAATAGTGTGGCAAAAAAAGTGACTGAAGTTCGTTTCCTTCTATATAAAACTAAAATAAAGGATGTTATTAACGTAGGTTTTGAATCCCTGCAGTCAAATTGAATTAAGCCTTCCTAATTTTAAGAGAGTGATATTATGCAAGGTTGTCTTTTTCTTAAAGTTTGAATTCTTTTGCATGAGAGGTGGCAAAAAATTCAAACCAAACAGGCAACTGTCCTCAGTTGATTTATGGATCCATGAAAACTAATTGGTGTTCCTCTCGTAATTTCGTAAAGTTCCTTTTGTAATTTTCTCGTCATTTTTTTTAATTTGTAAAATTGCCCTTTCCACAGAAATTCTTACTGAGGAAATTATCTGGCTTTCTACAGCTTTACTTTCTGTAAGCTGTTCCCGTCCTTGGAAAAAAAGAGAGATTGTTCAGCTCAACACCTACTGGTTCTAACTCATTTTTGATGTTCAACGATCGGCCATTACTGAGTCATTTTGATCCCAGAGCAGGAGTACAACTAGAGGGGGAGGGGAGGCCTCCCCTGCCCTAATTTTTCTACCAAAAAGTGAGCCCTTATCTTAAGCACAACTAGAGGGAAGGCCTTGCCCTTGAACGCAAGACGCTAACTGTTGGTCTTCATTTTTATTTTGTTTCAAACAATAATTTCATCCACCATTGTTCTCCTCTTTAATCTCAGGCCCATGCTTCAGAATTGTATTCCAATCAAAGAAAAGTATCCTCTGTTATTTGACTGCTTGTGTGGCTTGAATTCCACAAGCACTTTCTTGTTCATTTAAATGATTTTCTACCAATAACAAGCGGAGAATTTCATTGATTCAAATGACTCAGCATGTTTTCTCCATGGTTACTATTTTCCTTCTTTGCTTCCAACTGTTCACTAATTAAGCTATAATGCTGTGCCAGCCGAGTGAACAGGGAGTTTAACCCCCACTTTAAAATTACATGTTAAAGCTTTGGTTGTTCATTGCCGTTAAGGGCTTGAGGACAAACTTCCAACCCTCTAAAAACTAGATCCCTACCATTCTTTACAGTGTTTCAATGCTCCTTTTATTTCTCTGAGTGTCTCTTTCTCCAACTTGTAAATATTCTAAAAATTGCAAAATTTTCCAGCTGGCGAGCTTATAGCTCCTCCAGACTCCCAGCTGCAGTTACTCGCGACTTCGTCGGTTCATAAAAATATATATATGAAAACCTCTTGCCCTAGTCCTGATAAAGCTCCCCTGCCCTCAAAATGTTATAGTTGCACCCTGCAGAGATCCTTGTTCAATTTTCCACTTCATTTAACAATCTCCTTATCGGAAAGAGACCCTTCACATAATTCACTGGCAAAAGGAAATTGCACCAGAAGGAGCAATCTCAACCAAGCCTTTATACGTTGTGTGATGCTTTTAATTGGAATACAAATTACTCTGTGATGCAAGCAATCAAGGCTTTCCACATAAACAATTCGGTGCAGTCTATAAAAGAACGGGTTGATGGGTATGTTTGTTTGAATATGTCCGACATGGTATCCAAAATTTGTTATTTTGTCGGCCATACAGCTATGGATCCTAATGTAAAATAAAAAAAGTTTCTTCCACTTTATGATATATCTTACAATTGTCGATTTAGATATGCTAAAAAGCCAGTAACAATGTGTTCCTTTAAATCCACTTGGGAGTCAAGACAAAAATTGCAACAACTGACCTTTGCCATATAGTTTAGTTTTTGGCCCAGGTTTTACATTTTGGGCATAACTAAGACGTAAATCTTTTCTTGTATGTTCATAGTATTTTATATTATTGGACTGTCAGGATTGAGTTATGTGTACAAAGTTATATCGTGGTCTGGATGTAAGCCAGAAGAGGAACTGAATAGCTTAGCGTTCTTTGATATATTTTCAAGGTCACAAGTCTGTTCAGATTTTACTTAATGTAGTTCATTTTGTTAATTGTTAATTAAAGAATTAATTGTTGCAGTTTTCACTTGTAAAAATTTGCTTTAGTCTTGGATACCTGGTGATAATTTTGCCAGCTGTTCGTTGAGTTGATGGTATTCGTAACGCTGTTGAGTAAAATGAGGCGACTTGTTAACCTCCATAATAAGGAATCATCATCACTTGTGGTTTTCTCAAAATCTTATCCATGCATTTGAATTCTTGGGGCGGGAGATTTGATTTCTTTTCTACTTTTTCTCTGAGAGGAACTGTTAGGAATGTTAGGAAGAGAAGTACGTTTTAAAGTTGTTTTTACCACGACATTAAGATAACATTTTTATTCTAGGGGAAAACGAAATTCACACACAAGAGCTGAGTTTATAATAAGACTCTTTTTCTCCTTTCCTCCTAAAGCGTGATACACTTCATTTCTACTATTTTTGAGTAGACAAAATAACATTTGCGAAGAAAGAACTACGACACTACAATTAATGTTAGTAATTGTTTGCCAGACGTATGAGCTGGAGACCTTTCTAATAATCTTACATTAATTGGTTGACCAAATAAATTTGTGGATGGGAACGTATCGCTCTTTACAAGGCGAAAAAGCAGTAAAAGTTGTGCGTTCTTCAAATGGGTGTACCACTCCAAAACGCAGGTCATGGGAATCCACAAACGAAATAATTGACACAACGTAACACACCATCACATATTGTACTCATATTTGTGTGAATGGATGCTGTAGCAAGACATCGCCATGTTCACTTATCTGTGCAAATATTTACTAACATTGCAACTATTGCTCAACTCAGTAGTATTAAAAAGTAACAGCAGCATTATAGACATGCATATTTTTATGTAAATTTTCATATATTCATTTTTGAAGCTCATAAAAGATGAACAGAATGACCGTCTTGCCAGAAGATTGCGCAATACCTAATAAAGAAATGAGGTTTTATATTGGAAAGTTCTTCGAACGTTGTAACCTATTAGCCACCTCAAAAGTATTTGGCTTGTCTCAATTCGTCGAGTGTGAATTCGTTGTCGTTTATATGGCAATCATTTAGAACTTTTGTTAGGTCTCCTTCAGGCGGAAGTTCTAGTAGGACTGGTTCGTTGCCAAGGAGGTTGCTGAAGTGTTCGAACCATTTATTTATGCGGTCTTCTTTTGAGTTGCCTTTTATTATTCCTTGCTTGGCTGAGTTTCGCCGGGTTATGGTGTTGATTAGTTGCCAACTCTCTCTGTGATTTCTTTGGTTGTCGGCACTCTCTACCTGGTTAATCATTTTATTGAGTTCTTGTTCTTGGATATTGTCGTACATTTGTTTTAATTTAGATTTTTCTATTTGAAGTTGCTGCTGTAGTTGTGTAGTGGGGTTGTTGGTAAAGGCTGTGAATGCGTTTTGCACCGCTTCTCGTGTTTCGTTTATCCTTGGATCATTGGCAATATTCTTACGTTTCTTTTTTACTTTCAGTGGTATGAGCTTTTCAGTGGCTTCAGCGTTGGCTTGAATGAAATGACCGTACTGTTCTGTGATGGTATTGTCTTCCGTACAGAGTTCAGAGTAACGATTTCGTACGGTAATTGTGTAGATTTCTTGTAGATTGCTGTCGTGAAGAGATGTCCAGTCATATAGTTTCTTTTTTGGGGGTGATTTTGTCATGCGTAGGCTGAGTTTGATTTTTGCTGTTAGGAGACGATGATCGCTTCCAAGACTGCTAAAGGAGTTGTATGCTTCACAATTATGTAACGAATTTTTCCATTTTTTATTTATCAGGATATAGTCGATCTGTGTTTTACAATTATTCAAATCTGATATGTAGGTCCAAAGTTTGCCCCTTCGCTTCTTAAAAGTAGTGTTTGTGATCAGTAGGTTACATTCTGTTGCATGGTCGAGTAATAATTTGCCGTTGCTGTTAGTTGTTTCGTGGTATGTATATTGAACCGATTCCTTGCCTAGATGTGCGTTGTAGTCACCACATTCAATTATTATGTGATGTTTGGGTACACTGTTCACAGTGTTAGAAAGAGTCACATAATGTTCTTCTGCATTTTCGCTGCCTTCTGTTGGGGCGTAGTGGATGACGAGTGTTGTTTTTGGGTTGCCGTTAAAGATGGCGGTGATAATTCTGTTATTGACTTGTCGTACATCCGAAAGTGATTGTTCGACTTTCTTGCTGATTAGCAGTCCAACACCTCCGCTGGTTGCTCCGTTTGAATTTCTCCATGCGCTTGATGTTATCAGTGTGCAGTTGTCTAGTGATTGTATAAGGACGGGATCATCTTCATGGAATATTTTATGATCTACTATACCGAGAATGTCTAAATTACAATTATTGAAGTTGTTGGCGAGTTCTAAAAGTTTGTCTGAGGTTCTGATTGTTCTTACATTGAGTGTTGCGATCTGAATATAAGTTTTGCATCTGAGCAGTGGGTTCCCTTTGTTCTTGCTATTTTCCGGTGTTTCCCTTCCTTTCGGGTTTGAGGAGGCACCATCATTTGTCCTCGGGTTACAAGGAGTAGCAGGAGTTTCGGGGAGGGTGTTAGCAGGGGCTTTAACCCTGGTGCTGTTTTGTTTTGTCTTCATATTTGGGTTTCAATTGCTCTTTACAACACGGGGCGCAACTCCACATGTTGTAGCAGTGTTCTCTGACTGAACTGGTTGATCCTGACCGTTGACCGTGTGATTGTGGCTCATCCGCTCAGCATCGAATACAATTCACCGTTGATCAAGTTGATTCTTCCGCTGAAATTGTACATCCACCACGCTGCATCCCGCGGCTTCACCTGTAACCCTAGGCAGGGTGGCAACCGGGTACTATGCCTTGCCAAAGGGCAGCCCGGGATTTTGTCCGGCACTGCTTATTCACCATATTCGCAGCTCACCTCTATATCTAGAGGCCTTTCCCCGATCCGCAACCTGGGGAGCCGGTGGATGGGAGTTGTCATCACCACACCAAAAAAGATGTAGATCATTGAAATGGAAGACAGACGGGTGAAGAATACTTTCTAATCTTGTTTCTGTGGTATTTCCATCATATGTTTACCTAATTCGTGAAAAAAGACCCATTTTATAGTTCAATGCAAGCAAACATATGTTCACTAAGAAATGTTGTACCACTAAAATAAAAATGGACAGCAAAAAATAGGGTTGGCATCAAGAAATTTTAGTGTTAACTTGACGAAAAAGGCTGGATAGGTTTTAATCGGAAACCAAAAGCATACATATTTTGAAGACTCTAAAGACGGCCTTACTACGGGCCTTGACAACTTTAGGAAATACACCTCAACACTTAAATAGGGTGTTCAAGTGAATTTTCTATTGCTGCAGATGATCAATTTATATGCTAAAATTAAGACACTGTTGTAAGAAGCCCAAAAGAGTTTTCGTTTTTGCCATAGCCCTTTCCAATTAAAAGTTGCATGCGTTTTAGTAAACTAATTTTACGAAAAAATTTGGAAGTGCAATTACTAACAATAGAATGGCACTTCGAATGGTCAAATAAGGTAAAACTAATCAACACAAATAGACAGGACTCTTAAACTGTAAATGGTACTTGGCATCCAAGTTAACAATGAAACAATATTTGTTTGGTGCTAATTTTGTGTTACTTGTTCACATGGAAACATGCTTGTCGCCATGAAAACAATGAATGGGATCACTAACAAAATATGAAACAGGATTTAATTTTTAACAAAGCCTAAATCATGGCACAATTAAGAATATAATCCTTCATGTCAACTAATAAATATTGAAAGGTACATTTGGGAGAAATTTCCTTTCACGTTAACCTCGAGAAGCTCGAGAATCGCAGAATCCACCAATCATAGTCAGTTTTGTTCACAAGCCATTGTTTTTGCGACAATGGAAAAAACGATGAGGATCGGCCTTTGGTTCGCCAAGGTTCATGGCCGTGGCTTTTTCACTGCAAGAAAATTGATTCGCGCGTTATTTTGGCTTCGGGAATTATTCTGCAAAAAGTAAACGGCACATGTCTGTAACATTTTTAAAAACTCATTTCTAAGAGCTAAAAAAGCATGTAATTTTCAATATATTTAAATCTATCTTACGTGCAGAAATTTTCAAAATTACTAACTCAAGTAACAGTTTCGGTGAAATTCCATATCAATTTCGGCAGATTGAAAACCCTAACTTAAACACCAATTTTTCTTCAGTTCCAGGGAGCCTATTATAACTAACAGGTTTTGAACACTCGCCTGTTGAAGGCAAGTACTTGGTTAATCTTGACAAGAAAATTACTATTAAATGCATTGATTATGATAGATGACAAACCAAATTTTGGAAAATAATTCTATTTATCAGTAACAGATTAATTTGTAAATGGCCTTGAAATTAAAAAAAGTTACCCAACCACTTCGTTCAAATTCTCAAATGAATGCTAATTTGTACTGTTTCATTAAGGTGCACCGGCTTGGTAGGGAAACACCGCATACCTTTTTAAGTTTCCACTGTTGCCACCTTGCTAAACCAGAAATTTCTATAGCGATATTCCCTATGCAGAAAAACACTGTCAGGACATAATTACATTTTAAAAAACCTATCAGCAACCAGCGCCTTGTGTATATTTAAGCACCAGGCTCAGTTTTTAAATTCAAGAAGTTTTCAAACAGGTTAATGAAGGTATGATGCATCCTTTAAAGGTCTTAACTCTGTAATCCTCCTTTGCCCCTTACTTCACACATATGATTCTTTAACATTGTAGAGTTAGAACTTATTCCAATTACGATTCTTAAGCATTTTTTCTTAAGAAAACAACAATTCTGCATTTTTTGTTACCCTGTGTTTTTCAGCGGTAAGTTTCAGCGGGAGGTACAGCGCCAGTTAAACACTGTTGCAATAAAGCGCAGAATGGGCTGCGATACAATTACGGCAAGTCTTCGTTCAAATGCCCATCGCCATTCCCACCCACCCTTCCCCACCACCACCACCACCACCAAATTTTACCTTTTTAAATCAACAATCAACAAACTTTATTTTATGATATTAGGTCGAACATAAATAGTTCAACGTTTCAACAATACATTTGCATGCCCATTACACAAACTATTTAAGGCTCAGCCCCACCAGCTTCTCCAAGGTGATGGAGAACAAAAAATTATCTTGAAGTAAAGATATTCAATAAAATATTGGCTATCCGGATACGCTCTATCCCCACATGGCTTCAAAAGGAACTAAGGCCTATACTTCAATTAAAAGATGAGTAAATATGGAGTCAGACTTTTACTTGTGATACAATACCGCAGTTTGTTATCTGCTTTCAGTACTTGTTTTGTGCGCGGAAGTTTTAAGAGCTTTGAATATTAACAAAAGTCTCGACAGTTGAAAGGAAGTATTCGGCTCAATAAGTCTTCTGCAAAAGTTCAGTGAAACAAGCACTTCAAAGGATGAATTTTCTCACAATTAACAAAAAACGCATTAAAACAAAAATTCATATGTTTCTGTTGGTTCAATGAAATGAATACTTCAAATATGTTTGCATATAACTTTACCATAATGAACAATAACAATACATTTTCTGACTTCACGGATCAATCAAAATAGAATGTGACGTTTACATACTTCTAATGGGCAGAATGGTAAAGGAATGCTTCCTATGCATTACACAGGGCTTCTAAAAAGTTGTTTAATACAGTAAGAATTGGACCATTGAGTTTGTCCCCTGGTTGCAAGTATTAATAAGTTACGGCTGCACTCAAACCTGGTGCAATGCACCCAAAAGAAACTGAGAGCTCATTCTTTTCACAAACCAATCGTAACGGTTTGTGGGGGTGTCTGGGGGATCAACTAAAGGTCTTCAATTTGATTATCCAATGTGAGGTAAATCTAACAGAAATCAGGCAGATATTATGAGCCTCCTCTGATATCAAATCAAGTTGACAAAAAGAGCTATGTCTGGTAACTCCTTACCAGTGTTGTTTTCTACCTGTCCCGTAACGCATCCATCACCCATGTCATCTCAGTTGAAAAGCGGGCGAAAAAATGCATTGCACTGACTCGTTTTCTAAAATTTCTTTGTACAGATGCTCAGAGCTTAGACCTGTAATTACAAATCTTGGTGAAACGACCTTAATCATTTTTACAAATGGCATATATGCTTTGATACCATATTAAAACTGCCTCTTTTGATTCATACATACTCGTTCATGCGTTCAGTCAAAAAAGGCAAATGATTAAGCATCCCTAGTTATGGAGTGAACGGTAGTACCAGAAAGCTTTGTTAGCGCGCCTCAATTACTTTTTTGAAATCGTCTCCCTACAAATGAGAAAAGAAAAGAAATCAAATTACAAGAATTGATTTTGAAAGAAGCAATCAATATTTGAAGGCAGAACAATAACCACAGAGAGAACCTAACGTCCAACGTGACTCTTGTATTTAACAATTATTATTAACTGGATAAATATGAACGAAGCTTTGTCAAAATTCCACCTTAGTATGCAATTTATAGATTTAAATTGAGTATAAAATGGTTACAGAAGTCGACGACTTAAAGGATCTTAAACTTTCTTTGCCTATTCAATGATAGCTTTGCGCATCGCTCTTTACAAAGACCTTACAACAGATAAAAAAGATGACTGTTTGACATCGCTTGGTTTAAGAAATTTATATTGGCTTGGAAGGTCACAAATGACGAGCTTAGCCCTAAAGCTATAGTAGGCTACTGACACCACAAAGTGTGTCGTATAACTCTTTTTTATACTTGGCAAATATGCTGTCTGGCCCTTCTTAACCCTGCTTTAGTAAAACACAAAAGGGCACATTTTTCTTTTCCCATTAATGCGGATGAAAGGTATCCATTTCACAGTAATGTTAACAAATGAAATTGGCGGCTCGAAAAGACAACAATTGTTGGATTCAGAAGACAATATAACGAAAACGGAATACTAGTTTATCACGAAAGTACGTCATTCTTTCAGAAGAACCTCTTTGCATTCGACTTTACCGCAAACGATTAAGTGGTTTCAGAAGTGACTGCTTGATGGCTTGCCTTGTCTCTTTAATCTTTTTTCACAAAAATAATTTCTTACTACATCAGTAAAATCGCGGTAAGCTCAATCATACGAAGACAAATTGTTTTGTTACAAACCTGACGTATTATCTTGCTGACATCAAACTAAAAAAACCGCCTTCGATGTTCAGCTACTCTTGTTATCTTGCCAAGGGTTCAGAAGTCAGAAATCTAGAACTTCAGGGTAGGTACAACATGCCACGCGGGAAATATAATGTAAAATCGGATGTTACACCATACACCCGGGCAGAGTTAAAAATTTCATCTCAAAGAGCATAGTTAACCTTTCAATTCTGAGAGGGTAAGGATGCTTTTACTTCTGCCACGAATAATTAGATGCGAGCACATTTTCTATGCACTAATTAAAGGGCACAGAATAGAACCATATATGATGTATGCTTATGGCATATTGGTAAAGGCAATGTAAATCCTTCATTTTCTTGACAGAAGGTCAATTTTCACAGCGCAAAATAAGCCAGCAGGGATATTTTAGGTACATCATTGACGATATAATTTCACTAATTTCTATGGGTTTTTGCCTGTAACATTACGGGTGGTACATTTTCACAAAAATTCAAGGGTTTTTGCCTGTTACGTTACTGACGGTGCATTTTGCAGAACCTGCAAGGTCAGATATAATGTATAAGGCATTTTATACACATTTCCAATCGTTCACTTACTTAAATTCTTGCTCATTTTCTCATTTTGAACAAATATAAAAATTCCTTGCCTTCAAAGTAAGTATGAAGTCGTAATTTATCCCCAAGGTTGATAAACCTTGGTACCCTTATATTTTCTTTAGGACAGTTATTTCCAATTATTTGGTCTCATATGTTATCGACACGATCTTTATCTTTCAACAATGTAATGATGGATTATCGATCGGCTTGAAATGAATGATCGCTCTTTACTTTACTGATGTTAAGAATTCGATCCAAGGGTAAGAATCGACTACTGTTCACCTACTGAGAGTTTGACCTCTCAAGTCGGAAGCCTGGTAAGGTGCCATACGTCTTGGGTGATAAAAATATCTATAATGTAACAAACAATATTTTATGAGTCACTAGTACTATTAAGAAGTACTTCATGAATTTGCAACTAGAGTGAATACACCCAGCTAACTCGGAATAGGGGAACAACATTGCATAGGAAAGCAAGTAGTAATGCATCCACTAAAATCGATCAGTCTCATAGAAAATAAGTTGAATACAAAGAGGAATACCATGATGGTAATGATGATGATAATCATCATCATCATGGTTATGATGATAACGTTGGTGACAATTATAAGGATGATTATCATGAAGAACTTAAAGTACTATAAATGTACATTTATACGTTTACCAACAACAAATTGAGCCAAAAAAGGGAAAACCCCCCACAAAATGTGCAACCAGCTTCAGATAGTTTTGAAAAGAGTACTTACGATGAAAGGAGATTCTTTCCACCGCCACTCAGTACGACGTACGGTGTTGATGCTTGTTTTTGACGTTCGGACATCATTTTAACAGTTCCTAAGGGTGTATCGATAGCACTCATTTGTTCTAGTCTCTATAAAATTAAATGGGAGAATTACAACTTTAAACAAACAAAAATATCTTTGCAAAATGCTATAGCTTGCAAAACAACCAGAAGTGGAGGCATTACTAAGTTCAATAACATAAAAGTCCTTAACTTATTTTTTTCCTTAACCTAGAATACTCAATAAATATGGCAAAGTCAATGTTCAACAATTTTTAAGGGGCACTAAGTGAAACTACATCACCTGTCCTATTCTCTTCAATTAGGTTGCCAATCATACANTGACGGTGCATTTTGCAGAACCTGCAAGGTCAGATATAATGTATAAGGCATTTTATACACATTTCCAATCGTTCACTTACTTAAATTCTAGCTCATTTTCTCATTTTGAACAAATATAAAAATTCCTTGCCTTCAAAGTAAGTATGAAGTCGTAATTTATCCCCAAGGTTGATAAACCTTGGTACCCTTATATTTTCTTTAGGACAGTTATTTCCAATTATTTGGTCTCATATGTTATCGACACGATCTTTATCTTTCAACAATGTAATGATGGATTATCGATCGGCTTGAAATGAATGATCGCTCTTTACTTTACTGATGTTAAGAATTCGATCCAAGGGTAAGAATCGACTACTGTTCACCTACTGAGAGTTTGACCTCTCAAGTCGGAAGCCTGGTAAGGTGCCATACGTCTTGGGTGATAAAAATATCTATAATGTAACAAACAATATTTTATGAGTCACAAGGAATCAAAACTGCTGTGGGCGACCTGTGGGGGATATAAAAGGTTAAAAACGCTAGTACTATTAAGAAGTACTTCATGAATTTGCAACTAGAGTGAATACACCCAGCTAACTCGGAATAGGGGAACAACATTGCATAGGAAAGCAAGTAGTAATGCATCCACTAAAATCGATCAGTCTCATAGAAAATAAGTTGAATACAAAGAGGAATACCATGATGGTAATGATGATGATAATCATCATCATCATGGTTATGATGATAACGTTGGTGACAATTATAAGGATGATTATCATGAAGAACTTAAAGTACTATAAATGTACATTTATACGTTTACCAACAACAAATTGAGCCAAAAAAGGGAAAAAACCCCACAAAATGTGCAACCAGCTTCAGATAGTTTTGAAAAGAGTACTTACGATGAAAGGAGATTCTTTCCACCGCCACTCAGTACGACGTACGGTGTTGATGCTTGTTTTTGACGTTCGGACATCATTTTAACAGTTCCTAAGGGTGTATCGATAGCACTCATTTGTTCTAGTCTCTATAAAATTAAATGGGAGAATTACAACTTTAAACAAACAAAAATATCTTTGCAAAATGCTATAGCTTGCAAAACAACCAGAAGTGGAGGCATTACTAAGTTCAATAACATAAAAGTCCTTAACTTATTTTTTTCCTTAACCTAGAATACTCAATAAATATGGCAAAGTCAATGTTCAACAATTTTTAAGGGGCACTAAGTGAAACTACATCACCTGTCCTATTCTCTTCAATTAGGTTGCCAATCATACATGAAAAAAAATTATTTCACTTAGACGACGATTAAGGAGAATGATTGTTATAATTTTCTCTCCTTAACAGTCATGTTTGATAACTGAAATCTGACTTTCCTACCAAAGAGTTTCAATTACCTGCAGTAACCAACAAATAAATTAGCTACAGTAATACTAGAATAAGCAGAGATGTTAATGATTTTTAGTTGAAGTTATTTATTTAAAATGTTTTTCAAATCTTCACACCCCGGGACGTCTTTACTGTTCTTTTATGGAAGTGGTCTTCTTTAGGTTATTTTCTTGGCTGTAACATTCTTCAGAAGCTAATAGATGAAACAGCTTTCTTTGTCAGTCGCTTCAGGCAAGCCGTGCAAGAAATATTAATGTTGCAACTTATGGTGGTCTTAATTTCGTTTCGAAATGAAAAACCAGTGGTGTTTTGAATTTCTTTGGTCAGCTACACTAGGAAAAGAATTTTGAAAATATTCTTCATTTATTTACTGTTTTAGTAAACGTATGTTTTTTTAATTTTGTGTACCTCACAGAAAAATACTTTATCTCGTAAGAAACATATATGCCACAATAAATTGTCTGTATCATAATAAACCACATTTAGTTCAAAACAAACTACACTCACCAATAAACCGATCTCAAAATAGTAGCCATCAACCCAATAATTAATTACTAAAAACCCTACAAATTCTAACCACAAAATCAAATTATGACATACCCTGCAAATTCTACCTCAAAGTAAATTATATTTACTTTCTAATATATTACAAAAACTGGGAAAAGTAATTAAATGTACTATTCCTCATTCCTCTTCGTCGTCTTCTTCTCCCACCTTCTATGACCTTAATGCCGCTCGAGTAATCCTTCTCTATCTTCTTCTTTTTTCTTTCAATCTTTCTCGACCTAATTCTGTCTGTTGTATCGGATTCCTGAAGCTCCATGCCGCCTCGTCACTTTTCTCCATCTTATTCTTTGTCTTTTGATAGTCCCTTTCGGTATAACATGCCTTCTTTACAGCCAGGCAATCCTCTTACCAATTCTCATGTCTAAAATATCCTCATTATTCCTATTATTATTAATATTAATATTTTTTCCCTAAACTTTTATACCCTAGTATTTACAAACATCCTATTATCCTACTCGTCCTGAATATGACGTTAGAATACATTCAGTTGTGGAGTCCTGACGTGCGCAAATGGGACTACCCTTTGCCACAACTACCTCCAGGTCACCCTTGGTCAAGGTATAGTACTTGTTAGCTTTGGGTAGATGGAACTTATTAGCCTTCGTTGGCAGTGTACCTAGAAAAAGATAAATTCCGGTTTCATTCCCAACCACCTCATACACACACACATACATACACACACACACACACACACACACACACACACACACACACACACCCCCACACACACATNCACACACACACACACACACACACACCCACACACACACACACACACACACACACACACACACACACACACACACACACACACACACACACACACACACACACACACATATATATATATATATATATATATATATATATATATATATATATATATACATAAATAAATAATTATGATGATTTATTATATTATATTATATTTATTTTATATATACATAAATTATATGGTGTGGGGAGCCAGTTGTGGCTGACTCTGAGCAAAGCAATAGCATGCAGACGCTTCAAAGCCACCCTCCGATGTAAGAGTGGTGTTCCATTAAAACCACAAGGAAAACATTTCATTCTATATGGAAAAACAACATCCGTATTAAGTAAAATATGGAGACGCAAATATTTTTTAGATCAGGAAAGGCCTGAACTGCTTCCGGGAAATGTAACGGTCTTTGAGCCCCCGGCTCAAGTGTTCTGGGTAACACTTGATACTGGGGTATTTAGATAACCCCCAAAAGGTAAGGAAGTTTGTTCATGTCGAGCAATTAATACCAAATTGACGAGGGCATATGAAGAAAACAAATTCTTGTGGAAAAGCTTCACGAAAAGTCGTTATTCTGAAAAAAGAGAATACATGACTAGAATGCATGCCATACGACTAGTAGGGCAGTATCAAGGTCTTTGCCAGCATTGTGAGTGCCAATACAAATACAGAATATTTAGTGGGAAAATAAGATATCTAAAGTGGAAAGGAAAAGAAAAGTATGTGTTGTGAAAGGAATTTACCTGGAAGGAAGTGAAGAACAATCTGTTACTTCAAGCTCTAATGATGTTGATCCTGAAAGACTAGATTTGAGAGATGGGGGGAACACAGAAGTAAATCAGAAGATGGAGGAGACCTGGCTTTTGACAGTGACCCACCCAGAAAAGAAAATTTTTTTCTGGGGTTTGATGAAGATAGAAAACCTTTCTTTAATACAAAAGAGGAGAGTAATGAAAATTATGTAGTGTAAGGAAACCAATGTGAAGATATCATCCGTGAAAAATGTTAATGACGTAGAATAAAAACAGAATGCGAGACTATGAAAAAGGTTGCTGAACGGGTCGATAGGATGATAAGATAGGCACTAGCTATCTGTTACAGGCAGCAGCAACTGTGACATCTTAACGGGTAGGTAAAAAAAGTGAAAAATGTAGGCAGTTAAAAAGAATGTAAATGGTAAACTATGGTGGAAAAGAAGGTTGGCAAGAAGTAACAGCTTAGTGGGAAAAACATGTGAGTACGTTGGAGGAGGTGAATAATTCAATGTACAAACTATCTGAAACTGAACGAAAGAGTACAAACTGAAAATATTAACTTAAAAAAGGTTACATGTTTGTCACCCAGTTGTTAAGGCAAAAATCGATAGAGTAAAAACCCGGTATTATGATGATAAGAAACTTGAATACTTTCAAAATAACCAATTCAAAACTACAAAACAAATACTTTGCTTTAACACTTAAAAACCACTCCTAGCGATTTCGGCTTTAAACAATTAAATGAACATTACCTGACCTCGGGAATAAAAACTTAGGCCAATACTTCGACAAAATTGACAGACGACTATTTCAGTATATCTAGTATCCGAGCACAAATGCAAATTCTATTTGGGCTAATCAATATCGAATTGATAACTAATACAAAATTAATAATCGATACCAAAAGATTGATTCTGTACACATTAATGTCCAGAATTCTGCTGTTAATTTTCGCTTTTACTATCTTGCCATAACCGTTTCATGATTTCCGCCACAAAAAACCAATATCAAAAGTGAATTACTCGTTACCAACGATAACGGACGATACCAAGTTGGGTAAAATGGTTCGGACTGGATTCGAAAGAAAATGACTCACCGCCTCCTCCGTTTGTTTCTTTGCCCTTTTCTCGGTTTTCATTTTCCCGGACCCTTTTCCATGAAATTTGTGTGAAAGATACCTAAATGCCTGGCGTAAATGGAATAATAGTAGCTTTTATAAACTGCGATGCAAACGACTAAACAACGAAAATACAATCTCCGGTCTTGATGAATGTGTCCAGTTTCCCTCTTTCCATTTTTATGGCCAGCAAAACAGTCCAGTGGAAATCAAAACTGAGCCTGTCCTTACTAAATTTCAAAATAACAGCTGTATTGTATTTTATCGTTTTATTTTTCCTATTTTAGTCCAGTGTTGTATTCCGGCTTATTTCTGTGTCTCTGCGCCCCAGCAGTTTTGTAACTGTTTACCCATTTTTTATTTGTGAACACTTCTTTGACCAACAGTTCATCCTAATCCACAACATGACATCTAGTTTACTTCTAGATACAGCAATAGCAATTGCTTAAAAGGTTCTAAATAACAAGAAAACAAAATCGAATAAGGTCATCTTGATAACTTTAAGATGACCTTATTCGGTTTTGTTTTCTTGCTTTATGTTCTGAAATTATCGGTTGGAAAAGGATTCTGGTTCTAAATAGGCCCCAACATCAAAAGTGCAAACTCGGTAGTCTATAAATCTTTGCCTTTAACTTCACTGTTCTGTCGACTGCGGCGCCTGAGCAGAAAACTTGCATATATCAGTAATTGATCTTTTTCTGGTAAATACTGTAGAAAAACTCATCTTTACTTGTACTTTATGTTCGAAAAATACATCAAACCAAATCAAAATTCACTGTTTTTTACTACTTGCCCGAGTTGCAGCGAAAATAATGCAAAAGTGAACTATTTTGCTGAACTACAAGAAGAAAGTTATCTATTAAATAATCTTTTTAAGGCATAAAAATTGGTTCCTTACGTGTACCTTAAACGCAAACAAACAACAAATTAAATCAGAAAGAACAACATATGAGGGTTAAGTATTTGAAATGTAGCATTCATACCTCCTTAGGTGTAAGAAGGCGGCCACTTTCATCCACATACTCAAGTTTAATATCCGGTTTGTAGCCTTCTTTCTCCTTGAAACCGTACGGATCGTACCTTACAAAAGAAAGATACACATAGGTGCATATATATATATATACATGTATAAACAAATAAACAAAACCTTTTTTAATCACTTGAAATCTAAAACATTTAACGCTGGAACCAGTTTTATATGTAACCTAATCTGTTACTGTCATAACAGCAAGCTATAGGTCTAACAGCAAATAACAATACACGTTTTTCAATTCAATTTTCTAATTTATGAAGAGTTTGAGTCATAAAAATGACCTGATGACAATAAAAGCCAATACCATGCAATCCATACTTTTTAAGCAGTTTTACGTGACTTAGTCAAATTTTGGAAAATTCATTAAATGATTTAAAGAAATATAGGAGATGGATGGAAGTGTAAACAACACATATACACAAGTACACAATTATCTGTGAGTACACCAGACCCTACATACATTTATTCATAAATGGCCTTGTTGCCCATGAGATTTGATTCTCTGCTTTCAAATTGAGAGTTTGTAGTTTAAAATCTTCTTAAATTTTCGCAAATTTAATGTACTTATTCTTAAAGTTCTCATATATATATACACACATTGTAATTTTTAAAAGGTGTAAAAAAGTCAAAGCAAATACCAGAGCATACTATACAAGCCCAAAAATTACTTGAAAAGGACAATAAGAAACCTTGTGGGGCAGAAATAGTGTAAAAAAATTTTCCATGCTTTTCAGTGGTGAAAAACAGTGCCCTTGTTGTTACATAATGGCCTGCTGTACCCAAGACTGGTGTATTTTGAGCAAATGTTAATAACATTTAAGGGGGGAAATACAATTAAATGCAAATTAAATGCAATTAAATTGTCTAAATCAAATCAAACCATCAAAGGGGTACCATCTTTTTTTTCTAGTTTCAACATTTACGTCTACTTTCAAAATGCATTGGAGAATAGCACAAATTTCCTGTCAACTTCTTTTTCGTTATAGCATTGAAAAATTATAGAGTTCTAATTACTATTATTATTACTGAAAAGCAATTTGATGCTCTATTGTTTCGCCCTTCTGTTTAAGTGAAATGGAAGGGGTTTTTCTCCATAAGGCTATTATTGTTGCTTACATGACTCATGCAACATCGGGCGTTAGCGTAACAAGTTGCTGTGTGCATGTGTGGAATAGTGGTAAGAAAATTTTTAAAAGTTTTACAAATTTTCTAGGCTGGATTCAGAAATGGGCGTGATTTTCTGCTTCTGTCATTTCAGCTTTCTTGTCTTTCTTTTTTTACTGCCAGACGCATGACAGATTTTTTTGCAAGATGAAACAGTTGAGGGCTTGGTATTTTTTACAGCTTCAATGCACAAAAATTACCACTTGTACCAGTAGAAATACTCTTTTGAAGTAAAATACAGAGACATAATAAACAAAAAACAGAGTAATACAGTCAAGAGAGCTCATGAAAAAAGGAACATTAGAAAACAATAGGGTCACTAAGGCTCAGCTGCTAAAACGGCACGCCTTGCGAAAAATCTTCTGCAGATTTGCATAAAATTACTACCGAGTTTCTGGCGTATTTAAAAAATACAGTATATTGGAAAACGATGCATGTAAATACTAGAAAAACCAAAAAAATCTTAAAAGTGAACCCTCAGTCAAGGTTCTTATAAAAAGGCGTCGAGAAAACAGGGGGGGGGGGATTTTTTAGAATGATATCTGCTTTCAAATAAAACTTGGTGTAATATTAATACTGCTGTTTTTTCTAATGCTTCTTGTTATTGAAGAAAAGAGAATTAAATACTAAATGTCAATATTTTTTAAAAGGAGGAGTGGTAGGCAATTATAAAATTAACTGTAATCCTACGCATAAACAAAATTTGTTCATTACAAGCTAGTAGTGTATAGTATAAATTAGGCGTCTTAATTTCTATTTGTTTTACCGGTGGAGTTCTAACAAGTGGGAGACCACACGTGATAAAAAAATCTGGCATCTTGTCCATTTAAAAAGTGCTAATTCTTACGATTAAAAGTTTTATGAAAAAGAGTATTACCACCATAGCTTTCTCATGCACCCAAACAGATTTGAACTTCTGACCCTCTTAGCTTAAGACAGAAAGTCAAGCTGTTTGGGTTTAATGGCTCGAGATGATTTTAATCATCAAGGTTAATGCCATTCAGTGTTCCCACTTAGCCCTTGCTGTTTTCACCTACCGCGCATGCGTTTTTCTACTACGTCAATTAACTTTGTTTTCCCCTACTTTTCACTACTTCCCCCTACTTTTCATCAATTTTTCCTGCAATTTTTCTTACCCAAGCAGTGAAGTAGCCAGATAATTTTTGATTGGGGGAAGAGATTTTGAAAGGTGATAGACAATTAGGCACTACCCGATATAAATCTTCAAAAAACATGTATGCTTTTTTTATTTATAAACAATGTATACTCTTTGGTGCCTAATAGACATCCCCCCGCTAATTAATATTTTTCCACCCAGGACATTCTTATTCCAACCCCCGCTATTAAATTTTTGAAATACAATCCACCCAAGACAAAGATCTAGAATTATATTTCAGTTTTTCCTTTTTATTGACGTCATTTCATACATTTCATGGGCGACATAGCATAGCACCTTCAGGTTTCTCAATCTTATTTTAGATAAAAGCGAAAAAGAAACGTGCCTATTTTCTAACTTGGAATTTTGAACCCCCCTCCCGGGTTTTCCACTCCACCCGCTTATTATGTTTTTCCAACACCCCTTCTATTAGGCAGTAAAGAGTACATGTTAACTAGGAGACAAAGCTAGCAAAAATTTCAAATTTTTGCAATTATCAACAAATATACAAGCAATGTTTCTTTTTTTAATCAAAACTTACAATGTTTTCACACTCTAATTTAGCATATTTCTGCATATAAGCATTTCTTGCATTTGCATGCAGGTGGACCAGACGTTCATCAATTTCAAAATTTGCCCTGTACCATTCACTTACTTTTACAACTGCCTCCATTGTAGTAACAGAAAGTCTATTTCTGAGTTTCGTTTTATTGTTATTTATTTTCGAGAATGTTCTCTCCACTGCTGCTGTGCTCTGTGGTAGTGCCGTGATCTCCAATATGAAAATATCCAGTTTCCTGTATTCAGGCAGGGCTGCCATTCCTTTCCAAAAATCTGCAAACCCTGAATTTTCCCATCCACCGTTCTTCACAACGTCATCGATCAGCAATGATCTCCAACGACGATCAATTTCCTGAAGGCTACTATCACCAATTAAACAATGCAAGTGTCTTGCAACCAACCCTGCTGCAGTCTGTGCGGCTTTGTCTGCTAAAATGACACTTGGCTCTAAATCCTTCATTGCATTCAGAACAGGATCTGAAACATCAATGCGGCTTAATATTTGGCGAATTGCTTCACGATACCATTCACGGCATCTTTTCAGGAAGCTTTCCTTGTCATGTGGGCTCATCTCCTTCAGTGTCTCGTTTGCCAATATTCCTGGGTTAACAGACTCAAGGGTGGTCCAGTTTCTTTCATCATCGACATCATGGAGGTTCCTTGCATCTTTCATAAAATTTCTGGAAAACATTTTGATAACTCTCCCCACTTCGGGCAACAAGCGACGCAGCTTGAATGACTCCGACTGGAATAAACCATTCAATCCTGCCAGGTCACCCAACACAAAATCCATAAACTCTAACGTTGCTTTAACATATGGAGATCGCAACGCCTGCAAAATTCTTTTGGCTGGTGGGGATTTTGTTACCATGGTTTCGGTAACAAAAAATTGCTGCAATGCAGGCCACTGTTCCAAAATGCGGCTAACACATTGTGACAATGAAAGCCAACGTGTCTGGCATGGCTTTAAAATCTTGTGAGGTTGACATTGGACGAAATGTTGAAACTCTCCGTAGTTCTTTTGCCTAGTTGGAGAGTTCTTGAAATAGCTGTAGGTATCATAAACCAGTTGCTCTGCCGTTTTCTAAAGACATTCGCAGGCGTGACTTGCAACCAAGTGAACGAAATGGCAAAAACATTTTAGGATATAAAGGTCAGGTACCGCACCTTTCATTCTCGTCAAGACAGAGTTATTTTGTCTTTGCATGAGGTTTTCACCATTTGAGGCGTATCCGATCACTTTTTCCCAACCAATACCGTGTTCTTTCAGAACTGTTTCCAGTGATTTAAACAAGCCATCTGCATTCCCTTCTTCCACTGGTATCAGACGGTATAAATATATTATTGGATCCTTCTTTTCTTGTTCGAGAAAGCGAACATTGACACAGAGTATTTTCTGCATTGTTATGTCTGTTGCTTTATCACACAAAAGTGAAAAACCTCGTCAGCTCTTCATCTTTTTAACTAATGATTCATGAGCATTGGTGGCAAGACATTCAGTCATCAGATAGGTTCCTTTGGTTGCATTGCATGTCATCCCATTGATTGCTTTTAAATCGTCTGCAACGAAATGCAATGTTTTGACCAATTGATCCAGAAAGTTAAATGAAAGGTTTTTTCTGGCTATCAAAGTTACGGTGTTAAGTTCAGCTTTGATCTTCGGATACGTGGCAACTGCAAAAAAGGTTGTTACCGGTCGACTTGTCTCGACAGTTTTTAAACAGTGGACATGTTGAGAAGACTTCGTGTGCCCCATCAGTTCAGATTTGCCAACGACAGATCCTTGTTGCAGACATAGCAATGTGCTTTTCCATTATGGGTCTTTGACAATGATAGCCAACCACGAGCCCACTCTTCCTTCTCCCATTCTTTCCGATACTTCTCAGCACTATATTTCAATTCTTTAGGCATCTTTCTATCAAATTCGCTGTTTGCATCTAGTTCTCTCTCCACTTTTCGAAAACTAATGGTGATCGTTTCAAGAGCCTAAAGTAAAGGCTAAAGCAAAGGCTCAACAGATTAGCACCTATAACAATGCTAACAGTGTGAATAACTATGCGTTTTGAGTAGTTGATACCTCATTTCTTTGTTTGAAAGCCGTGCCTTTTAATTCTTTTGTAGTAGTTTTTATTACTGCCAAGATCAAAGGAGCTAAAAATAAGGGCGGCTTGCATTATTTTGTCCACGGCGTCAAAAAATTATTACACCTCAAATTGAGGTGTAATAATTAAAGTGTAGTAAATCGTTGTGTTTGATCTTTGAAGTAGTCAATTGAGGTCCTCAATTGAGTCCTTTAAAGATCAAACACACCGTTTTGGACGCCGTTTTCAAAGAGATGTTTTTAAAATTTGGAAGTGTCCAAACAAGGTTTTGTTGCTTTGTAAAGCCTATTTCCTTTAGAACCGAAAAGCTTATTTTAAATTCCCCTACACTTTTGTCAATTTCCCCCTACAGATGGCAATTTTCCCCGTAGGTTTCCCCTACTACCTACATGGCCCTGTTTTCCCCTACGTGTGGGAACACTGATGCCATTGGACCATAAGATTTATCAGTACGAACAGTACGGTAGCACAGGTCAAGCTCATTTCAATTGATTTGTCATTTTGTTTCGGTCAACAAGTCTTCATCAGCACCAAATATCATATATATATATATATATATATATATATATATATATATATATATATATATATATATATATATATATAATATTATATTATATATATATATAATATAATATTATATTATATATATATAATATTATATTATATTATATTATATTATATTATATTATATTATATTATATTTATTATATGTATACAAAATATATTACGTGAGTAATACATAACACATATAAGTTCCAAAGCCAATGGACCAAAAAAGCTGCAAAAAAGGATGGGAAAGTCCCCTCAGACACCGGGTTTTGACCAGGGGGTTGACCCTCTAAAAGCACACTCCCGAGACGCTTTGAAAAAATCAAATCTGTGAAGGGCACGTGAGTCAAGAGGAATATGGGAATTTGCCCGTGGTGGAAGCGAATCAGGATGGGACCTGAATAGAGCAATATTCAGCAATCCAAAATAGGTTGGCTCCGGTCGAAGTTACAATGTAGAAGTCGACCACATTGACATCTTGAATTCTCTTTATTTACCCATGAAATGCTGGCATGCACTGCTGGTCGGTAATGTTTATTTAGCAGAAGCTCTGTTAATTTTTCGACTTTTAAAATCACTAAGCATATAACAAGTAGCATAACATAAACTGAAGAAGCAACTCATAACATTTACCTGTATATACCTATTAGCAAAATATGGTTTTCAAGGAACGGGGTTTTACGCACAAACGTAATGGTATAAATAATTCCAACACCTGAAATAACCACTGACTGTATACTTGTTAAATTGACCAAAGAAGAAAATAAAAGCCAAGAGACTTACCGATGATGTCTGTCTCTATCATCATCCCTACGAAATACGAAATTTTTATAAGTACCCAAATGGATACATCAGACGGTTACAAATAAAATAGATTACTTTATGCATTCGAAGGCAACGATGACCCGCTGAATCTGACAAAAAAAGAGCCTGGGTGCAAGTGCTATAGTTGCTTCAATTTACATTCCATTAACCTTTATTTTACCATGTGCATCAAACGTACGATAAATATGGTCTTACCTTCGTCAAAAATTGCAATCGTTGTAACACAATAATTAAAAATTTTTAAAAAAAGCATATGTATAAAAAGAGCTCGTGGTCACTTCGAAACACACCTCTAAACTCCATACTACGCCTGTAAGGTTTCCATTAACTTATACAGCTAACAATATGAATTGGCATTACCCTTGAACGTCCGAAGAATAGCTTTGAGTTTTTGGCAAGCCACAAAACCATTGTCACTTATAAAAAACAACTTCCTTTCTCCTAAGCTACTTTTCGCTTGTCAAAATCAACTATGCACGACAAACAATTTGTCAAAAATTGCTGCCAATTTTTCATCCAGGAAGGCTACAACATTGAGAAAAATAAACTGAATGTCTCGTAAATTTTCTTTTTTTCTTTCATCCTCGAATACTATGAGTGAGGTGATCATTTACTGAAGACAACATTCCTCTTTATGAAACAATCTATAAACTGAAAACCCAAGTTGACATACAGAGGCATATTGACATCATTATACATTATCGGTTAACAACAGCAAAAATCATTCTACCTGGTCATTGTAGCCTCCGATTTGCAAACTTCATGTTTACAATCGGACAATCTCAAAGCAATCACTATTTATGTGGTGCGAGAAAGAAAACGGACCATGTTCTGGCATACAAAGCTATCGGTCTTCGAGGGTACATGAAATCTGAGGGCGATGAGCTCCGACAATGGCTGTCTACAAATTTGTTATTACAGCCATCACAAGCAATATTGAACAGTCATTCGTATAGCTCATACCCACATATATACATAACTTCTTTTCTTCTTTCCCAAAGTAATCTAATTCATGATTCATATTACAAAAATAATTAAATTAAGCCAAAAATTACTAAACACTGACAAGATCTGCCACTCCAACCCACCCAATTTTAATAAAGCTAGCAAGTCATTTAAAACGTGTTGATTAAATACAAAACTCCGTTTTATACATTGCAAATCAGACTACACCTTACTGCAAACGCCTACTGAGCCCACAAAATCAAAATACTAGTAAACATGTTTTCCAATGTACAGTTGGAAAGAATTTCTTTAATTTTTGTGGCATATTTGTACCAAAAAACTATTACTACTAAATTAGTAGCTTATAATAACTTTTTTCTGCTATGTTACAAGTTACAAAGAGATATACCTGACATAGAAATTAAAAACACACACACAAGTTTGATTCACTTTTATTTTCTACAGAAAAACTACTGAAATGAAGACAATTGAAAAGCCAATTACTAAACTAAACTGAGGTTCAACTTGGATCCCACATTATTTCCTTTAAAAAATATAGCAAATAAAATTGCATTGGGATGCAACTTCATACGTTTCATTTTCCCTATCCACACCAAAACTATAAAAGGGGCAGGCGCATGATATGGATATCATATCATGTACAGGAATCATCCACACAACAAAAATTTCAGGTGTGCACCGTTTACTTTGTATCTTTCAAAGCTAGTGCCAACCAAACACATCACACATTTCTATCTGATAGGTCTTTAAAAAATGAACAATTAAATAATCCAGGAGAAAAAAACCAAAACATTGATAGGTTCTCAATATGAGACTATGATAAATGCGCCAGTAGTCACTAATACGTGGAGAAACTGTACAGTTGAAAACTAAGATTCAATAAAAAAGGCAAAAATGCATGTAATACTGTTTATTGGGTGAAGAAGGAGGGTGTATGTAGGTCAAAGAAAAGGCTGCACGGTATAGTAGATTGGAGTTAAAAGTGAGGGGGAAAATTGTATAAATGCATGGCTTAATAAATCTGAAGTGAACAAAGGGGTTATAAGAATGGTTGATGATAATGTGGAATGGATTGGTGGCATGTTAGTCGAAGTCAGTCAAGGTCAAAAGCATCCAGGATTAATGTATCCAAATGTAAGATAAAAGATTTTTACATGGTTCGTGGATGAGGAGTCAGGATACTCTGGCACGCTATAATGCATTTTTAATGACAACTGTGACAAAGTTCAGAACTAGTGAAGTGGTGAGAAAAGGGGGTGTCATTGTCGTAACTTGTATCAATTAAATGCCCGCGAAACCCGTTAAGAAAATAAACTATTCCTTCTGCCACCAAATAAAATAATACACTTGGAAAGTAAAAAAACATAAACTATCTGGTAAATTTGTGTTCATATTTTATGTGAATGGTGATTTATGGTTCCTTTCTAAAAAGGGGTAACTATTTTTACCTTTTTATATATTTAATTAATTTTTTCAACCATATACTCTGCCAATAAAAATTATCTTACAAAATCCAAAACTTCCTCCGAACACCTTTATTAAGATCTCACCTCATTTTTTCTTCATCAATGTATGCCTTCGTCTCTGGAAAATTATAATTGGCTTTCTTTATCTCTTTTTTCTTCTCTACTTCAAGATACCCTTTTGCGCAAGAAAATAGTGAAACCTCTTTTAATTATCATGCAGTGGTAGTTGATTCACTTTTTTTGATTCACAAGCTCATCATTACTTTCAATAAGATTAATTCTACCTACGTTAAACATGTGAAGAAATGTGGATTTACGTCCACAAATGAGAAGTGTACACCCAATTTATATAAAATAACCGAACCGACCACAACATCGGTCGTAAAGTCTATGCGTATTATTTTATTTCACAATTTTCACTTTATGTTTTTGACAAGACAGCGGTACCTGTGTTGAGTTTTTACAAAAATAAAAACTCAAGAAATCGATCAAAAACAAACATCTTACGTACTCATCCAAATAACAAAAGTCCCAAATAAACAACCGTCAAGTCAAAGGGCGTCCCATCAAACAAACAATACCATGCGCATTAACTATTTGCTTATTAAACTCAAAGTATTGCTCTTTAAACGGATTTATAAAGTAGGATGGCAGAAGCGCTCTCTTTTAAAAAGCGGGAAAAAAAGATAAACGAAGAGTGTTCGCTCTATTTCAAGAGGCCCGCTCTCAATGTATCCCTCAAAAGTAAAGTCGGTAACGAGTAATTAGCAAATAAAAAATAAATCAAATATGTACAAAAACACCTGATAATCAAAACATGGACGAAATACAGCTTTTGATGAGTGGGTAGGGTAAGAAAGAGGCAGAAAAGGGGGAGAGAAATTACGTTGTTTATTATATCCTTGGAAGTTCAACTCTCTTAAAAGCGTTTTCAAAATTGACATTTTTGTAGCGCCTCAGAAGTTCAAGCTATACTTTCATAACATTGCCAACAAAAATCTCATCAAGTAGTAATGCAAAGATTTTTGTAGCAATTTTTACAATAATTGGCAAAATCTGTAATCGCAATAAACAAGGTATCCAGAAACCACAAAAATCGATACCTTTCATTACTGCGAGATTCAATGCGCTAGCTACACCATGGCTAGCTATTGGCTCAGCATCCAACACATCTTCACTGACCTGCGTAGAAAAAAAATACATGCACTTACATCAACTTCCCTTACATTTAAAACAATAAAGTTAAATAATGGGCATGTCCCTTGACAAAGAAACCACACTTCCGTCACGCTTTCTTACCTGTTACCGTCAAATCTTTCTTTATGCCAACGCGCTGAGACAAAATGCCAACGTAATAATAAAAAAATAAATAACTCGTGCTTGTCAGAGGTATTGGAATGACAAATGGTTGGCAAATAAGAGATGGAGATGATCTGTAAGACCATCTTAAGTTGTAAACAAAAAGACAATTACAAAACCACTAAAATGAATCTGGTCATTACTGGTACCAGTAACTATGTTGCAGGCTCACAGAAAATGTGATATCATACCTTACAACATCAGCTACAAAAAAACACCAGGGCATTTGGTACAATTTACTTAATTGTTGGAAAGGAAAAAATTGTTGTTAACAGCAACATAAAACAGAACAAAAACACAAATCTTGGATCTAGTATTCAAAACGCCTCGGTTGGCAGCTACACAACGATGCAAACGGTCTAGACAACTTGCGGTTGCCCTTTGGATGACTTCAGCATGGCAATTATAACAAGCTTTAAACAGAGTTTTTGAGGATTGTATACCTGTAGCCTCTCTCGACGATAACTGAATTTGATGTAACAGTAAATTCCACATGGTAAACCAAGAACGTTGAGATCTGGACTTTTTAAGGGCTATTCGTTAGGATCAATGTAGTCAGGAGTATTGGGTCTGAGCCTCGGACATGTGGTTTTCGATGTACGGGCCTTTGGTCTATCACGCTGCCCTGTCCATTCATCTCCTCCCGTTGCTTGGCTTACATAGTGCCTCACTTTGGATGCGCGTTTTACCTCTATACATGAGCTATTTCAACGTTTTTTACTTAATTCTATTGCTTTACTGATAAAGTAAAATGAGATAAATTAAACGAGGGCATACGTGTGGAAAATATATGATGTAAAACTAAATGTTCTCTTAGTGGGATAACAGTGCATTTCTAAAACACAAATAACTCTAAAAGTTTCTTAAAATAACCTGCGGTTCTTCCTTAGTTCTTGCTTTTGTCTCATAAACTCTTGACCATCCACCTGCTTTAACGTCATACTCTTGTCCTGCATACATCATGTCCTATTTGCAAAAAGGAAAATGAAGTCACTGTACACCGGAATATCGGGATACCAATTAAAAAATGTGTCGCTTTGTTAAAAAACAAATTAGCAAGACCGGACCATAAATTAGCAGGGCCTTATTGCTATATATCGTTGTTATTTCTGGTACAAAGATAGTTATTACAAATTTGCACCTGTGCACTGGACCTCCAAAAGTAAGAAGCTTTCATGTGGCAGAAGTTATTAAAACTGCAGAGAACCAAACCCCGGATGTTGGCTCTAAACACAAACGTACTACAAATGAATCGTCGTAATAGTTTATTTCAAGTGGTAAAAGTCGCCTGTCATACGCATGCTCACTGGTTTGTACGGTCGTAATCTTCCACTATGTCATCGTTTATTTTATATAGTAAATGGTAGTTATGTCATTAGGTCTCCAATCAGGGCAATATGAATGTTTTCATACTATACAATAACAGTACAGCTGTGATACAATAATGTAAAAGAAGTGGTACATAAATGTAAAAAGCAATAAATATTATATAATTATACCTCATCTTCCTGTTCTTCTTTTATTTCTCTTTGTGGTCCTACACATTGAAAGAAAATTAGTTTCGACGATTTCTTAGTTGCCTCAAATTTAACGCACTTAATTGAAACAGTAAGGTAAGAAGTATAAAGAATCCCCTTTCTTTCCTTCCGCCATCACACAACCCCCGGCGGTGATTTAAATAGTACTGTGGAAGAATCGATGTCTCAATCTGCTTGGTTTTCCTCAAGTAAACCAAAGAACATGTGGCCAATAGATTGGAGACCAGTTTTGTAATAACTGACACTGAAAGCATTCGCCTGAAAAACAAAACTGGGGATTAATGGGGTCAGCCATAGATGCATGCAACTGTGGCAATGGCGTGTATTTACAACCGAAATACTAAATAACCCAATTAAGGGTGCGCGTATGTATTAAGTTAAAGGGAAATTACAGGGCAGTGGTAACTGTTGGAAAAACAAGTGGAAAAATTAAATAAAATTAGGAAAAAGACATTTACAAATTAAAATTCACATGCAATATACATACATAAAATAACGATACAATACAAATTCCACTGTTATACACGGTTCAACTTTCAAGGTGATTGTTTCATCGAAAAATTTTGATAACCGAACAAAAGAAGCCCCGTTTTAGTTACTAATTAGTGATGTCTGAGGGTTCGTAAACCTTACAAATTGGATTTGCTAAAGGGATCCTGCATTTAAATAATGTTGAAGCTAAGCGTGAAGCATATGGAAAAGACTAAAAGCAAGAGCACACCTCTTGTTTTTTCTTGCTTGATATGCTTAATGAACTTGAACTCAACAGGTTCTTACGACGGCGACAGAGCATTATACAACGCCAAACTTATTGACGAGAAAAAGTACTTTTGTCCTGGTCACAAAAACATATATACACAATTCAAAACACCGTATTCTGATGATGACCTTCGCCTATTGATGAAGGAATGCCAGTATGTAAACATGCGTGTACAGCTATGGATTAATGTTTCGAGTAATTGCACTGTAACCACGAGGTTCGAGCCTCGAATTCCCGACAAGAGAAAGCTTTGAAACCTTACAAAAAGCCTATAGTCGGCGAATGAACAGCTTCAGCGGGGCATCGTCTGCTTGTAGCAAATGGAAAATAAGACCTTAAAGCAAAAGTGATTAAATATCCGTATTTCAGGACCATTGGTTACTGGTTGTATGCTACTCGTAGTAAAGAGTATGAAAGGTACGTCCTGGCCCCTTAGAATTCTGAGAAGTAACTTCTGTTTAGCTATTCATAACAAGGTGGAATTTGACTCGAAACTTTCTTGTTCATGTGATTTACCTTCAATTGCTGTTTTATTCTGCAAAAAGGATCTTCTTCAAATTGAAGATTCGACGCCAATCGTTTTAATGTTGTTGATTTAAACCACTATCTAGCTTTTGAAAACGAAATCGGGCATTGCATGCATTATTTCAAGTGAATGGGCAGAGACGGTTAAAAATTACATAAACCTGTATACTCTTTCCTCCAAATGAGGGTGTCGTCACATCAAATTATTTTTCAAAAATTTTCAAACCACAAACATCGTTTTCCAGGCTCCAAGCTTATTAAAATCTCATATTCCTGTTTTATAAGATGAAAGAAATGCATAATGTCCCATCGCATACAACAAAACGTAGGATGCGTCACAACAGCTCATTCATTCCAGGAGGGCAACATTGCAAAACTGATACTACTGTCAGACGTCTTACCTGAGTTGGGAACTTCTCCAAGTGTTCTACAGAATTCCGACGTGGAATCAAGTATAATAGTTCCTAGATTGACATAAAAAATAGCATAGTTTACCAACTTTTCAAAAACATAGATCAAATTTCGAACAAAGCTACCATGTATTAAAATGGTTAGTACAAAAATTGTCACCTGAACTGAAACTTAAGTGCCTTTTCTTCCATTTCGAGAAAATTTACTCCATTTTTTGGTAATAATCTAAGTATATAGAATCTAAAGTGCCTTTCTACGTACTCGACTGGAATAAAAAGTATTTCAATAGAAAACCGACCTAATTCCAACACACTCATTACCCACTAATTCAAACCAGTCTTTTTGACTTACCAATCCTCTACACGAAGTCCCTTCGACGACATTATACAAAAACACTTTGTACAGTTAATAACATCAAGCGTAAAATACTCACCACAAAAAACACCAACAAATTGTAATAAGGGTTCAAACCAACAACTCATTTTTAATTATCATAGGCAAATTCCCTGGTCATGTCAAGCGCAACAACGAACTATTTACACAAACTATTGCACGCTCTTTATAGCTGCTGTTTTCGAGAGTGCAACAATGACAATAATAGGTTGTAGTGGCATAAGCGATAGTCACTTTCAGCAATAGCTATTTGACTTGACACAACAACAAAAGTAAATCATGAAACCAAATGAATGTACAGGCAAAGCTGTGAAACGATATTTAACTTTAAAATCAGACAATAAATAAAATGTAAAAAATCTTGATGAAATGAAAAAAAACTAGTTCCACTTTGCTCCAAAATCAAAAAGTGAATAAATCGGAAAATTTAAAATTTTATATGGGCCCAAAACAAACAAAAATTTATCAAATCGAACTACTGAAATAGCTAACCTCGAAGTTTCCGCTCTGGAATACCAGTGTTCCCACTTCCATTCTGTCCTTTTGCAAGAACAGCTTGTGCAACCTAAGTTAATGAAGAAATAAAGTACTAATTCTAATATTCTGCTATTTATTTTAAACCTCTATTCTAGGAGGAGTTCAAGTAAAAAGAACTTTAGGAAAAGAACTTCAGGGCGTGGGGAAACGTTCCAAACGGGGGGCACACTCAGTGAAAGTAGTACGAGGTTTAATTTTTGTATTCGCAAGATATGAAAGAAACATTATGGATTCATAAAAAACTGTCTATATTACCTTGCTTGAAGCTAAAACAAGTGTTATGCATCCTGACAGACTCTCGTGTTGGCCGAGTTGTCTGTGGAACTTTGACCTTAACCTGATATAAGGATTCAGGTTATTTAAGTATGCACTTCTTGTATACCATCCATGCCCCTGTCCACAGTCTTCGGGTATGTGTTCTGTCATTTTTTCTTCCTATAGTGTTTCCAAACGTATGGTTTCTAATAAAGTTTGGGCATTTCGTTATTGTTTTTTTATGTATTTTCACGTCACTCACAAAAGGACCCAAATAACAACAAAGATAAGCAGACTATGTTCCGTCAAAAGCTGAAGAGGAGAAAATAGTGCGTCCCCAAATTAATTTGTGTGGAGGCGATTTTGCACTTTGTCAAGGCTGAACGGAAAACGTTTGGGCGCACCAGTTCACATATAGCAACTGCATTCTATCCACTCTATCAGAGATCTGATCTGCCTCAGGAGTGAGAACTTTTCATGATCAGAAGAAGAACCCTACCATTTTTCTAGACTCACCAAGTTAATTGTGATGTTAATTTTGAGATCTAGGAGCCTATTCAGGCATTTTGATTCATTTACCATGGCGCTACATATCAAATTAGATGGGGCATTAAGGCAGTATAGTCAATGACGGACATAAAGAAGTTTATTTTTGGATTGATTGAATGTGACAAGCCATATTTTACCACAAAAAGACCCAATGAAAGGCTTTTCTCGTCAAAACTTCTTAATGCACATCGATTGACAGGAGTATCATAAGACATTAAAAGATAACCGACTTCAGGATAACAAGGAATTTGTTAATAATGACAAGACACAGTGTGCGTTAAAAAAAAATTTTCTGGAGAACCCCTGCATTAACTGTTTCGGTAACAAAAGGATTGACTAATGACAACAACTTTAAGCTCCTGTAAGGAATGATTTGATGGCGGCAGGAATACTTCCATTGATTCCATAGCTTGAGGATTGTGCAAAAGTGACAAACTTTGTCAAATGTCTTGCAGATATCTACGGCAATAGCTCTAGCCATTGTCAAGAGCTTCACTCATGGGTGATCATAGTTAATACATTGGCAGTAGATATTGTGAAGCGAAAGCCATAATGGTGGTCAAATAAGAGATTATTTTTCCTTGCATGTTCAGGAACATGGTTTTTAATCCAAGATGGAAAACGTTTGCTTTTGATGAGGAGTATTCGATGTTTAATAACCTCATTACGTCTATGTTTTAGGAATCAAAATCATCTATGGTATAGATTAACCGTCTGTTTTAAATTTAAAGAAATCGTTACAAGAAGCCGAAAGCGAAACTAAGGGTGTTTTTAGTTACTGTAAAAAAAAGGTATTGATGATTACTATTTCAATCCTTTAGCAGCTTGACCAATAATGCAGCATAACCTAGATTTATTTAGCTTCCCCGAAAATAGCATTTGACCCGCGACTAAAATGCTACAGCCAGGACGATATAACCCAAGTCAATGGGACCAAATCGCAACTCACTAACAACTCAGCGATCTCGACATTTCATTGAAAGAAAGGAACTAAACATCCAATTGTTTCCTTGTTCTAAATTCTCTGCAGCTTATAAAATGCACTACAGTAAATCGTGCTATTAAATCTTAATTGTCTCTTTGTAATTTTGAGGAAACTGCTATAAACTTGTTCTCTCTCATTATAGGCCTCCATCAACCTATGCCCTCCCCAACTGTCTGTGCTTGTTACGCAGTCCAAAACTGTGAACTCGTGTTTCCCGGCATTTTTTGCACTTTTCAAATACATCAGACATCTATTACATTTTCATCATTCCCATAAACTCAGTAATTAAAATGATGCCAGGTTTTTTGTCAAACTTACTTACCTCGAGAAAATTCAATACATATTTTAACCTTGATAAAATAACTACATTTTGGTGTTAAACTCTGTGCTTCCAAATTTTTTAAAGACTGTATCAGGAACGGAAAAGGATCATCTTTTTTCCATTATTAGGATCCAAATGAAAATGAATAAAACAAGAAACAAATGTAATTCAAGCATTTGGTCTCCCAAAATACATCACCAACAAACAATTCTAAACAATGCTCATACGAGCTTTAAAAACAACAAAAGCTCGATTAATTATATCAAGTAAATTCTGGGAGTTTGAAATAAAAAAGCACCCAAAATCTCACACATGCAATGTTAACAATTCTGAATGTAATATGCAAGAAAGTTTAGAAATGGTGGTTCCATAAAAGACCACATGTCTATTCAAAATAAGAACTGGATGGTTCGATATGAGGTTGCAGTGACAAGGCTCTTTCCAAGTTACTATAGGTTATAGGTAAACACTACTTGAAATATTTCATTTGTACTTTTTCTTTAAGGTCAGTAATTACCTGCTATTATCAGAAATTATCAATACTGTCAGCACACCAATGTTAATGCACAAGACTGACCTTAAAGCCCTGGTAGTGAAAAGATAACAACATGGCCCTTGATCTAACTATTTCATGCCCCACCCAACAACACTGAAATAGTAATTGCTCACCCTGTCAACAACACTGGAATCGCACACTTATCCCATCTGATATTCGGCCTGATGTCTTTCTGTTTACAGTTAAACACGTTCACATGCCAACAAGCACAGGCTTCTTCTTTCTAAATATTTAACTTGCGGGAAAAGGCGCCAGGAGGATGGGGGGGGGGGAGGGTTAATGGCATAACGTGTCAAAATGTCCTTAACTTATCTTAAAGGCAACAACCGTGGTCACAAATGAGTAAAATACAGACATATTCAAGAAAACGAAATTCTCGCACACTATTCTAAGTGAAAAATTACAGTACCCATGTATGTACATATTTTAGTTATGTCAAAAAGGGAATTATTTATTGGCTAGTTCTTTTCTCATTAAAATAAACAAACTATCACAATTCATATGCAGCCAAAATCCTAGCAATTTGTACACAGTGTTTATTGGCAAAATTTAAGTAAAGTTGCACTTTTTCACCAAACACTTCTATAAAAAATATCGGTACATCACAAGCAATATTTCTTCAAAATCTAAAGTCAACCACATTACTTTTTCGGCGCCAACAGCTTCATTCTTATCTTTCAACTTGAGTTTTCTTGATCTTTGTAGTGCCAGCTTAAGTTCCAGTTCTGCTTCGTCATTATCAACCAAATCGTCATTGGTTACCCCATTTTCAGCATTTTCTTAAAAGAAAGCATTAGGTAAGGTGACATAACATCAACAAAAGTATGCCAGGTTAGGTCAATAGACTCTATATACAAATTATGGGAGCTCTGTAACTATTTCAAAACAATACCTATAGTCAGAAAAAGAACTTTTTTTACTTTCTTGGGGTATCTGTTAGTTCCAGTAATTTTTACCTCTGACAAGTAAGGAGAAGATTCTATAATTATCAACCCAGTCGTCGTTGGCTTACCAATTCCAGCTGTTTTCTTTTCGTAAACAGTGCAAAGGCACAAAATATAATCCAGAATACTTACACCTGAAGAGAAAATATACTATGCATACAAAAACAAAGATCTATATAAATTCAAGAATTACCTCAACCGATAAATTTGTCAAATAATAACATGCCATAATAAAATTAGAGCGATATATATATAGTAATGAAAATTTGATTATTTCTTTTAAAACGTGTGCAAAAACTACTGATACACACTGGCTCAATCAGTGAGGGAAATGAGCAAAGCGCATTGCATGTAGTAAAACGTAGCGAGGTAATAACATGATTATGGAGGTTTATTCTACCATCCCCATTATATGTTGTTAGAACTATTATACCATCCTCGCAGACCGTCTGCTTTTGTTAGGCTTGCTATTAGCTACCAAATTTCTCTCTCTTCATGAAATAACATTTCAAGGCCTTTTCAAAGCCTTTTCTATTTCGCAAACTTTGCAAAAATACAGACCGAATTCTTCTTTAACATCACTAACCAAGTTTTCAAAATCCGAGCTACCGTACTGAACAAATACTGATATTAAACATAATAATAACTGTTCGTATGGCGCACTGTTCTCGCCATACTTTTATTCATTTATTTATTCAATATCTTGTCACCTTAAATATATACTATCAACAGCAAATTTCAATAAGAGGTTTTGTATTATCAAATGCTATTACGTATACTTGTGAAAATTATCTGAATGGCATTAAATCTACATGGCATAGGGTATAACAGATAAATTCCTACCTGCTTCTTCATCAGAAATATCCATACTGACTGGCTCCTTGTCAAGAAATATAAAGAAATGTACAGAAATATTTACATAACGCAAAAATAATACTTTTAATATTTGCATACATAAATATCTATACATGTATATATATATATATATATATATATATATAAATATTAAATCTGAGACTTTGAAATACCAATACTTGGTTGATGTCTAAAGGGGTTGTCTATTTCATGAAAGGTCTCTTTTGCCTTGGTTAGTAAGCCTCCCAGAGATGGTGTCTTGACAAAAAAAGCCTGGTGACGGTATTACCTTCTTAACACCTCTCTTTTATGAGGGTAATGTGTGGTACACAGTATCTGCTGCCCCTCCATTTAATACCATCTCTNTTTACATAACGCAAAAATAATACTTTTAATATTTGCATACATAAATATCTATACATGTATATATATATATATATATATATATATATAAATATTAAATCTGAGACTTTGAAATACCAATACTTGGTTGATGTCTAAAGGGGTTGTCTATTTCATGAAAGGTCTCTTTTGCCTTGGTTAGTAAGCCTCCCAGAGATGGTGTCTTGACAAAAAAAGCCTGGTGACGGTATTACCTTCTTAACACCTCTCTTTTATGAGGGTAATGTGTGGTACACAGTATCCGAATACCCCTCTATTTAATACCATCTCTAATACCCCTCCATTTAATACCATCACCCGTACAGTTCAGTTTGCCTGTTTAAGGATGGCCTGGGTCTAAGTGATGGTTTTCGGCATCTATTTCTATTTTCAATATTCTTATGACATATTTAATGAAACAAATAGGCCCGAGTAGACAGCAGACTTTGGATGGTCAAGGGTTTAAAGTGTCCGGACACAACACTGACTTTTCATCCGAGAGTGTAGACTCGTGATGTGGTAGTACTGCCTCTACAAAGACCTGGGAAAACCTGTTATCTCCACAAAATAATGTCTTAGCTTTCCGCAATGTTAGAAGTCTTCGTCCTAATTTTTTTCTTTATGAAAGGTATCCTTCATTTCGAGTGTCCTAATATTTTTGTGCTTTATGAGAGAGCCTCAGAGACGGTGTTAGTAACAGGGATCTTTATTTTGACGACTATATACATTTGTTTCGACAAGACTCTGTAACTCAGATTTACGGTCTTGCTATCTACGCTCGATAGGATCTCCCAGCTGTTACAATTAAAGAACTCGAATCTAAAGAAAAGCACCTCATGTACTTTAGTCTTTTTTCAGGCCACTTATTTATTTATTTATTTTTCTTGTATCGCTATCCTTCCTCTGTCTCTGCTCAGTTACTGCGACAGTATCAAACTCAAATGATAAGGCTTTGGACAAGCATCCCACTGCAAAAATCTCAGTATTTGGTGACTTCAATGTTTATCATATTACCTGCTTAACTTGCTTTAATAAGACTGACAGTAATTGAGAAGTTACAACTTCGCGCTTGCTCATAAACTTGAACAGGTTATTGATTTTAACGTTAGATTTTCTAATAATGATGCAGGAGAGCTCACCCTTATAGGTTTTTTCACTTCTGTTCCTGAGTACTGTACAGTTACATCTTTATCTCCTTTTAGACCTTTTGACCGCGTTGTTGCCACTGTGGAAGGTAAGCCAACTGTTTCAAATTTTGTTGACAAGGCACATCACAATAAGACTATTAAATTTGGTCAGCTCACTCGGATAGTCTTCTTTTGTCAAACTTTGGGTGACATTTCTTAGGATTCAGTCTCCACCAAATCAGCTTCTGATGATACAACTGAATTCACAGAATGGGTTCAGGTTGGTATTAAACCGTTTGTTGTAGTTTAAAAGTCAAACGTAACTCTCCTACATTGTTCAATGGTCGATTTTTTTCTGGAATTGGTCATCGCAATTATTTCTATGCTCAGTTTTAACGTGATTAAACTATGGACCCCGGGTTTCTTTCAGACGTACTAGCAAAGCTTGTAAAAGAAAGATTTTTTATGCTAAAACTGCTAAGCCGAGTATATCTATGAATCTATTTTTCTATGCCTTCTAGAGTAAAGGCCGATCTCCTCCCTAGGCTGTTTTCTCTCTGTTAATTCTATTCTAAATAACACTGATTGTTCTTTGCCAGATTTTACTTTAAAAACTGATCAAATTTTGGATTCTGTTATCAAAAACATAAGGTTGGTTGCCAAGATTATTCATGGGCTTGATCAACCTAAAGCTTTTAGTCTAGATTCGATTCCTGTAGTTGTCTTAAAAGAGTGTACTGCTGACCTATATTAATTGTTGCGCAAAATTCCACTCCCTTCTTTTCAATCTTCCTGTAAGGTCTTTAATGTTGTCTCCCTGTCTTCGAGAATTCATATTATTTATCTGACCTTCACAAGTATCGAACTGTAAGTCTTCTTTCTGTTATTAGTAAAGTCTTTGAACGACTTACAAACAATGCACTGGTGGTATTCTTGCAGAACATAGATCTTTTTGTTGACATTCAGTAAAGAGTTAAAGAACCATGCTCCACTGGTGACCTTTTGACTGTAATCACAAAACGTAACTATTAACTTAAGGATAGGTCTGGCAATGGGGGTCGTAAACTCTGGGTATTTTCGAAGCATTTGATAGGATGTGGCATGCTGGATTCTCTCATAAAAAAGTCGTCATATCGACCGCACTAACTTTTCCCCTTACGATGTCTGTACTTTCAACGAGAATTCGGCACAAGCTACTCACAAATCTACCCAACAAGCAAGCTATCTAAGCTGAGTCGTTGACGTAACTTACGTTGTGCAATCGGTGTTTACAAGTTATTTGATCAAACGGATGCACTATCTTTCTGAATCTTTTGAATGCTAAGAGTGCTACATAAAGACTTAAATATACCACAGAACACTTTTCACTAAGCTTTGGTGAGGGTATTTTTACATACCACTCACTTAACTTTTTACATAAATGGTTCTATTTCAAAGGCTAAGGAAATATAGATTCGAATGAACAAACAAGAAGGTAGAAGTCAATGTTGCATCCTAAATTCACAAATAAGTGTATATCATCATTCGATATGTTCTCATTACTTTTAGGCCAATCCAATTACCCTAATTAATTCTATTTTGTAAATACCATGATGATTTGAATCATGCCGAAAATGTCTTCGACTTTAACAAAATCACACAATTCCGAAGGCGAATTCCTGCTACGACTGTAGTTATAGCTACCACAGTTGAAACGTCGAAAGCAAGGATTACGGTCACCGTATCAGTACTAAGCCATTCCTCCCATATCGCCCGTCGAGAGATTCAAAAAGGAGAGCGTGCTACTCCCGTTAAGGTATTTTCGGCAGAATTCCAGACGTTAGTGACTGATCCAAATCATAAGTTACGTAAGAACATAATAAAATCTAAACGTTCTCTATAAACACCTCAGCTAATGGTACTGCGGTTAAATAAATACAGTTTAGGGGCCATCCATTTATTACGTTAGCATAAAATTGGCCATTTTTCGACCCCCCTGCCCCTTGTTCGCACCTGTTCGAAGGCAAGTACACCCCACCACCCCCACCCAACCCGTGCGAATGTACGTTAGACTTTTTTGGACCGTCGTTGGAAGTTTGCATTTCGATAAATAAGTCTAAAACTATGTCATTGATTCTTCTTTTATAGAAGCTCACATGCTTAAATTCGAAAAGTAAAAAATTGACGTCAGGCTATTGTTGTGAGAGTTCTATGAAGAACTGTATTTCGACAACCTAAACCAAATCCTATATAGATATCCTCTGCCATCAACAACCTGAAAAATGGGAAAAGCCCAGGTCTAGATAATATCTACTCTGAATATATAAAATCTGGCGGTGAACCTCTCCTCAATGCACCACACCACCTATTCAATTGCATCCTAACAACAGGAACAGTACCACAACTTTTCAAAGAAGCTCTCATTGTTGTGATCTACAAGAAAGGTAATCGACTTGACTGTGGCAATTATCGCCCGATAAGCCTACTGAGCCACGTCTACAAACTCTTTGTTAACATAATTGCAGCCCGAAACAAAGCAGACCTCTATGCGTCTTACCCTAAAACACAAGCGGCGTACCAACTTGGCAGAGGAACCATCGAGCAAATATTAGTCCTGGAACAAATAATCGAAAAGTCTATAGAATTTAAGAATCCTGTCCATATTACTTTCATTGACTTTGCGAAAGCCTTTGACAGTATCAAACTTTCCTGCCTATGGAGCCTAACAGAGAAAACACCCATCATCAAAAAATTCATCAACCTTCTGAAATAATCATATGACAGCTCAAAGGCATATATCAAAACATATATTGGAACGTCACGATGTATTGACATTCTGAAAGGAGTAAAACAAGGTGATGTGCTATCTGCTATTCTATTCTGCATCGTCATTGCAGCACTCGTGCTTCAAGTTGAAAATGAATGCATATCTGGCTTCTCAATTGGCGGTCACACCCTTTCCAATCTGAGATACGCAGATGACATCGCTGTTATAAGTAAATCACGTTGCGAACTGCAAACTTTCCTCCATCTCCTAACTTAATACGCAGCCGAAGTCGGCTTGAAAATTACTGTTTCCAAAACCAAGTGCATGACAACCGATAAAATCAACACAAATCTCCATCTTACCATTGATAACAATGAAATCTCTCAAGTAACTGAATTTATTTACCTGGGACATAAACTCTCCTCTAAAAATGACGTTCTTGTAACTGTCCAACATTGCATCGGCCTGGGATGGGCGGCCTTTAACAAGAATAAAGCAATGCTAAGCTCAAAAAGGATATCATATCAACTAAAATCGAAGATCTTCAACACCTACGTGTTACCGGTAGTTCTTTATGGACTGGAGTGTGTTAATTGGACCTCAAAATCCTTGAAAAAACTTGTCGTTTTCCAAAATCATGTGATGAGATTATGACAAACAGAGGACTGTCTGATCACACACGAATTGAAGACCTACTTCATACAACAAAACTCACTTCCATCAAATCCACAATTAAATCTAGGGTCTTGAAGCTCTTCGGTCACACCAAACGCTGTACTCAGGGCGTAAGCAAAATCTGCCCAGGGGGAATGGTGGAAGAAAAAAGAAGTAAAGGAAAACAACCAAAATGATGGCGCGACAACATTAGCCATTGGACTGGACGAAACCTGATGTCACTGAACACCGTAGTCAAAGACAGAAGTTTATGGAGACAGTTATCACAATCTGCCGAAGGCGGAGTAGGCGAATGATGATGATTGTTGTGAGAAATAAACGCAATTATAATTAGATAGAAGCCGAGTACAAACGAAAGTAATTCCAGATAAACAAACAATAAAATTTGTAAAAACAGATAAGAATAATTACACCTGCACACCTGTCTTTCGCTGTCACTACATTGTGAAAACTGAAAGCAAAGATGTTTTTAATGTGAACATTCTCACCTTGTGAACCCAATTCCCCCCTCCATCCCTCAGTGCGAACGTAATAAATGGATGGCCCCTTACATGTTGTTTTTATATAAGTAAATCTATTTACAACTAATAAGGTTTAAAACAACACACGCGGTAAACACTTCTTCAACAACCGCAGCATAGTTACATACCTGCGAATAACCGTGAGGGTTCGGATTTCTTGACCGCGAACTTGTCGCTGCTCCTTTGGATTTTCTATAAAAGAAGATTCCAAACGATTAGTAAGAAACGTTTATACTCAGTATCTCCCTGAAATTGAATCTTAAGACTGGGGGGGGGGGGGAGAGTAGTTTTTTCTGACATCACTAACACAAGTTTCGGGAGGCATTTTGGAAACAGCTGGTAAATTCACCCAAAAGTAAAGCATAAAATACGAGTTTAACTGAAAAAAAGCCTCAGTTTAAAACAAAATGTTCCAGAACAGTACTCTAAAAACAGATTACACGAGGCAATCCTAAAACTAAACATACTTCTTTAGAAGAAGGAACAAAAAATGGTTGCTAATGAGCGCTAAAGAAGTCCCTGAATCGATCACACTGTGAGAGCGTTTAGTTACACTTCTTTAAAAAATTACAGCAATTTTCCTGTTGTTTATTACACACAAGAAAGTAAAAATCAATCTCACGTGGCGGAAATGGAAAAAGAGAAATTGTATACCAATTTTCGTACATAAAAAACTTCCTCGGTCATGTAGGCCCTCATCTGAAGTTGAAAAACAACTAATTTTTTAAGGGCGTAGAAAACATTGTTGCTCCGATTCGTGTCTACTCACAATGATTGAAAAGTTCAAAAATTGCCAGATCTATTCAAACCAGCCTAGTCTTACAAGCGGTAAAGCATTTTCAAATGTACTAAACAACTGTATAAAATCAGCTTCAATTCCTGGCAAATGTGTAACAGGTCTACAGCAAATAAATACAGTAGTTTTGATGTTACAATTTGAAATTCAAAAACAGATTTTTCATCAATTAGAAGTAGGAAAAGAGCTTTGCATAACATAGAGGCAAAATATCCTAAACAACCTATATGTAGCAGTTCTTGAAAATTCACGATCAAGATTCAAGACCTCCCTAATAGTAATCGCACTTTAGAAAAAAACCCAGCACCCTACGCCTTATCAACTGTTAAGTATTAAGGGTTACAGTCCCAGAAAGAGCAGATCTACCACAGAATCTAAGATCTATAAAAATTATCAGTAAGGACTTAAAGACTCAATTTTTCAAGATATGGATTAATATATTCTGCTACTGTCTTGGGCATATTCTGAGTATGTAGTGTATGGCTATTTATTTTAATTCCATCCAACTCTTCAACAATTGTTTCTTAAAACCTTAATTTAAAGCACCAGTTTGTTGATACTATCCCTAATGTGACGTGCAAAAATTTTCGTACCTCATCAAAGCAGCTATTCCATAAAATTGGGTGGAGAAATCTGTCCAACCCATAATCATGTTCATTTAAAGCTTGTTTCTAATTGTCGCTTTCATTATTATTGTTATTATTATTATTATCATCATCATCATCATCATTATTATTATTATTACTATTAGGTTCTGTTTTCCTTCTGCATTTTCAATGATTTTGGACCATACTCAAAGGTCCTAGGTATTGGGGCATGACTTCTTTCCTTAGTAATACCCTATGGAAAGCTCTGAGTGAATTACTTTTCCAACACTATCATGCCGCCATTTCTCGTACTGGTTTGATTATTTTTATCAAGAAAAAGCTACAAATAATTCTAGCAAATATTAATAACTTCCAATAATTGTTAGGCAAAAACTAACGATAGAGCCATATATTTATGGGTTAATAGTCTAGAGAAGTCCTGACATCACTTTATGAATAAAGGCCTCGCTATCTATTACTATTGTTCTTTGTATTTCAGGTATTATCCGTTTCGTGGCATCCTGTTCGTCAAACATTACTGGAATTGCGCTCAACGCCTTCTTTACGTGTCTACCGTGTGGACCAACAGTTACTGATACAATGTTAATCTCAAACTCAGGGAGTCTTCGTCTCATTTCGAATGCAAACTGTCGGAACTTCGTTAGTTTTTCTAATTTCTTAGTTTCTTCTAATTTCTAATTCCTAATTACTATTATTTTTATCTTCAAAATTATTTACTAGAAGGACCCGGTGGAAGCCATCGGTATAGGTTATTTATTATGTCTTCAGTCGTAAGCTTTTTCTCATTTACCTTTCGAGAGATGCTTCTTCCATCGTCAAGCTACTGAAGTTATTAGGAAAAGCTATTTCATACCTTGACAGTGCAGACGAGTTGTTTTGAGGTGTGGCGCTATACCTAAAGGTACATGGTATGCTGTTGGTATGCTGTTGCTGTGCTGAAGGGAATGGATTGTTTCTTTTTTTTCTTTCTGTAGGAGTTGTTTACTTGTACAGAATCTTTTTTATATTCCCAGTGTAGTCTTTTGTCCAGCAGTACTCCGCTATGTCATGAATCCTGATGTCGACTTTCTGAACAGCTCTCTCGTTCTCTTTTTTCCTTTGACCCAACCAGCGCTTTGACTCTCCAATGTAGAAGGCAGGGCAGCCCCTACAATATCATCTAAAAACTACATTGTTCTTTTCGTCAAATGGGACTGGATCCTTTGGCTTTGAAAGTACCGTCCTTTGGGTGGATACAGTGAAAAATGAACATTTGACATTGTGTTATCGAAGAACCAGTCTTAGCTGCTCACTGATGCCCTGCACACAGGGAAGGCATATTTTCTTTACACATTCTTTTTCTTCTTCATGGTTAGACCTGGTAGTTTCTCGTAATGCTCTCTGGACATCATTGGTATGATATCCGTTGCACAAGGGAACCTTTTGATGGTGCCTTTCTTCCTTTCTAAGGTCATAAGGGTTTGAAATGCTACTTCTTTCCTTTCCAAACAGAGTGGTGATGACACTATTACGAGGTGAAACTGGATGGTATATTGCGTTATTGGGATACTGATAGGTGTAAGTAGTTTTCCTGTAGATGGAAACAGAAATGGTGCACTCAGTTTGTTTCTTTGCTAGAACATCAAGAAAGGGTAATTGTCTTTCTTCTTCTTTCTGCATGGTGAATGTAATATTTGGATTAAGATTGCTGATGTAATCAAAGAAGCCCTGTAGATGATCTTCTTTAATAATTGCGAAAACATCGTCAACGAATCTTTCCCAGACAACTGACCCTTGGTCTGCTGTTGATAATGTTGTATTTTCAAATACTTGCATGGATCTTTCACCAATTACAGACGATGTAGGAGCTCCCATCACAACGTTGGTTTGTGTGCATATGTTATTGTTGAACAGGAAATACTTGAATGGCCAAATCCCAGTGTCCAAACTTTATTCTTTTTTACAGCACCCTGTGGAGTGCTCATGCCATTTCGTTGATGGAGGCTCTATTTTCTACATACCCTCCAATGTACATACTTTCAAACATTATGATGTTTTAAATCCTCTCTCTGGGCAAGCACATTACATTCACAAACAATTTGAGGAACAGTTCAATTTCGTTCTCCACAAATTCTACAAAGAGGGAAGTCTCCACTTTTATCTACAAAATTATTAATATTATTTGTTATTATAGCTTGTTCTTGATCGCTAATTATCAGTGCTTCAGTGCACCCTTACAAATCGCTCGACGTAAATAATTTTCACGAATTTATTGCATCTTTCCTCTACTGGTCTCTTGGATACTGTACATACATCCTTTTGTCTTTCCAAGAATTTAAAATCTTTTCTATTCTTCGCTTGTTGAATTCTTCTGCTCTCAGAGTATCATTAGTCAGGACGGCACCATGCCTCTTAACAACCACTTAGAGTGGTTGAGTCTTATTTTTTACATACCAGCCAAGATTATTTCCTTCCGCCAAAGTCTTAATCTTCGCAACTTATCAGCCCTCTTCTTCCCTCACTTCGCCGCATATACAATCAATCAATGTCAATTTTAGGAAGAAACTTTTTGCTCTGGATAACAAGAAAGATAAAATCTTTCTTGAAAAAAGTTGATCCCGTAAAAAGTTGATCAGATTATCAGCCATGACTGTGATCCTTAAGTTCTCCAATAAATACGAGTGGGGTATAATGTCACAGGCCTTTTTGTAATTAATCTTGGCCATTCCGTGATTAGTGTGTCTCTCTTTGTAATCTCTCATTACACTTTTATCTACGAGAAGTTGATCTTTGATCCATCTACTTTTTTGTCGGTATCTCTCCTGTTAGTTGCTAGCCTATTATTGGCTTCCAAAAAATCATAAATCGAGTATGTGATTTTACCTGTCAGCAATGTCAACATAAGTGGCAGGCATGATACTGGTCTAAAGTGGTCAAAAGCTGTTCCTTTACTTAGAGCTCTCTAACATTAAGACACTTCATCCAGTTCATCCATTTAGGAATTTCATCTCCAGTAACCATCAAATCATTTATTTGGTCAGCTATTTTCATGGTATGCTGAAAGGTAATTTGTCCAATAACCTTGGACTCCATCAGGCCCAGGGCACTTCAAGTTCGGTCTCTTTTCAGACTGTTTAGCGACCATATTAACTGTAACTCCAAACCCGATTTGTTTCTCTTTACTTCTCCCTTTATCTTTCAATTCCTAGAACCAAGCTGCATTTTCATTACGTTTGACTTCTATATCCCATGTTCCACTTCAGAATCGGTTACTACCATCAGCGTCATGTTTGTTAGTAAACTTTCAATTCACCAGTCGGTTTCAACTTATTCATTCAAAATTTTTCGACTCTTTGCTCACACTTAACCTTCAAGCGTTTCCCTTGGGGGCGTTGTTTTCGTTCTTCTATTACAGTGCCAAAAGTAATGTTTGAATGATTATTTTCTCTCCAATCCTTTGTATGTTCTTTTTCTTCTGTCTATTAGGAATGCTAATGTTTTTCCTAAGTTCTTTAATCAATTTTTCAATCCTTCTTTTCCATCATGGGTCCTTCCCAGCATTCTGTGCTAAAGGGTCTCAAGCCAATATCTCTACTAACAAAAATTCAAAAAGCTTTTTAAACACAATCTCTTTCTCATCACGAGACAACACTTCGACATGATTGAACGTTACATTGCTATTGACCTCAGCACCTTCATTAACATTTTCAGGTATTTAAACATTTTCAATAGTTTCTGGGACTTCATCATCAACCTCATCTATCTCAACACTATCATTCAATACCCTGCAAAAAACGATTTGAAAGCCAACCGTTCGTTCTGATCATTCTGACTTGATCACAAAGTCCCTTTGTAGCTCCTGTTCCTCTCTCAAAATAACATGAATTCGCTTTTTGTAGCCTCAGAAAAATTATCCTTTATCATTAACAGGTTTACTTAAATACCAACACTCTATTACAGCAATCTTCTGGTCTCTATTTCATTATATCCCAGCAGTAGTTTGGTGACGATCGGGACCACGTTGCTAAGCTATAATACATCTGTCGATCGAAGTACCTTTGGTGATACGTTCGGCCCTATTAGCGTCGTTGGTAAAAACATTTTGTTCTGACATATGACTCATAACAGGGCTAGTGGTAATTGGGTGTCTAAGCCACCAGTATATTTATTACGACATCATCTCTCCACAACCGGATGCATTTTACGTCGTTGCCAGATCATTACTGTAATCATGACTATTACTATTATAATCATCAGCAGCATCTGTTCCTTTTTCCCTCCTTCTCTTCCTCCTTTTCTCCCCTCTACCTTTTCTTCTTCTTCTTTGAGATAACATTTTCTCTACATTCCCTTAAGCAGCCTTACCAGTACATGAGGCTCACAAAAATTGTGACTTCTACAGCACTTATTCAGTCCCCATAATAATACTTTAAAATATTTTAATTATAATTACTAGAAATTAACTTTCTTTCTATTTTCTATAATATTCATCATCTTTCTTTAGTAACCCTTATTCTATCGTAAAGTGGGCAACATTACCCTGTTAACCGGTATAAAAATCTTGCATCTTACTTGTGAAACAATAACATTTACTGATATTTTCTATTAAGGCTACAATTGCCTGTTCCCATCAGTTAACATTAGCCCCATTAAACTTGTTAACTTTACCTTCAGTATTACACCAAGATCCACTAAATTTAATTTTCGATGCATTAAATGATACCATTCATAAACCACCATTTCTATTTCTAAACATTCTCATCAAAAAATGTAAATGTATATAAACGTTATATGTATATAAACGTTATACTAAACAATTTACAACGGTCGTACCTGGAACCATGATCTCTGGCAGCAATATTTTCCCCCATTGGTATCAAGTCATCTGCCTAATGGTAAAAACAAAGTTATCTATATCATTATTTCCTCTCTGTGCAAAATAAAAAGTAATCGCTAAGGACTTAATTTTCGTGCAAACCAAATTTTATTTGGCCACATCAATTTCAAAAACTTTTATCTCAATACAATACCCTCAACTAAACTATCTCTTTTGGTAACTTCGTCTTTACTAGACCCATCTAGATAAACTGCTTCTTGGAGTGAAGTCTCTGGCAAATTTTAGCCATCCTACATTCCAATACATGACATAAATATTACATAACACCCATATATCATATATTAGAAAAAAATGCGCGAAGAGGCAAATTGTGAGAGAAACTGATCACATGAAATGTAACAAAATGAGCAAGAAAAGCTCATCAAAATACTGTCCATAAAAAAGACTAAAACAAGGCACATTTGGTCGACGAGACAAAGGTTGAAAGGTAGCAGCGAGACCAAGACCAATCAAGTTACAAGTACGAGTCTGAACTCCATCAGGAACATCAAGATGAGATGGGGGAGTACCTCTCCAAATGTGACAACAGTACCCCCATGCAAGGATGGATGGTTAACTTTTTAGGAATACAAAATGGACTCGTGCGTACGCTTCTATCTACCAGGAATACAAAGAGTCAACCTTTTAAGAAGTAGACTTACCAATAATAAATATAGTAACTGTAAGAAAGATCCGGAAAAAAGGATAGACTAAGCATCCTTAATGATGAGGACTCCTCAAGAGCAGAAACAACCTCACCAGGATCGGAATGAAAATAATAGTCCATGAATAAAAAAACAATAAGAAAGATATAAACTCGGTTTTTTCATTGCGCAACAATCAGTTTCGTTTTTGCCATATTGAAAGATGTCAGTCATTTGCTTCGCTATACTCTGGCAGCTTAAAGGTTAGGTTCTAAATCTTCCGCAGATCTGACTTGTTTCTGCTCAGTTCCCTTGCCAACAGTTCCCTGCCTGGACTATATGGATGTCTTAATAGGCGTTCTTTTAATGAAAGCAGGCCACACAAATTTAACACAAAGAACAGAAGAAAATGTTTTTATGGGTTTAATTTTACCACGTGCAAATATGCTTTTAAATATTCTAAAACTTACACCTGCTATGTCTAACCGCTTTATCAGGATCATGTGACTTACTAAAAGAAAAATCAGTCTTTGGCTCTAAACGTAGAAAATAGTTAATTAATTGATGAAAATTTGTAGCAAACAACTATTGAAGTTGGCTGGCGCAATTGACAACAAGTGAAGGTAATTGGTCCAGCAGTTATTGAGATTCATATCTGAGGTCAGGCGGTCAAGGTCAAGGTCATCGTAACCTCAAATTTCTAAAATGAAAAATCACGCTAAAATTTAATGTCACCAATAAACATTGGCTCAGCACTCACTAATAACTACCAACCTAAACATTATACTATTTAAATATTTACTTAATGATCTCTAATATTTACTATTAATAAAATACACGAAAGAAGAGTACTTCATTTTCAAATTTATCAAATTTGTTTCTACTCCTTTCGAATATTTTAAAAAGAAGCCTGCCCACGACTCATTCTAAAGATAGACCTAAAAAAGAAAGAATTAATTATATTTTGAAGTCAAAATAAATTTTAGGATCCCTCACTTGGGAAAAAAGGCCCACTAACGTCTTTAAAATTCTTAACAATTTAGTTAAAAAGAAACCTAAATTATCAAGTATATGTTGATCCTTTAAATAGTAGGGCACACGATACTTATTTGTCTGCTAAATCTCAACTAAAATGCTATGAAAATTGAAGCAATATTAGGGGGGGGGGGAAGTAAAAGGAACTATAAAATACTTTAAATAAATTTCCCAACAAGAAGATAACATAAAAAGATCAAGTGGAAATTAACGAGAAGCTTAAAAAACAAGAAGAGCGAGTTTGGAAAGGTGCCTTTTAAGTAACCTTTACTCTAATTGCAACTATTTCTCCGAAAATCTCTTTTGAGAACAATCTTTCGCCATATGGCAGACTTTGGAATAATCAAACAGCAAGTATTTCAGTTTTAAGTTACATGGGGAAAGAACGTTACGTTTCTTTACAAACAGCTGAAGCCAATGCAAACTAAAACAATCAATATCAATATTCACCTTCACAGCTTCACGTTTTCTGACTTTTCTTTTCTTCTTTGGTTTATTAAATTTCACCTTGTAAAAATAACAATTTTTATAAACTGATTTGATAAAATAAATCGTAACAATGAAAACAAAATTTCAAGAACAAAGTAGATACTAATAAGAATACTCAACACTTTTTGTCCTACTCCACTGCAAATCCAGTAGCTCCATCAACATCATTACCATAACTATTGTCGTCGATTTTATATCAATTTTTCCCGTTCCCATAGACCTGAGTCTATGCGGAGCTAACAAACAGGATTACAGTCGGGACGTCAAAAGTCTAGCGGTTAGAATTTTACCTTGGCTGCTATATACTCGAGAAATAATTTGGAAGCAACTGATTCATAAATAGACACAAATATATTTTGATTTCTAGCTCCTTTTTTTTCCTAAAAAACTAATTTATAAGTACATCCCCATTCATAATGATGTATCTGGGCCTCTTTCTTTTGTAGCCTTCAGAATACCCTGTGATGTCTCTTCGCTGGATCTGCCGTTCTTCGATAATCTCACTAGTAAAGGTTCTATTCCCTAAACTTATAACAATACTAGAAAGGGTATCACCGTTAATTTTATAGTCTTCATTTTCACTAAGAGTCCTTTTTATACCCAAGTTATACGGAATAAATGGGGGTTGGAATGAAGCGCATTTGCCACAATTATCTTCCAATATTTCTCCGAATTTCATGATGGTGGTAGTTAAGAAAGCAACACCTTTTTGCAGGAAAATAGGTCACCATTAACCATTAACAGGATGGATTTGTTGCATTGGCTATTACGTACTGAACAAAATCAATAATACATAATAGTTACCATTTCTTCTGTGGTGTAATAATCTAATGCCAATTTAGGATCTTTACTCTGTAGTGAAACCTGGAAATGAGAAGACAGTGCAATATCACTGTGTGTTTAAGAAAGAAAAGGGGGATTACATTACTAGACATCAATGTAACCATTGCTTGACATAAAAAATGGTAACAATAACCTGTCTTTCACCATAAATGTGCTTTTGAAGCTTTGAATAAGATGATTAATTGTGTTTTTATTACCAAGTTGGAAAAAAACAATGCCCGATCTTCATTCAATTGTGCCATACCAGGCTTAGCAGTGCTGGGGAACCTTCATGTGTGTTGTCGGATAACCAGCAAGAAGTTAAGGTGGTGTAGTCTTAGGCTGTTGCCATACTGTAACAACCCCCTGACCACCCTGTCTTTCTTCCTTGTTGTCAGATGGAACTTAAACGATTACCGTTTTATGGCAATACAATACAATACACTACCATACCATACAATATGATATAATACAATACAATGATACAATACAATTATAGTACAATACAGTACAAAACAAAACAATACAATTATAATATGATACAATACAATATGATACAATACAATAAAATATGATAATATACAATACAATACATTCGTTTTCGTACTTTAGGGTGAGAATCTGGAATACACTAATACACTACAACCTTAATATTGTTCCGTGACCTTTTTCAAGAAAGCAATACCACCTTCCCCGTCGGCCATACCTTCTCTTACTCTTTTACTTGTCAATACATCATTTACACTTTGGTCGCGAAAACATCTTTTTATGAGCTATCCTTTCTTTGCTAATTAAACTTATTTTACCCCATATATATATATTTTTTAATTAGTTACCAAATGCAGACTAACCGTGTCTCAGATACATAATTATGGACATTGGTCTAACTGTCCAACTTCTTTAACAGCTAGAATTTTATATGTTGACTCTAAGACATAAAAGTCTAGCAACTAAAGAAGTTCATCCGCAACATAAGCAAAACAAAAATGTAAAATACCTGCTGACTTCTTAAATTCTCACGGACCTAAAAAAGTGGAAAAACAGTATGGTGATTTCTTGAAAATAAATACCCAATAAAATGAGCAGCAAATAATTGTCTAACGTTTAGAAAATGATGCAAATACCCGTTAGATAATTCGTATTCTACCTGAGGTACGCAAACTACAGTCCGCAAACTACAGTCCGAGTGTTAACTATGGTCAGCGGTCAATTTTAGTATGACCCAAGAGAAAATACCTTGTACAACAATGTCTTTGTTTAATCGACCCATCTTAATTTTATGATGAAAATATTATGAATATATATATATAAAACAGTAAAGTTAATATTTCAAATTTAGTTCGTTAAAGTGTTAAAGTTTTTTCATATTTCAGGTGAAACCTTTGGTTTTCTCCTTAGCCTTGAAAGGAACAGCAACTGTCATGTAGTGCACCACATTATTGTGTGAGTTGGCTGACCACGAATTATGTATGCTGAGTTAAGCCAATAGGAACATTATTGTACACTGACTGTGTCTGTTTATGTAGCTCTTTCTATTTGCACTTAAACAAAATGTTCACTTTCTTCTGTTATTAGCACTACGATCATCCGTACCACTAAACAAATATTTTAGCATACTGGTAGATCTTTGAACGGGCAATCTACTTACGTTTTCATGGCGCGGTACACTCATTACGTTTATGTCGAATTTACGGTGATCACAAATAACAAAAATTATTCAAATGCAATTCTGTTCTATTTAAACGTTTCATATCTCTTACGTTTCATACGTTGGTTTAAGCACAATTTCTTTCTTTGTTTCTAATTGCACTGTTGGCCAACCTTTATTAACAGCTACAGTTAAAACCTCTTTTCTCCAGAATAATTGGGTGTCCTAATGAGCACCTTCCTCGAACTAACCCCTATCCTCCAACCTTTAAATTTAAAGACCATCACTAAAGCTCATTCGAAGAAATACTGTATATTTCTAAGAGACAGCTTCGTGCTCTCCATCAAATTTAAAGTTTAAAGGAGAGGCGGTGGTTCGACGGAGGTCCTTATTCGGCCAATTACTTTGGAGAAAACAAAGCGACATAACTGTCCTGCTGACTCGCTTCGCTCGCCAGCTGGCGTAGCACAAGGCTCAGTTGGGGATAAGGCAACCATCTCACACACACAAATCTATGTTCTATCCTGTACCTAGGGGGGTGAGTGTTCATTCAGCCAATTAATGGGGAGCAAAGGGTACTTTTTAAAGCTATCATCATGGTATGGAGACACTTCTTGTTAATACACACGTTTTCATTTGTAATCATTACTATGTACACCTTCTAATTAAGGTGCAATTAAATAATTAAACTTACCCTACGTTAAGGAGTTACATGTTGCTTATGAAACAAAACTTTGTTATTTGACTAACGATCACTCTCATTAAAAGTTTATATATATAAGGATTATATATATATATTTAAGAAATGTTTTTTCTTGACCTAACTTTACATTTACAATCTACTGGACCTAATGTTTTAGCTACAAATCGTAAAATAGGAATTAGCAGTTACAATTATTTGTCCTCCTGGTGAGCGAAGCGAAACAAAATTCTTCTTGAAATGTGATTAGAGCAATTACTCTGCGCAACTTGGAACTTTAACTTGGAACTTCAGTAAACACAGCACAAGTATCACATTTCCAACATCAATTGGTTGAAGATTGAAACAAATCAGCAGTGGAAATGTGGGAGGATGAGGGTCTGATTTGAAGTAAGGATTTTACACTACTTGCTGGTTGAGCGCAGTATAACAATTGCAAGAGTGGTGTTGAAAATTTAAAAAAAAAAAGATGATAGTGGTTGAATTGTGGGAGGAGGTGGGTCAGATACTGCCATAGCAAGTTTTAGCTTGAACTCAGTTTTGACAACCAATCTAGCCACATTCATAATTCAGCTGAAGGCCAACGTCATCATGGGTAATCGTAAGTAATATATCAGTCCCAGTAGCAGAACCTGAGAGCGAGCCAGCAGGACAACTACCCTCCTGCTATTACGTGATGTATACTAAAGGAAAAGTATTAGTAGAAGGATCGCATACTCCTAGTAATATGAAAATTATACGTGCAATACAATAAAACAACTACAAGTCTCCTTTTGCAGTCACAGAAAAGCAATTATCTCTACTAAAAATCTTAACGTTGCGTAACAGACAGCTTTTGCTTAACAAAAAGGACTTCAAAAATTAACTATCTGGCAGAAATTCAACAAAAACCCAAATCTTGTTCTTCAACACCTCAATCAACCAAACTATCCCAGATTTATAAATATACTCTGTTTTCCAAAGAGGGCAGTGTGGGAATGATAAAACATTAAACGGTTATTAACTGAAATGGAAAAACAATGAATATCTTGGACCTCCTAAACTGCATACCCATTCAGTGGTTGGCATGTGTCGTGTTCGTTAAAAATGTAGTCGATCTTCTAACCATATACATTGTCAATTTTAGAATAGTTTAATTTATTAGTTAAATGCTAGAATAGATGAGAATAATTTTCAAAAACAGAAACAGTTATACAGGAAGAAAAACAAATGTACATCGACACATACATGCATTCATAGGTGCGTATATACACATGATTATACATATACATACATTACACACATGCATATATACATACCTATTGAAAAATTCATTTAAGTCTCCACTGATAAGCAAAAAAACAACCAAGTTGCTACATTAACCAACCCCAACAAAACAAAATGATCAACTAGTTCGCATACTATTGAATTAAAGATGGCCATGTGGATGTATAGTGTTGAACAAGTGAATACCAGTACATACAAACATATATACGTACATAAATATATATGTATAAACATACGTATATTCACACAACGATACATGTATTCATACACATTTCATTATAACACAAATACCATCAAAAACTCAAAGGCGTTTACAATGAGGATGAAAACAATAAAATGTGAAACTACTTTATATTACCATAGTGTTATAAATGAGTATATATAATCACATCCTTTAAAAAAAACACTCTAATCCAATAATAAATGGTGCTACACTAAATTGAAATAATGTCCTCTTATAACATAAATCTCCTGAATGTGGTAATCGATTCTTAACTTTTACCCTATCTGGATACAGATTACCACAGTGGATTACGTCTGGCACTTAGTCTGAACTGAATGTGAAATTATGTTTATTATTATTTTCCATCAAACACATTCATACAAATTCTTTAAATTCATAAAGTGGGTTTTTAAGTAATAAATATTCAAATATATTGTGACAAATACTCAAATACCATTACTGAAGAAGATCTGGCTTTGACCCTTTTCACTACCGTGGTGTTTCTCTTTTACCCTGGTGCTTTTTATTTCAAAACCAAAGAACTTTTACATATACGCATCAGTGTATCCAGAAGTATTTTAATACAGGTACACTGTGCGGTACTTCGATAACGCTCAAATTTTCACGCCAAAACTGTGTCACAAAACGACCCATTTTAATGAATTGCGTACAGTCAAGTTGGTATTATTTTCATTGTACTCCCGAGTCTTTTAAACTTAACGTCAAAAACAACACTTATTGGACGGCATTAGCGTATCTCCTCGCAGCCGCTGGGTAGTGCGAATCATTGAAATATTGTTTTATTCCTCGGTTGGTTTCAAAATAACCTGAATAGGGTAACCACTACGATGGATTGGTCGAAGAGTACTGCGAAAAACAAATGGCTTTGGTACACATGATTGGACAAATAGATTTATATCCAATGAAAGTTTACACTAGTTTTAGTACCACCACTGTTAAAATGCCAGTCCCCTTAAAAAGTCCCTAGGCATTTCTAAGCTTAGTTATCATTTATCTGTACCTTTAAAACATAAAGGGAATAAACAGAATCAACATACCCTTTCAAGTTCTTGTTCATCATCATCAACTTCTCTACCATATGCATCTGTAGAGGAATTAGAAAAGAATTAAGCATTGAAACCAGCAAGCTTTAAAAAATTGTAACGGGTTTTCGCACACTAACCTTGGCAGAAAACGAAATAATAATGACATAAATACTTGTGGCTAGAGTTTATCTTACCAGTACGCAGTTTACTTCCGTGGTTCAACAGGCGCATTATGACCCCACATGTCACCTGATGGCATCACTTGTCATGCATATATTGCATGAATTAGTATACCATACAGTGCATTTCTGACTCTACCACTGTTCTTTTCTGTAGCAGCAGCAAATGCAACCACCACATACTTTTGCAAATCTCTCGTAATAAAAGACATCTATAAAAATAATTATTACTTGATTTTCCACAAAGCGCGCACTTACATACACACAGCGAGACAGACAGACAGACAGATAGATAGATAGATAGATAGATAGATAGATAGATAGATAGACAGATAGATAGATGGACAGATAGATGGATAGATAGATAGATAGATAGATAGACAGATAGATAGATAGACAGATAGATAGACAGATAGATAGACAGATAGAGATGGAAATGTAAAGGGAATGATAGATTTCGAAAACTAACAGTAAAACAGTATAAATAGCTAATAAATCTGTTCTTTAAATGGTTTTCAGGAAGATCTTAATTTTTGACGCCAGAAAGAATTTCAGACCTAAGTATATTAAATAAACTTTGTATAGAAAACTTTTGTAACCAAAGGGCATCGAGCTAAAATTTCAATTTAATTTTTGTAGTTGATATTTGTACACTACATAATAATCTGATAATGATCAAGGGCTATGAACAGTTGTTCATAGCACAGAAGCCCACAAAAAACCAACTCACTGGCCAGCTATTGCCTAACTGAGAGAGAAAAATATAATTTAACACCAATTTATCACCAAATTTTCCTCTACTTAACCCATTTGTCAAAATAGAGGGCCATTGAAAATTTGTTTGGTCAATTTAGTGCACTAGTTTCTTGAATAGGTAACTTTCTTATGGATGGTTGGACTAATGTTCTCGACACTTGGCCTTTATTTACCCAGGCTCTCGGTAGTATGATTAAAGTCACAGAGTTTCAAGCAGTTAAACCTTGATTAATATTTTTTCCAGAAAAATTTCAAGCTCGTTTATACATAGCTCTAGTATTTCTTGTTCAGAGTTAAAAACTAACTAGCTTCCAATAAAAAAATTAAGTATCACTGCTGCAACTTTCATTTATCTTTTCCCTCCTTTGATCTTTGATACATAAACATTTCATTGGCTGTGCTTCTTACTATACTAATAATGTGAATACACACTTTTGAAGTATTCGAAGCCTGCTTCTGCCTCAACTGTGCTCTCTATTTCCTCCTTTGAGATTACTAACCCGCTGTTGTGCAAACTATGATTACTTATTCTTTCTGGTCATGATTCTGGAACATTGTGATAAAAGATTTCAATAACTCGTATTTTAAATGCTACAAGACGGCTTTCTCTAGTTCTTAATTGAGATACCAAAACACTTTTTATGAAAAAAATAAACGTGCGTATTAAAATATAGGTCAGGGATGCCGATTTGATTAACAGAAAATTCTAGTCTCCAGAAAAAAATCCACTCCTTACTTTTCCTCTTTATATTTCACTTCATCCTTGACAAATCAAATCTTTCACGCTGTCTTTAATAATATACACAAATGGATAATGAAAACGCTAAAACAAAAACAACATCACAAGGAATAAAAAAAAGGTATTCTTACCTAATCTAAACGACTTCTCTTGTTCACCCTCAATTACATTGTCGTATTTTTCAAGAACTTCCCTAGATTTAAACTATCAACAGATACAGACAAAATAAAAATGTATTAAAAGTATTTGGAAATGCTGAAGGAAGTAGTGCAAGTGAAAGGAAGTTTTCCTCTGAGGTCGCTCATTCTGAGGTTCTCAAATCATATGGGAAAAGCACCTGTTCACTGAAGCCCATGTTGCCCATCCATTAGAATCAAAACCCAATAGCAAATAACAGAACATGACTATACTATACAGCAACCTATCATTGATTACAAACTGTAACGCTTCATCAAAATATTGAAAACATTTAATATAAAGATTCTTAGTTTGGTGGGAATTTGCTGGAACATAAGAGGTACTTCGGTATCTTGTATTTGTATCAGTAAAAAAGGGGATATTAATGCCACTTGCGTAACTGAAAAAAACAATAATACACATTCCTTAAACTTGCAACATGGTTTATAGTGTAACTCAGCGTCACGGCCATAAATAAAACACATTAGTTCGTACTGCGAACCCAAGGGTTTAGTTACGTCACTTTTTAATTAAGTGTAAAATACTAAGGCTCGAATTCGAATTCAGGTCCGCAGAGGTAAAAATGTATTTGTATGTTCTTAAATATTGGCTCGTGTCTATCATCAAATATTTAATTTACCTAAAGCTATATAGTGCTTTTTTCTTCACGTAAATATATCCAAAATGTTAAAATTTGCTAAAAAATGAGGTAACTATAAGTGACACCTATGGGCAGTCGAAAATCTCATGTGTTCGATTTCTCCTCAAAACATTGGGATATTACTAAACACTTTTTTTGAATATTGTCATTAACTTAAAAGCAGAAACATTTCTACTGAGCAGAAAGTTAGATGAAGAACCTTATTGCAACCTCACTTTTCCATGTAAATATTACAGACAAACTTTTCTCTCCCTTTAACGTCGTTTTTCTCTATTTTAAGTTTGCCTCATTTGGTTTGACTTAATGAAAGGCAATTCCTATTACAACTAACCACTTGTAACACTTGTAATAAATTGTCTGTTATCAAGTTAAACTAGACAAAAGCGTTTTAAATCCTCTAAGGGGGTATTGACACCTCCACGTGCATGTATTTCTCTGTGCCCATTGCCTTTGCCAGTATATATTCAGAGCAAAAACGGCACTGAAATGGGAGCTGGAAAATAATAATCGTAAATAAAGGGCGATAAAAATATCCTTTTGGGGGGTCTTGAAGCGAAAGTGTTTCTAAAGTAAACACTTTCCGTCCATTAAATACCCTTTTGGCCAAACGTCTTGTATTCTATCATTCAATACCTTTGTGTACTTCATTCTTAAATTGTTCTTCTTCAAGAAATAAACCTGGTAAATTTTGTTTATGGCGTAGAACTGCACTAGCCATGGTTCCTTTTTTTGTCTCAAAATTGCTATAATTAAAAAGTTTGGCATGATGTTTAATTTCTTCAAAATATTAACATTCGAAATCCCCGATCTCATTTTATTCACTAGACCAAAAATATAAACCAACCATGGCATCGTCGTCGGATTCATCATATGGCCGATAATCAGGTCGTTTCTTCCTGTTTTCAACATTCTTTTGATGCTGGAGTAAAATAAATAATAAAATACTGTAAGAATGCAAATTAGCCCATTAACAAATACTGAATATTCCACTACCAAAATTTCACCAAGAAGAGATTTATATCCGATTAATGCTGATTCTTCTACATATTTACTATTTATTATTTTGGGTCATACAGGTGGGTTTTAACCTTATATTCAAATTTCCAAATAAGCATATAACATAGAAAGTCATTACCTTCATGGAGCCAGGGAGATTAAACAACGAAGAATAAATACCAAAATATGCGAAGAAAATAAGTGCCAAGTTAAAGCCATGATATAAAAAAGAAACATGTGGTCACGCAGCAAAAATGCTGTCAAGTCTTTGGTACGGATATCCAGGTTAATACTTGAGGCAATTCAGGTTGCCATAGGCACTTTTGCGAAATCAGCACTGAGGATGTTTCGTTTTTTCGTATTTTTTACAAATGTTAAAAATCATTCTTCTTTAACACAACTTTCTCAACGGCATTCACATAAACTTCATTCGAGAATAACTTTAAATATTAATGTCTCCACAGCCATTACAGATTTCCTACCAAGAACAAAGTCGGCGAAATAGTCAAGCCCTTCTACTAAAAATTTAGCCTCGGTACAGGCAAATGTAAAAGCACTGTTGCCATTGCCACTATTATCTACTCAAAGAGAAGGCTTACTCTTTCCTAGACGCACATACATCCATGTCATTACAATGTACCTTGAAATTGTTTCCTTTTGTGAGTAAAACAAAACAGCATTGATGTAAATAGATTGCTTTCTAACAATGTGAGCTGCCATTTGCCCCTATTTTCAAACGGGTCTTTGCGAGGAAGCGAAGGCTGTGCAGTTGATCCAAAAGCTCACACTGATAAAATCTAATCTACGTCCAATCAAATTTTAATTTGTCTATCTAAGTGGAAGGCACGCAATGATCTACAAATTATGAAATCTCCTTCCCTCTTCTTGGCTGTCTCAAGGAGTGGAAAGACGCTATTGCAATTGTCCAAAAATGAGGCGGCTGATTTAATTTAAGCTTGGAATAGTATACTTTCTTTTCTAAAAAATTGTTTCTTTCAATTCACTACCTTAAGTGACTAAACTTTTGGGCGATCATCGGTCTTGTACTTTCCTGTTTCAAAGAATCGGAAGTTATTTAAAAATAAATACGCTGTTCTGTTCTGTAGGCCCTCCCTCATTATAAACTTTAAAAAGTATTATAAACAAAAATATAAAAGGCTTAACTACGTCTCCAATACATTTGACTGAAATTATAGTACCTTTCTGTCGTCCACCATGTTAACATTTTCCAAAACATCTTCATCTTCATCCAGAACACCTGATCACGGGTAAAAGTGCATAGGGAATCATAAATTGAAAAAAAATGACCATCCCAAATGATCATTTGTCGGTAAATGTCGTCGTCTATTTCAAGTCTCTGATTTGGTGTGCGTGTCTGTTTGTCGAAGGAAGGGGGTTAACAAATAAAAAACACGTCAAAACATCTTACATTGTATGACAATGGCAAATCTGACGACCAGAGGCGGATCAAGGGTGCTTTAAGTCTCAACAAACACGTTTTACAATGTCTCGTTATGTAGCACAATTGTAAACTTATTGCAAGCGAAACTCGTCGTGGTCGTGACGTCGTGGTGTACTTGTCGTGACGTCGCGGTGTGTTTCCTTTACTGCAGGGCAGTACGATAGTTAAAATTAAACTTGGCTTTTTACCATGTCAGCGGCAATTCACTATCCATATCAGGAAGCAAAAGGAACGAAAAATGTTATTCCCTACTGGAAACTACAAGAAATTACCTTGTTAGTTAACAGTTATGGTGATGCTTCGAATGCCAAGCACTAGAACTCAAAAACGTATCTCATTACCTATGTAACAGTTGTGGCAAAGACCTCTTTTTACGATTCTTTAAAACTGGGATAAGCGAAATCGAAGCTGCCGTTTTCATAACTTCACGGTGGGGTGAATTTATTACCCCAAAATTCAGATGGTGCGAGCAAATTTTCCAAAACTCTACTTTTCCGCCACCGTTTTTCTTCTCTTTCTTCCATTTTACCAAATTATACTGGTTTTATAAAGAAAGCGAAATTTGACAGCACTCTTGGAACAATAACTGTCAACTCAGACACTGAAACGTTCGACCATGTTACCTTAAATGTCTGTAAGTCATGACTGCCAAATCAAATTGTATTAACATTTCTGGTGATTTTGGAGTTGAGGTCATGCGAAAATCTAGAATTGGAATCCTTATTACATAGATCAGTTAAGACTTGTGCAACTAAATTATGCCAAATGGGTCATCGCCAAGATTGTTATTATCCACTGGATAACAGCTGTTCTGATTCACAGTCCATTTTCTTGTACATTTTCAAATAACAGGTGTTGTGTAAGCTATGCCGTCAAATATTTAATTCGCTTTTTATACTTCGCTGACTCAATTTATAAGGGTCGTATTTATTTTATACCACCCTGGCCAGTCTTTTGTGAATATAGAACGTTTAGCAATTCATTCTGACCACTGCGGCATTATGGCGCATGCCCTTAGCATATTTATTTGTTTTGTTCGTTGGCACGACAGTTATTGGGTAGGTTATTTGCTTGCCTCATTCTTTCGTTACACAGGTATGTATGTATGTACAGAGATAAGTGTCAGTTGCATGCAAAGTTAGTCTGTTAGTTAGCCATTTAATTAACTAGTTAACTTGTTTGCTGGAACGCCATCGTATACTAAGCAAGTGTGCCTGTATTTTGTTTTGACGTACTACCTCCTTCCAATGATCCTCGTCCTTCGCTCATAAAATACTGTATCAACCAAGAAGCCGCCTTTAAGTTTCATTACGCAAAACACACAAACATTTTTCATATCACCAATAAAAGTATTTACCTCGGTCTTTTAAAGTAAGGACAACTGCTGCATCGTCCTATAGGAATATGGATATGTATAAACGGCAAAATATAATGACATGTGATAAAATAATAATTAACGTCATACAATTAACAATAAGAAAATAAAAATACTTAACAAAATAATGTATGGCATTATACAAGTTACGGCATACGGCACAATCTGATAAAAATACAATACCTATGCTATAGCGAGATGCAACAAACGGACCTGGTAACAGTTGGGTTTGTTCACCAAAACACTTTCTATGATAATAACCATGGAAGAGACAAAACACGGTACATTTCGTCGTCGAGACAAAGGTTAACGAGTAGCAAGAAGATTTGGACCTAACAAGTCAAATACACGTCTCTTAACTCGATCAAAAACATCAAGATAAGATGAGGGAGGAACAGTCCAGCTGTGACCAAAATACTCTATGGATGGTGCGATGGCAGATTGATAGTGATCCTAAATGGCCTTAGGTGTAAGCTACTCCTCAGTAAAATACAAAGGACCAACAAAGGACCAACCAAAAAGCAGATTTTCCAACAGAATGAATATAAGAACATCAAGAATGATCTGAAGAAAACGAATGGCTAAACATCTTCGGTGATGAACAATCTTGAAGTGGAGAAGCAACCTCGCAAGAGTTAACATCAGAATTATATTCCATGAATATTGGAGGGCGACACGGTGTCGTCAGCATAACTGACCTTACTGACATTGTCACCGTTTATTAAAATACTTACGTCATGACTAACAAAAAAGAACGTTACGAATAATACCTCTGTATAAAGTGAATAGATCAGGTGATAAAACAGAGCCCTGTCTTCCAACAAAATCAGAACAAAGTTGCTGACATCTCCCTTGCTCTTCATGGAGAAAAAATAATTCATTGCAATTTTTTTTCACGTTAGGTTGGCTCACTTGCATACTTGAAGACAAAAGTAACATTAGTAACTTGCCAGGGGGGCGAAAAACGAGACCCCAATAGGCAAAGAGTGAAAAGCTTGGACAGCAAAGATGATAGCTCAGAATCACAGTCTTTTATGGCAATTATCGGAATCGATTCTAGACCAGGAGCCCTAGACTGACCATGCCTAAAAATTACCTTTGCAACAAACCTTGAGTTTATCATAGCAGAGCCCAAAATTTCATCAGTTTGCGAAGGGACCTTCACCAGAGAAACACCAGTGTGTTTCTTTGCTGAAGCTCCGTTCCCAGCTCAGAGAGGAATTGGCAAAAAACAACCTGGCGGAGAAATCAGCCTTTTACCTGGAGGCCATAGAAAATCAAACACCATTAAAAAACGGATTAATAATCGACTTACCAGAACGCAAAACATTAATGTACATCAAGAAAGCTTGACTTTTAAGCCTTGGGGAAAAATGTGCTAGCTCACATAGTGAAATTTAGCTTTAGAAAAAACCGTTTAACAAACATTGCTAGACCATGTGAGAGAAACCCTAAATTAATTAGCTTCATCTTGTTGAAACAGAACATAAAATGACTTGGAACACTGATGCCTCTACAATATTTTGACACATGGTACAAACAGCAAATGTCAAATGCGTCTCTGACTTCAATAAATGGAAGGCAATTATGCAAGATCTTACGTGCATAAAGTTTTAATCCACTTAGACTAGTGAAGAATATAGTGCAGTCTATGCATTAAGTTGATATTCTGTATATTAAAAATTAGTCATACTAAGGAGAAGTTTCTCCCCTAATTGAGTTTATTTGGTATCGATGAAAAAATATGGTGTGCCACAAACGAAGTAATACTCCAATTCTGCAGTCCTGTTAAAAGTCTGGGCACCTCTACTATACGAGTCTAAATTCTGGAGTGTTAAACTGCCCAGTGAACAAAGACGGTTCCCGCTAAACAGTTAAACAGCCATTTCCAAAAAATACCTTTTCCCATCATTTTTCTGCAAATACATTAGCATAATCACACCATGCATGTTTCTAACATTCGCTAGAGTATAAAAAGTGAATAAATAAAACTTACTTTAAAATCTGAAGATGAATGCTCAACTCGTAGTCCTTTTAAATCCCTTGAACTATAGCTCTGAAGGAACAAAATACACGAAATTTACAGGATGATACTAGAAAACAATTGTGCAAAAAAAACAAACCTCAAAGGCTCTAGATTAAACCCTGACGCCTACCACCTCTCCCACATATACGCAAATAAACATGAACCAATTTTTTCGTATGAAAAAGCTTTTAGTGATTGGATACGTGGAACCTTTTTAGTACAAATACGGATTGAATCACGAGAGTGGGCACATTTATATTTCGAAAACTCGCGTATTTCATACCATCAAACCCTAATATATCATTCACCTCAAAATACCCTGTAATTGGATTTATGTATGCCGTATGTCTCGATGTTGTAGGACTGCCGTACGATTAACCTTAAAGAGTTAAAGGGCACAAAAATCTACGACTGCAAAAAATTGTATTTGAACATCGTAAAAGACGCTGTTTCTGACAACCTTGATAAAACACATACCAGAATGCGTGCTAAAAAAACACGTGCTAAGAAATTGACAAGTCCCAGTTTCATGTTCCGTGTTTTGTCGAGGGTGTCTGAAAGGGCGGCTTTGACGATAGCGAAACACAGGGGTTTTTTCACATCAAAGTGTGGTTGTATTTCTTAACAAAGTCTAGGGCCATGTACAAGTACAGATCTAATAGTTGGACGCTTGTAAGAGAGAAAAAAATTGGGCGCAGCAATTTGATTATTGTTGAGCGCTTGAATCTGAAACCTTCCAGAAATCAAGCAGAGGAACTAACACTTGGCAACTACTGCAGTAAAAAATTTCAAATATTAAGTGACACCTTTACCAGAAAATGATTAATACATTGGTTTTAATCGGAAGGCGGGTGTAGCAATGATGGGGTACAGCTAGATTTCTGGAACTGTGAAGAGCATGAAAATAATCTGGCGGCAAGCTAATCAAATTAAGGTCTTTTGTTACATTGGCAGATTTATTTACGACTGGCCTCGTGTGAGGGGCTACCTAGACGTGCAATCTCATATCTTTGCGTTTTATTACCAGCACTTGGCAATAACATGCATAGTATTTGTTAATACCAGAAAAAACGATCTAGTTACTCAAAGGAATAAAAAATACACATCAAAGTAATGACACCATTCGTTCTAATTTTGATGAAATGGCTGCTGATGTTGAGATAAGCAATATAGTTACGCAAAAATTCACCACTTTATAGAACAACGGTAAAGTCAAGCAATTATCCTTGCCTACCTTCGTTAAATCAACAAGCAACAATTCAATGAGGAAATACGGTGTCACTGAAAGCCATCACAATGGTACTTTATATTTACCAAACCTTCTGGGGTTATCTCGATAAAAAAAGGATTCCCATAACACACGTGTCCTGCACACTTGAATGCCAGCAATAACTGGTAAACAGAATGCCTGCTTAACATTCATGAAATTTGAGTGCATTACTACAGCCACAGTTCTCTGTGTTCGTTATTGAGAAAATTTCCCTTGTAAAAGTATTATCACCAGGTCAAAATAAGGTCATGTCAGCTTTTATTAGAGCTGTGCACAGTATAAAACAAGAAGCAAAGACAGAACGCATTTTCAAATTGCTCCATAGGAAAATGTATTAAAGTAACTAAAGGTTATTGCTTCACAGTCAGTTTGAGTGGTTGTCCAAAGGTAACTGTTTTGAACGTTTCATGGCATTGTATGATAAAGTACGACTTTCTGGGAAATAACAGTGATATGCGGATTATCTTCACCAAAGAAAGGGAAAGAATGGGTACCTTGCTAATATTTGGGGAAAGTTGCGTGCGTTAAACCGTGACCTCCAGGGGTATATCACGATTCTACCGGATGCAAAAACCAAACATTTGTTTTGTCAGCCGTCTCAGGCTGCTGAAGTCATATATCATCGTGATGTTTCGTTTATTTCTAGGCTTGACATCTGTGGACATCTGTAGACCCTCTTTTTTTCCAGCCAAACTGTGAGTTGTTCAGTAAAGGTTCTACTTTGGCTCTTGTCCATTTTTCCAGCATTATTGCACATATCTTCCTTACATGGCTGAGTAGTGAAATGCCTCTATAGGTGCTACAGTAATTTTTGCTGTCCTTCTTCTTCAAGATTGCTACTATTGCATTTTGCCACTCCTTTAGTACTTTCCTCCCTTTCCATGTTTTTTGGAAGATGATGGTGAGCCACTTGATTTCCGGTCTCCACATGGAAGGGTCGCTTCGGTTCTTATGACATTATCACCAGCTGATTTACCTTTGGGTTAGTCTTTATGACCTTTATCACTTCGGCAAACGTGTTGTGAACGCCTCCAAACACAAATCATGGATCTTCTACGGAGTTAAGCTAAGCGAAATCTCCAAAACCTCCTCCAACGAATTGTTCAAAGGTGTGACGGCGATGAGACTTGAGATATGAGCCATTCAACCCCACAACAGTAGTAAATTATGCAAATGGCGAATGGAGCTTTCAAGGCCAGTCAGAAGCCCAAATTCCAGAAGCTCAAGTGAGAAAGGTCATAAAAATTTAATATTACGACCAACAGGCAAAAACGAGCTATACAGGGTAGCTGAAAAAAGAACATGGAAACTTTGTAGGTCATTCTCTGTAACTTCAACCTGGATGACCGGCTCGTTATGCTCTGTATTGGAGTCCAGAATGGAAACGAGGCAGGCCTGTAAAACCATGATAAACTAAGTTCAACGACGATCTGAAAGCACGTGAAACATACAACCAAAACGTTCAAGCTTTGGTTTAGGGTCGAGTTCGCTGGCGCGTTTTTTGCTGCCCGATGTCCGGCACAAAACCAGAAGACCTTAAGTCTATGGTAAGTAAAAATGACAATCAGTAATTTTACACAGCTCAAAGTCAGCTAAGGAATAACAGATAGAGGATAGAGGATAGAAGATAGAAGATACAGCTACCAGCTTTCCATGCCTTCTATCCGACCATAGCAATGTCATCAATCACTGCTTATGAGAACCAAAGCTCGTTTTTATTATCTTAGAAAACAAAATTTATGAATTCTATAAGAATTAGAAGACCATGCTTAGTTAACGCCCGTCTAACGTTAATTTGTCTTCAGTTCACATGCTTATTGGACAAAAAATGTAGGTTTATGGCATTAGCGATAGCACGGGTAACTACACACTTAATTTGAGTTTAAACGAATGCATACATTCATAAAAAAGACAAAAGCATAACCATTTTTAAATCAAAGTAACAAGTAACAATCAATGTAACTGGTCAGTGTATGGTTGCACGAGTTTATACGCCTGGGGCCCTCTTGCTGTTACTTCGTAATGATACCAGCAAATCGTGGTGCATGTAGGTGGAAGTTACGAAAAAAAATTACTTTTGCTGGCCAGGTGTCTTTTCAAACAGCTAAGAAGACATGGAATGAAGGGGAATATTGTTTACATGGGCTAAACTAATTCAGGTTTTTCAAAAGGTGAAAGAAATTGAAAGACAAGAAAGGAAACGTAAAATAGCATTGTGACAGTTGTATGGTCGGCAGTTTGCACAAAACGTAGGCAAACAAGCGGAATAATTGACAAGGAAGAAAAGATTATATCCTTTAAGCGCTATTTCTTTCCGAATGCTTTACTTGAACAGCAAAACACAATCTCTTTCATGGCTATGACTCTAGCCATCAAAATATTGGATACAAACTTATGTATTTATGTAAAAGACAATAAAAGCTTCCACCCAATCTTCCTTTGTAAAATAATATCACCATACATTCGCTGTTGAGACTTCAACTCCGTTGATTCCCATCAATTGGTTACAAAAAGCACGATTACATTGCTCACCAGAACCTGTTTTGACAGTGTAGGTGCTTGAAATAAAGTTCAAGGAATTGGTATAATTGTCATTCATTTCAGGCTATGAATTGACAGACAAGAAATCTTGCAAAATCCGTGACACAGTAGCAAATAGTGAATAAACAGTGTCATTTCATATTAACGGTAGAATAATAGCTCATTCTCTCTCCAACAACACTCGGAAACAATATTAGAGACTTGATCGAAAGTTAAAACTTAAAAGGGGCCGTCAAATCCGCCTCTCAAAATATCTACAAACGTCGGAAACAAACGTAAGAGGATAAAAAACAAAGATAGTATATTTCAACAAAGATAGTATATTGCAACAAAAAAGTGAACGGGGGTCTAAACTTTCTTTTTCAAAACATGTCTCTTAAAACCCTCATTACAAAATCAAGATAGGAAAACGAGGCAGCAGTCGTACTTTTAATCAAGTATTTAACTCCCTAACTTTGATTAAAATATACCGAAATGAAAAGAACATACACTAGTTTAGCACCGCTTTCTTGCTTAGGGAAAGGTTTTAATGATAATCAATTAGTTTCAAGGTGAAAACTACTGTCTTATTTAAGGAACAGAGTACAGTCACACGTTCTTTTAAAAAGAACAAGAGAGAGGGGAACTGAGGTAGAGGACGAGACGGAGGATGGCAGAGAGACACAATTAACTTTACTGGAAATCCTTCTGTCAATATTTGATCAATATTTTTTCCGTTATAATTAAAAGTCACAAAGGCACTAAAAACAAAAATAATAACTTTTTTTAAACCTGTTTTTATTTCGTTTGTAATACCCACTTCAAGCCAGTGACTTGACACTGTAAAATACCTTATTATATTTGCCGCTCACATTTAAGATATCATAATTGGGACACATAGTAGATTGCCGACTTATAACGAGGTTTAATTCTCCTATCCAACTTGATAAGAAAAAAAATAAAAGCACTTGTTAACCTAGAGATTGATTACTCTTCTCCAAATATTAACTCAACAAATAATTATTTTAGGTATTCATCTAATTGTGGTACTTCATGGTTTGAAATTCATATGCAAGAGGTTAGTTATGACATCGCCGACATTAATGGGCATAATAATACTGTTAACGATGAGTGTTACATTACACTTTCTACCAACACGAATACCTTAAAATCTGCTCTCATCTTGGGGAAATCAAGTTCTACAGGTCCTATCTACTACGTAGATTTTAGACAACCCAATTCAATTTCAAGACTTTCAGGGTTTATGAATGTTATTTATTCTCAGAGCTTTCAAACGTCTGAAAATTTAGTTAATCTTCTTAGTGTAAATAGCTTACTTGTGAACCTTGATATTATTTCTGAGAGCTATGTGAAGGTTGCTTCACAAAACACTTCCTCCTGCTACAGCTTTATCTATGTTAACAAAGTCAGTTCTTCCTGCACTAGGCGTAAGAGTATTGTCGGGCCTCGCAAGTTCTGGTGTAGAAAGCAAAATTAGTAATGGTCTATACTTAAAAAGGGAGGGTGTGTTTGCCAATTAGAAACGGGTGGGAAAGGGCTTTATCTTGGACCAATCTCAGGTTCTGCTCTTGAGTGTGTACGTGATGGTATTTATGTAAAGAAAGAAGAGGTGTTTTATGATGGTAAAGGTTTACTCTTGGGGTCTAACAGTCCCTTTAAGAATACACCAATCATTGGAAAGATTTTGTGGAAAGAGGAAGGATATCGAATACTGAATTCAATTTTTAAAATATTTATTACGTTCTAAAAAGTTGCCAATTCACAAGTTAGAAAGAAAACCAGAAAAGTTTCCTCTACGTTCCCAGTCATTAACAGTACATTGGGAAGTAAGTTAGATGTAGAATAGCCATCACAAAAAAATACCTGTGCCTTGGGAAACTTTTACTCAAGAATGACTTACCGTTCCACAAAATGGAATCAAAACAGTTTTGTTAGAATTTGGTGTTTTAATGACAAAGGGATGATGTTGGGATCCTCAAAACAAAAGCTAATGTATAAATTATGTAGTTTACAAAATGAGACTATTCTCAATAGTGTTGCTAATATTATAATTGCTAACCAAAACAATTCAAAACTGACGTTAAAACTGAGAGAGGCAAGTAACTATTACGTTCATTACATGCCTTAGAAAGAGAAGGGCAGTGTTTCAAGGATAATACTTCCCTTCAAAAAAAGGTTCACAGTGGAAGGAATATAGTAACGAATGTAGCAAAATAAAAAATATGTAATATGATGCATGTTATAAAAGGTTTTTTTCTTATACAAAAAGGAATACAAGATGAAATACAAAAATCATAATGACAAACGTCCTAAAAAATTAAATGTAAACGGCGAAGCTACAAATGAAACCTCTTTACCCAACACTACCATGAATACCACCAGCTGATGAGGAAGGTAATGATGGTCTTGGGGCACAATATCGCCTCTAAGAGATTACCGAGATTCAAAGAACTCTTGAAGATGAAAGAGAAGCATGGGTTTCGGTGTAGTAGGTCTCCTTTCAACAATCGTGAACCAATTGTAATTGCTATGGAAATCACAGCTAAAGGAACAGGACTCAAAAGTATTGTCGGTGGTGAAGTTATCAAAACATTGTTGCAAAAGGATGAGAAACATGAAAGATTAAAATGCTGGCAGAGGCAAAACATAATACAATCGGTGACCTAGGTTCAAAGGCACTGACCGATAATAAGGTCTCTGACGAAGAGTACTCTTTGATCTATCAAAACTAACAAAATGTCGTCAAAGGAAGGAAGAGGTACGAACAAAAACTAAGAAAGTAATAAAAGTATGAAATGACAAAATCATCAATGATCAACCAAGGTAGAAAAGAAGATATTGATTCATTCCAAAATTTGTTTAACAAGAACTGGGTTGAAATCAATCAATATCTTTATTAAAAGTGAGATAAAAAAAAGAGATGAAAAGTGAAATGAAAACCTTGGTGAAAATTACGATAAAACACCACCAACATCACCTGAAAAATCTACTATACTCTCTAATAATTCTAATGCTCTACTTGAGAGATTTGATTTACTAATGGCTAAGCCATTAGTAAATCAGTGCAGGAAATAGAAGTGTGAAAAATGAGCTTATACCAATATGTGATGAGCTAAAGAGACAAAACGTGTTATAAAAAAACACATATTAAAAATTATGTCAAAACTATAAAAAATATGATGCTTCTTCCAAAAACCTTGGATTTAAAAGACAATTTGTAAATGGTGGTGCTGGTATTTTTGACAGCATTGCAATTTTTTTTACCAAGCTCTTTAAAAGCAATGCAGCAAAACAGTTGGGTTCTTGTTCCTGGTAAATCAGCAGCAAAGGACGTCGGAAAGAAGCAGTGGACGTTGGTAAGAAAGCAGTGGACGTTGGTAAATCAACAGCATTAGATGCTGGTAAGAAACTAATAGAGAAAGTTGTGACAAAGCTCTAACACCTAAATCTCAAGAAATTTACAGAAACATGCAGATATACCAAAACGCCAGTCCTATTCTGCGTAAATATATAAACACGGGAGCACAGAGTATTAATGAATTGATTGGTGGAAGTGGGCACATTCACTAACAAAAGGATAAGAATCAGATTTTCGAAGGAGCGGAACGCCCCATAGCTATTCAAGGCCTTGTCAGAAAATTAAATACTCAAGGATCTGGTTTGAAAATGGTACTTAACATATGACACAGGGTCGTATACTATATAAAATAGATTTAAAGAAATGTGTTTTCATAAAAAACGAAAAGATGGAATTAGTAAAAAAAGCTATGAGTTGTGTTTACTGACGTCCAATAGAATTTAGACAAGAGCGTTGTATAACATTCAATAAAACAACTATCATCATCAAAAATGTAATATTCAGCTTATTAGATTGTGAGACTCTTGAAATTGAAAACACAAAGTATGGTTATCCGATTCGTGAAATCGAAGTCGAAGGTATAACCTTTGCTTCTAAGAAAGATTTTGTAAATTTGTCTAAAGAGAAAGTGAATACTATGAGTGAGATTAAGAATGAGGTTAACGAATATCCTAATAAAAAAGGTTATGATAAGATAGAAATTGTATAAGGATGAAACAAGATTTATGCAAAAAAGAAGACTTCGACACCATTAAAACATTTCAAATATATCAAATTAAAGAGTCTATTTATCAACAATGAAAATAAAACTTTTGCACAACTTTGGGTAATGTGCTTCCGTTGCGATTTCCTGGGAGTATAAAGGTAATAAAAACCTTACATTTGCAAATGATATACAAAACTATTTTCTTTATTTAAAAAATGGTAGATGGAGCACGAAAGAAGAGGCAACAACAGGCACAAATCTAAATAATTCTGAAAAAATTAGAATCGATATTGAAACATAAGACCTTTTTACTCATTCAAGTCAGAGTTATTTGATCATCGGAGCCCGATTGACGAAAGGTGACGGAACTGGATATGCAAATACTGTACTGATAATGTTGCTCTAAAAAATGCATCTTTTCAGTAATATCGACTAACAGCTTTCACATCTCTCTTTTATCCAGGGCAAGGGTCGACAATGCTTGGTTTATTAAAATACTCTTGACGACTTTTTAAAGAGTTTGAAAAACTTTGGTATGCGGATACAGGAGCAACAGCAAACAAACAGCACTGGATTAAATATTAGGCAATCTCAACTACTCCAATACCCTAATCTAAAAGGAAAGTCATGACTAAGAGTCCTTCTCAAATATACCTTTGGGTTTTATGAAGACTAAGAAAAATTGTTTATGGTTTAAATCATAATCTTACCCTCTTAAAAGTCTGAAAATGACGCAATCTTTAGAGATAATGCAGCAGCAGCTGGTAAGATGACTCTCGACATAGTTTCTTGGTTTATGCCACATGTATTGCCTGCTGATGCTGAAATTTTTCAGCATCAGCAGGCAATCGAGTTAAAGAGGTTCCTATCAGCAGCCTACTGGGGGCGGCAGTGTGACTCTATCTCTGTCCCACAATCAATTAGGTTTACTCAATTAAATCATCCCCAGAAAAGCCACTTAATATTATTGTAGGGTTTCAAACTAAAAAGGATGGCGACCAAGAACAGAATGCACCAGTCTTAAAAAATTTGGAGGTGAGGAATATGAATGTAATCCTAAACTTCACTAGGTATCCCACTGTTGACTACAATCTTCTCTTCTTCAAACAATTCATTAGAATGAATGGTGATGCTGCATCATTTAGGTCTAAGTTCTATGGCATGAATGAATTAGTATCTATCCCCAACATTACTCCAGCTACTTACAAGACATTGTTTGCATTCTATGTCTTTGATGTAAGTAAGCAGAGTGAGAGACTGAAGACCTCTGTTACAAACATTCAGATGAAGGGGCAGTTTAATGCCAATGTGCCAGCAAATACTAAGGCATTTTTAGTAGTGGTCAGTGATAAGATGATCAACTTCCAGTCTGATGGGAAAACGATGAGTGTTGTACACTAAAAACTAAATTACATGAAAATGATTTACATATAATAAAAACTATATAAAAATGACAAAACTAACAGAGTTGAGAGACATTTTTCGCCAAAATAAAATCAAAGTCTACTCACATTACAAGAAACAGCTGGCTGAGCTGTTAAAAGAAAGAGAGCTTTTAGCTGATGAAACACTGAAACCTCTAAAACTCGAGAAGCCAGCAAGATAATATTGACCCTAGGTTTGTGTGTTTAATGGTTATCGGAATAAACCCAAAACGATATGTGCTGAAAGATATTAACACGGGAGATGGGCTAATACTTCTATCAATCTAAAAGTAGGGCAGTTTCTCAACCACTCTTCCAGAATAGTAACATTCTGAAATGAAGGTGTTTGCAAAAAGTAAAAAATCATCGTTGAGGAATGTCGTAAAAATGTTGTATCATGTTGTATATGACTGACAAAAGCGATACATAACACGCTGTTGAGAAAGAAAAAATAAAATTTTTGAAAATGATTTAAAGAAAAAAATCTCTCAATAAAAATAGAATTGAATACAGTGACACAATTGACATTCATGGCAAAAGAACGTGGATTTAAAGACTCTTCGAAACTCAGAAAAGCTGAGTTAATCAAAATATTAAGTCTTGAAGCACCAAGACCAGTACCAGCACCAATACCAGTACCAGCATCATGACCAGTAACAGCACCATGATCAGTAGAGATGGATACCCTCGGGGTAGGCATTCAGTTAGTAAACAATGAAACAAAAGGAATGAAGTGAGCTGCAAAACCAAACTTCAAGCACTCCACTATATTTTTGAGAATCTAGTAGCTATGCAAATGAAAAAGATAAAATGGGTATTCAACAAGCCTGTTTACCAAGGAATGTGCATTCTGGATCTTTGCAAAAACTTTGATGTACGATTTCCATTATAACTACTTAAACCAAAGTAAAGGTCAAAAGCAAAACTCCTTATTGGCGGATACAGAGAGCTTAGCCTGCGAGATTGAAACAGAAGATTTTTACACAGACATTTCAGATGATGTCGCTAGGAAATGTGATGCAAGCAACTTCCCAAAGGCTCACTTTTCTGATGTAGAGCCTGACTATATCAAGAAAGTGGTGGACATGTTTAAGGATGACCCTGGTGGGGATATCATTGACGAGTTTGTTGGATTGACAGCAAGGTTCGGGGGAAAGAGGAAAAGAAGAGTACGGGTGTAAAGAAGCCCGTTCTCAAAAAAAGAGCGCTCAATTTGAGGATTAGAAAGAATGCTTGTTCTCAGGTGAAGAACAGCTGAGACCAATGAATGTCATCAGAAGCAACAAAGATGAAGTGCAAACAGAAGAGATAAACAAGGTTGCACTGAGTGCCAATGAAATCAAGAGGATAACTTTGAAAGATGATATAAAAACATGCCACAAGGTATGGATGTAACAGCTTTATCATGTCATGAGTCGTAAGCTTTTTCTAAGTTACATTTCTTTAGATACTTCTCCCATCGTCAGCCTGACTCTTTCCAGACCGACGTCTTGAAAGAGTCAGAAAGACTAGAAACGAGAAAAGAAAACACCATCCGAAATCGGATGTAGACAAAATGTCCTTACCATGATCATCTGGTACCAGAGACCCAATACAGTTGGAAGAAACTTACTACTCCACAACAATTTGCTTCGCATGGTAATTACTACAAATGACCTATTAACATGGATGATGAATCTAAATTCTATTAGTAACACAGCATATCTGTTTCTCAAACCTCCAAAACGGATCACTGCTAGCTCTCAATGAAAAGTCCTGGAGTCAAAGGGCTACTGGTTATTATTTGCTGTTTAGAACTACAAAAATCAACAAAGCAGAGATAAAGGAAGTGATAAAAATGGTATTAATAGAAATAATAATACCAATAATTATATCATAGTAGATAATACCACGGCTGTACAAAAACAAAATGAAAATGTAGATTTTTCTTGTAGTCGTACTCGAGTATAAATACACGTGTGTAATCGAGTCAAGATGATGTAACAAATGATATGAAGCTTGGTTGTACCGCTGGTCAAGTGTTTTTGCACTTTTTTTCTGTTACACTAGAGATATTTTTTGGTGTCTTAAGAGTACGTCACAATATACTTTTGCAAACATTTATAACCAACAACGCTTTCTGACATATTGAAATATAAAGTAGTCCATGACCTACAGTTTGTAGAAACCTGATATACTGCACATCGTTGATACGTCTTCAGCAGCGTGGGTCTTTAAAAAAACTGAACTCTTTTGTTAAAAATTGCTTTAGTCGAAAAATCGCATAAAATCTACATAAACCTCTCAAAACAGCCGATATTGAAAGGAAAAAGGCAATGGAGGCACGTATTGCTCAGACATGAAAAGTTTTGCAAGGTATGCATGATAAGCTATAAAAGTGCCATGATGCTTTCCTCAAAACAAAAACAAATATGTTAAAGTCTGCTGTAATAACAAATTTTTTTTATGGGTGAATCGTGCACCCTACACAGTAACATGGAAGTGCCTTTTGCGGGCACATTTTGGCTCTGAACTGCAATAGTGTATAGTTAAAACTGTAAAATAAAAACCAACCTTTTTCTTATCTGATTTCCCTAAAACTTGCTCGGCCAGCCCTGAAATGCCAAACTCGCCATCCATTTCCTCCAGCATTTTTGCCTAAAATAAGACAGTTTTATGTTATCCTTTTTTAATTCAGTAAATTAAAGTTTTCAAATTCTCTAGTGTTAGAATTAAGGGGGAAAGGGGTGCATAATGGCAGAACGGACGACAAAATGTTGTGTATTTCATTTAACTTAAGACAAACATGGTCACAAATGAGGCAATTAACCAAGCTAGAAAACAAAAAAAATAATTTTCTCTGTATTAAAGAGCTGCAGCCCTGATCGGCATTTATTCAGTCTGCAGGACATTATGACGGGGTTGTTACTCCTAATTGTAAATTATCGGCATTAATATCCGCTAAATCTTGTTCTAAGTCATCTAATCTCCCTCCTCACTATATACTATTTTATATAAATTTTATTTGTGGACTACAGATGGTCTTTGATTAACATGTGTGTAAATTCTGGAAGTGATACTATATCTTCAATCAACAGGCTAGGCATGATATATATCAACAAATTAGGTACAGGCTCTTGAACTCATTATGGCATATTTTAGTTGGGGACTGCTTTTTATGACCAAAACAATTATTAAGCTATACTTCAGAAAACCCAGTCCATTAAGACTACTTACAAAAACGAAAGAAACAACGGTTTGAGGTTCGGGTTGGTGGCCTTAAGTCCTCATAAAGGAATGAAGCCCAATAATTTCTTATTTGAAGTACATGTTACGAGTTGAAAGTCTCTGAGTTGCAATACTGGTAATGATGTTGTCCTTATGAGAATAAGAAGCAACAGTTCATGCGAAAGTGCACTGTGCCTACGCTACTTTTAATAAGGGCAGCAAAAGGAATAAAATAACCATACTAGACTTCGCATTACCCTTTTTTCTGCCATGAGCTTTTCTTTTTCAACTTTCCTTGATTTCATTACCCAAGCGGTTGCGCTTTCGACAACTGGGTCATCATCGTCTTCAGCAACACCAATATGCTTTACTTTCCTAAAACCAACAGTACAATAGTTAAAACAAGGGATCTGTTAATGAACAAAAAACGTCCAAAAGCTGAATCCTAAAAACAGTTCCCCATAACATAAAAATTAGTGAAAAATAACGTGCAAAAGTCTGGTCTTGAACGCCTTGGCTGGATCGCTTTCTTCACATGCCACAATCAGAATCATCACATGTATTGTAAGATATATATATGTTCACGCTTCTGTCAAAAATGTTCTGTTAAAAGAAGTAAAACATTTAAAAAGTTTATTGATGAGGTTTACCTTTATTTACATTGGTCTGACACCACTCAGAGTTGAGAGTTTGTTCAGATTGGTCTAATTCCTAATCTTTTGACATTACCATCTTCAAACTTTATCATTTTTATATCTAATGGAGGAATCACACTTTACTAGGTGATTGAGAGACTCGAGCACCTTCACTGCCTTAGAAGTTGAATTATGATGGATGGGATTAATACCAATAAAATCTCAGGCCGAATAGCTCTCAACTTGTAGTGGATTTAGGGCTTTAGGAAAGATCTGAAGGAAGTAAGGGCATCATAATAATAACCAAGACATCAGTGCTTCATTTCTACATAATTATGGATGGAAAAATATGAATTCTTCTAGCCGAAGACTGGCGCAGGCTAGAACTATTTGAACATTGGTGCTACAGACGTCTACTGAATATCAGATGATTAAACCGCATCACAAATGATACCTTCAGGTGAACGCTTGAAAAATACATAAATGTCAAGAAAGCAAGGCCTCTCTACGCGCGTCTGCCGCATGATCCACGATCCCCTTAGCAAAACAGCAGTGTTTGGCATGGTGTAAAGGTAAAGTATGCGTGGCAGGCCACTCAGGCCATGGACTGACGGCATCACAGCAAAGGACCAACTCCAGTCCATACACTGTCAACGTCGCTGCCATCAACGGGTAGCCAAGCGCCCATGGAAATCAGGTCAAATCAAGTAAGTCAGTAAATTTTTCTGCATTTCATTTCAAATTGTTTCATATCAATCTTAATTTCTTGATAGAAACCAACTATTTTCAAATTGTTAATGGTAACAAGAAACAAAAATACCAAAGTTTACTTATTTTTCTCTTGTTGTTAACCAATTAGATTTTTTAAATTGTACTTTATGGTAGTTAGAAAAAATTTGCTTGCTTACTGACTAAATTACTAACCTAATAAATACATACATACATACACACATACATACACACATACATACATACTAACTCACACTAACATAAGTAAATACATACGTACATATATATAAAGACAAAGTTCACCATTTCTGATTTTTTTAACTTTTTAAAATTTATAAAATATTTTAGGTAAATGAAACATATCTTAACGCTACACTTTTATGTTAATCATTTACTGTATTGATAATAATTAATAATAATAATAATATGAACATACCAAAGGCAAGCATATTGTTTAAAAGAACAAAAATTAAGGTAATCACGTTTTCAAAGTCCTTCACTGGGTACAAAAGAGAGTTACAAAAAAAATCGATATTTGCATGTTATGCGAACGACAGCAAAATCAATTCCTTAATTAACCGGATTTCGTTTTCTCAGAACTCTTACTGTAGCTTTTTCTGCATTTTCCTTTTCTGTTTCATCTCTTCTAGCCTTTCTTTGACCTGTATTTGAAATTAGAATAAATGTCAAAATCCCTTAAGAAAATCCATTTAGCTGTTTTAGAATATAGCAGCAGAGTATTGTGTAAGAAGCTACTGATCCTTGCTAAATACAGTCAAATAATATGAAGGTTTGGTACCACAATATAACTAATCATCATTGATACAAAATGTCAAAGACAATATTATATTTCAGGTTATCCAAGTGTTCTTATATAAACTGTGTGAATAAGATGGAGTTGCAACGATTCTTATAAAGGTAATGCCTATACAGAAGTAGCTATATGGATTTTTTATGTTCTGTCTGTCAGCTACTCTTCTAATGCAAATAAAATGCGTTTTATTGAGCAAACACTGGTCTGCACCACCTATTTTCTACTAATAATCAGAATAGAAGTTGCAGAGTTTTTCAGAGCTCAGGTGTCATATTAATAAGCGAAGTAATTTGGTTGAATTCTAGTTGTTCAAATCAATTTCGACAAGAAACTGGTAAGTTTTTAAAAGATAAAAATGTAGCTGACTTTAAAACCCAAGTGGTTTATTCAATGAGAGTCATTCCGGGTATTCCTTTAAATGATGATAACATCTGAAAATTCATATGAAACGCAATAATCACATCTGTCCATTTATCTTTTCGTCTGTGTCTTATTACCGGGGCTCTGGGTAGATTTCGAGGTCCGAAAATTGCTCGCCAGAAACAATTATCTGCAAAAAAGTGTTTTCAGAAAGTTGTAGCGACTTCTGACGTCAACTGAGGTCGCAGATGGCCATTCAAAGGCTGGCTCCGAGGTCACCGACGGCCATTCAATCCCACAGAGCAATTGTAAAATTTTTGGTCTTTTATTGTCGAGTTTAGAAAAAAATATGAACATTTTAGAATTGTCTAAAACATTGCAAAGCTATTTACAAAATTCTATTAAACAACAGTAGTCGCTTCTCCATTTGATATTATCTGAGAAATAATACTATTGCAATTTATGGTTTACTGAACTTGTATATTGCTATCCCGGGCTACTGTGCACAAAGCTAGAAATCCTGATCCAGGGGGAAAGCATATCTTAGCCACACAAAAAAGTAGTGAAAACTATTCAGCTTTCACTTGGGGTTTTTGTAACTGTGACCGTGTCTGTAATTTTTACCTTGGCTGCTCTCCTCTGTTCTGCCAAGTTAACTGCAGGTTGGTGAACATCATCCCTATCTTCGTATGATTTCTCTTGTGCTGGTGCTAAAAATAAGATTAAGGATAACTTTTATTTAGAAAATCAACAGTGTTTAAACAGAAAAGGCAGAAGAAATTGTAAGAACTAAAACAAGATACAATATTAAAATTAAAATGATCAATTTATTCGTTGTAATTTTTCAATACATTTCACTAGTTATCTTAAGTCACTTTGATAACAAATTATCTATTACTATCTAAGGCTTTTGATGCAAGAAAAAATATTTACATCGGTTTACAACGTGTTGTATGATAAAACAATACATTATAGAGAAAAGCACTTTCTAAACGAAAATTTTACTTCTGTTTCTAGCATAAAACTAGTGCTACATTACTTTGTTGATTTTCATCACCAAAAGTGTCCAGTGGGAGCTCATCAAAAATTATTATCAACTGTCGCCATAAAAATGATTTTAAAAAAGACAATATAGTAATTTTTATACAGTCTATTAAACATAATGATCAAATTATAATAAATTAATATTAACATGAAACACTAATGCAAACATTATGACAAATAATATCATTTATATTGGTAATATAATAATATAAAAATATTTTATCTCATTTTAGCCCCTACTTCAAAAATTGTATGCCTGAAGCAGAATATTTGCTGTAAAAATTGTTAACAATATGTTAGCTTTGGTTCTGTGAAATGCCATTTAAAAACTTGAACAAATCAAAACCAATTAGGAAACTTAAGAAGTGCCTAACAGTATCTAAAATAACACCAGATTAAAAAGGGTGCTATCTATGGTGTAAGCAATGGCATTGTACACATTACCCTATCTGACAATGTGAGGAAATATTAACAGTTGGTAAAGATTTCAACTTTTCATTGCATTTCAAAATTGCAGCATTGGCCGTATATTAATCTCAAATTGTGCAAAAGTATCTTCGTATCATTGATTAATATGATAACAAATCAGGTCCTGTACACTTCTCAATCTTCTATTGTCTGATTTGTAAATCTTAGTTGAAATCCTAGATGGGCACTTACCTATTGAATAAAAATGCCCAACTATATATGCCAATGTACTAAGCAGTGACTCCATTCCTATTTACAGATACAGGGCAAGTGTGTACATGGTGGCATAATTTCTATCAGGTTCCAATAGTATGACACTAAACCACTGAAATGAGAGGGTGAACCTCCTTCAAACCCTATTTCACCTGATAGGATATTTTTTCTTCTTAAATTCTTGTTACATTTTTTTTAATTCACATTTTACCAAAAATCCAAAAAGTCTTTGTCAAAATAACCTACATCACTTTACAAGTGTAATTGCCGTGGCTTAATGGTTAGTGCACTGCACAGTAACCAAAAGTTCCGGGTTCGATTCCCCGAGCTGTCGAGGAGAATTTAGAACTTTGCGAAAAGAAAAAGCCATTGGTTGGCGTCAGGAAGGGCATCCGGCCAAAAAATTCCTCACTGCCAAATCAAAGTCCCTGTGAAGGGCACCGTCTGAGCCCTAATTGCTGGGGAAAAATGACGTTAAAACAAAAAAAAAAAAAAAGTCCTGAAAACTCTTACAACTTTTCAAGTATCTTACCACTTCAATTGGGGATTTTATGTCGGTAATTAGTATAAGATATCTCATACATTTGAAATCCTTATTTCTGAATATTGATCAAAGGATATACAATAAACCTGTAAATCATTAATTTAAGATACAAACAACAAGGAACAAAAAACAATAACAAATGACAGATGGGTCACAGTAACTATAAGCTGGTAAGAACAACTATTGCTCTGGGTTGTTTGGAAATCAATAAATTCTCAGGAAATTCATGAAGTGGTGAAATATTTAAAATGATTTTAGCTTATCTTAAAGGACTTCTTCCAGTAGGTACTTTTAACATCCAAAACTATATAAAATTCAAATGCTTATTTTCCCTCCACTAAGGCCTCCCACTTAATGTTGCCATTCCACTATCTAGCATTAAATTACTATTGACAAGACAGGGGGGATGGGGAAAGGGCAGTACACTTCAAACATCTCTTAAACAGGATTCATGCTACGAACAGAAATTTTATTTTTGATAGGATCAATACCCATTGGATATTCATTAAAGTGATAATATTTTTACTTCCTTCCTTCCTTCCTTACTAAATGGTTACATAAATAGATAAACATATAAGCAAGCTCTCTTTTAATCGATACTAATGTAAAACAGACAAAATTTGTGCATTTTGAAAAGATGTGAATAAAATGTTATGAAAACCAGAGGTATTTGATTTGCCTTTTAACATTGCTTTAAAAAGTATGAGTGGTGTAAATTACTCTTTGGCTTATCACACAAATAAGAATGAATTACCTTTTTTGAAACAAACAACAATACAATACTTGATACAACTATTATGACGCTAGCCAAATTCAATCAAAGATGTGTATATATAGTGTACAACCTGTGTTCAAGCAATTAATATCTAAAAATGATCAGTATGCCATTATCAAAATAGTGACACAGCTGTTGAAAGTAGTTAGGAGAAACAAGTAGTCCAGTAAAAACCAATTATTGACTCCAACACCCTCATCCAGTAAGCAGCATTTACTAATGCCCAATGATAAGTACTCTTTCACGTTATACAATAAAGAAACTTCAATTCATTGTGCTTAATTTAACTTGATATAAATATATTTCATACCTTGATCTCCTGAGCTCCCAACATCAAGTGGTTTCAATCCAAGCTGTGCTCTTATTTTGCTATTAAAAATTAAAACACAATGTAAGTTAAATTTCCAGTAGCCTAAACCAACAATAAAGTTCAGGGGGGAAAATTTAATTGCCTAACAAAGTAATACAGCTATAATGAAAAATAAAATAATCATCAAATGTCAGTGGCTCTGAAAAAGTGGAACTGTCAGGTTTTCCCTAAAAACTAATAAACTAAGGTTCAAAACAAGTTTAAGTGGATTTTGGTGCATTCAAAAATTTTTACTCCTTTTACTTATCATCACTTTCAAGATCTTTCAAGTAACTAAGAGGTAAAGAGAAAGCAATATTATAAACTTGGTAATAGAAAAGAAAGAGAAAATTGGAGTTTTTAGGACACGTAATGTGAAAAGAAGAGCTGGAAAACCTCAGCAGTACAGGCAAGATCAATGGGAAAAGAAGCAGAGGTAGACAGAGATTGACATACATAGCAAGCATCAGTAATTGGACAAACAAGACAGCCCAGGAGCTACTCAAGGCCACTAAAGACCGGAAGGTGTGGAAGTCCATGATCGTTGATGTCCTCGTGGGATATGACACCTAATGATGATGATGAATAGAAAACTCAACACTTCTCTCAAATGGTAAGTATATATATATTCAAACTACATTTGAGAAAATATTACCATCAAATAAATCAAAAAAGCTCTGTTCACATGATCAGTTTTCAATGATATATCTTGTGTTCAACCACTGTCCTGTCAAGTATTGGTGACATCTTTTCATTCATTAAGAGCATACTAAGTTCCTCAATGAATGCTGCATTATTCATTTGCTCTCATGTTATTAGTATCTGATGATGGGATAATTGGCTCACTGTTTGGTTTAATGAAGAATCAACTGATTAGGTGATGGGTGGATCTTTCTCAGAAAGTTTAAATTCTTGATTTTGCTTATCTATGTACACTTCTTTATCTTCAAAATCAGAGAGCTCATCTCCTTCACTAACAAAGTTCATTCTTTTGGGAAATCATCATCATTCTTTCACCACCCACCACTTGGTGGAGTGGTCAACTTGATTAAACCCTTCAATAGTCTTCAGTTCTTTCTTTGCATCAGTTTTGATCTCAATGGCTTAAATTCCTCTGCTAAGAAATGCAAAATGCCTGCTAAATATGTGGTTTTCTTTCACATATGAGCTTTCATTTTTCATTTATAGAGTCTTTTGTTGAATGCTTTTACTTTGATACAGTTGCATCAGGTACCTGTTAATAACAGGGAGTGCCAGATGTTTTGAAGGTAGTTTTTCAAGAGTTTCTTGATCTTCCTAGCTGCAATTCTTTTGCTAGGTTTTCACAACCATAAGTGATATCCCTGGATCCATCTTTTTATCCACTTGTTGCTGAATTATAACCAGTCTTCTTCTAGTACAAGTTGCTTGTGTTGTTCAAGTCATTCATCATAGAACTTTTGATCTTGTAATTTTTATTGTAAAATTTTGGGGGAAACCTACTTTACAGTGTACAGTTGATGCCTGTGAACTACCCAAAGAGAAATTTTACTACCTTACTACCTTAAAGGTTCATACTTTGTGCCATTTTTCATTTGCCAGATGGTTATAATAACACTGCTTTGCTAAGTTCAGGTCTTTTTTACTTACCCTTACATCCTTCGGATCTATACAAAAAGCTCAAACTACTTTTCCAAGATAGCACTGTCAAGGTACAACAACTCCCTCTATCTGATTTTTGCTACTGAATTATCCCATGACACATAATTATAAGCCACACCATTCTAATTAAGGCTCCTGCTAAAAGTAAACGTCCCAAGCAAGTTACTATATTTCCACCTGTGGTTGGGCTGAAGATTTGTAGGTGATTCAAGCCAGAAGGCCTTAAACAGAAAATTAGTAACCTGAAAGTACTAATACATATGAGGGGGTTGTAAATGTTTTGAAAAATCAATATGTGGGTATTGAATACACCTTCCATTCCATCCAACGGTTTTCAAAGTAGAGCTCTCAAATGTCATATATGTGCAGTTAACCAAACAATAAGCACTCTTTGTTGGGTTTTTCTACTGATTGTCCTTCTTGGTAATAAATATACATTGCACAGCACAGAGTAAAATATACCATTTACAGGAGTTTCAAAATTGTTTTGAAGTATTTATGTATTTTGTTGCTAATAATGTCAATCTCATTCACTGTTAGTCTAAGGTTATGAAGAAAATAAAAAACACTGATTGTCAAGAAAATTAATCAAAATCACAAAGTAATTACTTTAGATTCAAGAAAACAGGTTTTCCACTTCAAGTAGACAAACTGAATGTACTGTGACCATTTTGGCTACAAAAGGGGGCTAAAAGAAGTTACACATTGTGTACCTTATTGCAAGTAGGCATGTACCAGCTAGGGTTTGGCTAGGCTTGGACTAGGCTTGGCCAAAAATTCCTCACTCTAGTACTTAGGTGTCATTGCTGTGACTTTTTTACAAACTGTCCTTAACACTTCCCTCTCTAACCTGCTTCTTAATGTAATAACTGAATGTCAAGTTGAAATCATAATCAACAATAACAAAAGCAGACACTGAGAAAATTCTAGCTGACAAGTGGGAACAAAAACCACAATGACTTCTCCTTATCAAGTGAGATCATGATCCAACAATAAACAAGAAATAGTGACCATTATGAATACTGGATATATTTTGTGAAATATTTGACAATGATGACAAGATTCAGATTGGAAAGAAATGTGGGGTGCCATATTTAATCAAAAAATAAAAAATCCTTACCAAAAATCTTTTATTGATGAGATATATTTTCCTTGACCAATCTCTCTCTGGGTATCCATCAAGCTTATCCTCAAGCTTCTTAATGATCATCATAAGCCTAGTACTAGCCATATAAAGAACTCTAAATATCCCAGGAATCTGGTACTTTGTGTTAGCACAAAAGGTTTTCTTCAGTGCATAGCCATTTTTATTGGTTTTATCTGAATGTTTATTACAACAAGCATTTACTTAACATATTTAAAGCCAAGTCAAAGAACAATTTATTCAAAGCTTAATTTTATTGCCATTGTCTCAAACAGAGTTGATAAGATGGTAATTTTTATTGGTCACACAAGGCTTTCAATTTGAAAAAAAGGGTTGGGTATTGCACTATGAAAGGATGAAATTGGTAATTCAAACTGTTACTTGAGTTGTTAGAATTCCTGACTTTTACCAACATGGCCAATTTTGATCCCCAGTAGAGTAAAGTAAGTTTCTACTTTTCCTTCAAAATCCCACTGGCTCAGAAAACCACCACTTGCCATTAAAACTAAAATATTCCCCAAAAAATTCTCCATATATAACAGTCATATGCTTTCATAGAGTGAATCAATTATGATTTTACTGTAAGCTTCCAAAGTAACGTTCATAGTTGCTTTTAAATCATCATTCTTTACAATAGTGCCACGTGTCAATAACAGCTAAAAAAATATTCATGTTGTCCCCAAAATGCAATCAAATCGTTCTAATGGACCTTATTTCACGATGTCTAATGGGTACATTAGATGCCTTAATGTGGGTGAATTACCAGCTGTCAGAAGTGTAATTTTTTTTGTTTCTACTTTTCCTTCAAAATCCCACTGGCTCAGAAAACCACCACTTGCCATTAAAACTAAAATATTCCCCAAAAAATTCTCCATATATAACAGTCATATGCTTTCATAGAGTGAATCAATTATGATTTTACTGTAAGCTTCCAAAGTAACTTTCATAGTTGCTTTTAAATCATCATTCTTTACAATAGTGCCAAGTGTCAATAACAGCTAAAAAAATATTCATGTTGTCCCCAAAATGCAATCAAATCGTTCTAATGGACCTTATTTCATGATCTCTAATGGGTACATTAGATGCCTTAATGTGGGTGAATTACCAGCTGTCAGAAGTGTAATTTTTTAAAGCTTGTCCTTACACAAAATGAAAAATCCATAATATTTATTTATGAACTGAATTGGGTATTGAAAGAAATTCATAAAATACTCCATTGCTGAGAAACATTTAGACTGTCTTTAATCTATCAAATTCTGGTATGATTCAAAATACAAACAACAATATTTCCAACCTATCCAAATTTTACTACACATTTGCAAAAAGCACCAGTGCCTTCCAAACCATATGACATTCCTCTGTGTAACCTGTTTAGAACAATGCTGTATGATCTGGGCTCTTGAAAGGAAAAATACAATGTAAAAGAGACTGTACTCATCTTCATGTTATATTTTTTCTTTTCAAGATTCACCCTCATTTATGCTTATAAGATCCTGAAATTTGCCTTTCTTCATATTAATGACATTGGACTTTTAATAACATAACACCAACATTATTTCTTTTCAAGAACATCAGCTCTAGTCAAATACTAAATTGTTGTAGGTAAATTGTCTTGCTAGGGCCGAATGGTCTTGCACCACAAGGTTTGATAGCTTTCATTTAATGTGCTTTTAAAGTAATTGAATCAAATGACTTCGTTCTTACATCCATAACTGAAACCCAGTATAGGTGGTGGAAATAATGATTTCCTTGTTTTCATAAGTGCCTGGTATCAGTAATCATCAGTATCAGCTTAAATTACATTAATTTTGGTCATTAGAAGGTTTATTTTAAATAATTCAAAAATACACAATGTAATAAAAACACTTACATGAGGAGATAGCATAATAAATATACAGGACCCTTCATCATCATCATCATCATATTCGGTTTAACGTCCGTTTTACATGCTAGCATGTGTTGGACGATTTCTTGAAATTGACTTCCAAGTTATCCTATCCTTCACCAGGTCTCTGCTGACACCTTTTTCTTTCAGATCCATCCTTATCACTTCCTCCCATGTTTTCTTTGGTCTTCCTCTGCCAGTGGTTCCTGTCACCTTGATTGTTCTGCATCTACTTGTCCAAGCATTCTTGTCCATTCTCTCCACATGACCAAACAAACGAAGCCTCCTATTCTGCATACAGCTGCCAATATTGTCCAGATTCAATCTCCTTCTGAGTTCATTAGAACTGAGCCTGTCCTTTAGACTTACGTTGCACATCCATCTTATCATTCTCATGTCATTCCGCTCCATGCAGGTGACATCTTCAGCTTTCACTGGCCAAGTTTCACTGCCATACATTGTTGTGCTACGTACACATGCCTGGTAGACTCTACCTTTGATAGGTAATGGCAGAGCTCTGGTGGTTAACAATGGCATCAGCTCCCTGAACTTACTCCATCCACTGTTAACCCTTGCTGTAACACTTGCACCAGCTCCCCCTCGGCTCCAACGGTGTCACCAAGGTAGCAAAACTTCTGGACAACTTCAATTTTCTCACCCTCCAAATGCACTTTATGTAGGTCTAAGTCACAGGTTGCCTCTCCTTCTATGCACCTCTTGCAGCTAAAACGGTTAGTTTCTTCTTTAACAAAATTTATTTAATTATCAAAGATACCCATTTCAAATCAAGATATCAGTGTCATTGAGGAAGCAACAGCAGCTACAACCAATGAGTAACTTCAGGAAGCCTTTTAAAGCCAAGAACATTCTGAAACAACTGTCTATAATAATGCCATATTTAAGCAAATGGGATTAAACAAACATTTTGTAGCCAAAATCATCTACATTCATTGTCAATGGGTTGTAATGTAGGACATATAAAAACAAGACTATTAAATTCTGCCAATGTCAGATGTAATCACAATTAAAACTGTCTATCAAACTATGGACCCTATTTAAATAAAGGGGGGGGGGTGAAGAAATTTGAGTAATAGGCTACATAATGAGGGTATACAGCATTATATAGCTTACATTCACTTACTTTGTCTCTTCTATACTCAATGCAATATCACCTCCACTTGAACTTGCTGGCTGTGTACTTGTTTCTGGTTCTTGAGCTTCAAAACAAATTAATCAAAAAGATATACTGCATGGATTATAATCTTTTCCATTAACTGCATACCATTTCATAAACTGTGGGTTCTTGATAAATGGTTTATTACCTCAAAATCAAAACAAACTCTGTTAATCTTTTTCATAAGATAATTAAATATGACAATCTAAGCATATCACTGCTTTATTTTAAAATATTTCTTTAATATTTGATGCAATTGGCATTTAAACAAAACCTAATGTACAAATTATAACAATATTATAATATTAGCAGATGATGCTACAGAAAGTTACGTGTTCTGTATAACAATAAATAATGCTGTAACATATTTTTAATTGCTGAAGCTTAAGAACAAAAGAAAACATGATTTTTTAAAAATAATCCAATGTCAATTTCAGCCTGGTATACCATGATTATTATTCCCTCCTGAATTGACATCTCATTAAAGCAATTAATTTTTTTATATTTTTCCACCCATAACTTATGTTATTCCAGCAAACATGTTTATTAGATATGGCTTCCATCCCATACCACCATGCTTATTCAAGACACCATGTCTATTAAAAATCTGGTAATCAAAACCTTTTTTCCCTCAACGAGCCAATTAATTCCAACCAACAAACTTAAAACATTGCCATTCTTGGAGTTAAGCAACATAATTGATGAGTATGTGAATTCCCCTACAAATTCAATCAACAAGTTGTCATAATTCCAGTTAACTATAAAGTCTGACTAGAAAATTCTTATTTTTTTTAAATTTAGTTTCAGATACCAATCCCAAACCCCTGAGAATGGGGGAAGTATTTCTTAAAATGTAGCTCTGTAAAACCTCATAAATCATGACATGATAGAAATCCAACATTTATGGATTACACTCTATTCAAAAAGTCAAGGTTTTTCAAGATTGATACAACCATTGATTCGTCCCTTTGTGGGCTGCAAGGGAATAGTAATGAAACAACATATCATATTGTGAGTGAAGATAGTATACTAGCACAAAGAGAATAAAAATGGAGACATGCTAATGTTGCAAGGTATGTGAAAAATAAAAACTTGACAGAGCCAACAAATAGTACTACAAACTACAAGCTGTATAGGGTTATTGAAAATATGATCTACTACCTTGTGGGGTGTCATGATAAAGTGCAAAAAAGAGAATGTGGCCTACAAACTTGACATTGTCAAAATGGGCAAGAAAAAAATTTGGATTGCAATCACCAATGTTGTGAAACCTGCTGACATCAGAGTATGTGAAAAGAGCTAGAAAAAATTGATAAACACAAACCAATGAAGCATGGTTGCACATTTGTGGGAAATGGAAAAAATTACTCTAATCCTAATTGTCATTGGGACACTTGGTGTAGTAACAACTCTGTTTGAAAAGTTTATCAAGGAATTAGGGGTACAAATACATATTGGGCATCTGCAGAAAACAGTGGTATGATTTGCACTTGGTTTGTGACTATACTGGTTTTGAGACCTGTGACTTCTCTGGCAGTATGTTGATACCTGGATTCACAGTGAATTCTTTGAACTGTTATTTAAATTCTTCTCACCTTCTTCTCACCGGACTCCAGAGTAGGCGGTTGCCTGTCAGCGAGGAAGCGTCAGGGATGACCATCTGCCATGGTCGAGGTAGAGCTCAGTCGCATTGACCTCTTGCCAGGTGGTGCCCTTCTCTGCAAGGTATTCAGACAGGTACTGGTGCCAGCGTTTTCGTGGCCAGCCACTTGGTCTAGTGCCTTCAACTGCGTAATTGGAGGCTAGAGACAAGTGGTGGTCTGAGGGTCTCCTCTTGATATGTCTGTACCATTGTATTTGAGTGTTCTTGATTTTCCCGTCAATAGGCAATATGCTGATGTTCTTGCATAGATCAACATTTCTTTTTCTGTCCCATTTGGTCACTCTGCTGATCATCCTGACAACCTTCATATCCGCTGCTACAATTCTTCTCATGTTGTTCTTGTTGATTATCCATGTTTCACAACCATATAGCAGGATAGGCCTGAGGATTCCTGAATGAATGATCTGTTTTGCTTTTGTAGCAACTTCTTTGTCTTTGAGGAGGCAGTACAGCAGACCAACATTCAGCGAAAACTTCTTTATCCTTTCGTTGATCTCCACATCTATAAGTCCCATCTCTGAAATTGTGCTGCCTAGGTACTTGAAGGTAGATGATT